>LDUD01000074.1:1268-24372 GCA_012184295.1 Dactylella cylindrospora
TGAAAGTATTCATATCAAGGATCTCCCATTGACCTGGTAGAGCAGAACTAGTTAGAAGCAGTATTTGCTGCTGACTTCGCTGTCTATGTTGCCTTTTTGTACTTTTATCCTGAATAGCTAGAGTTGGTGCTACAAACTCTGGATATCACTACCTTTGCTAAACAATAGGGCATTTGGGGCAAAACTACATAAAAGGTTCAGATCAGCTCTATGCATGTATCATACTCGAGTGTGGCAACCGGTTCTGCTCGCGGTTTACTCGGTGCGGGGCTAGAGGCATCTGTGTGTAGCCTTATAAGTTTAACTATCCAGATATGGGTCCGTTGGGGTGTCTCAAACCCCGTAAACTACATTTACAAATATGTATTCTGAAAGGTATAGAGGCTAAAACTCGAAAAAACCTGTAAATAACGAAGCGCCGTGCAACTAACGAGATCCAAGCAATTTCCCTCCAATCCCTTTCCTCCAATCAATATTAAAAAATCCTCAAACAGTCTCCCTAGCAGAAGAAACTCTCTTCAAAAATATCACAAAGGAATCCCCAGTAGTATCGTCCTCACGCTTCTCATTAGAGAAAGAAATCCCATAGAGCACCCACCGATCGCCAGATCTAATCTTGGAGTCGATTTCTTCGCATACAGATAAATACTCTCTGGTGGCGTCTATCGCCTTCAGCGGGTAGCTGTGGAGGAAATTTAAGCTGGTGTTCATGGCCCAGTTATCTCTCGCGCGGTTTGGAACGCTAGCAATGTCGAATTGGTAAGCAACGTGGCGTTTGAGAACTACCACTTCGCCTTTTTCCTGGCGTTCCGAGAATTCTTCTATCTCTTGCGGGGTGAATTGGGTGAGAGATCGGAGAGCGGCGGCTCTGTATTCTGAAGCTGGTTGTAGGATCATATCTGTGGGTATAGGGTGATCGGGAAGGTTAACTAAAAGGGTTCGGTTTTTGAGTGGATGGTGTTTGTCCGGCTTCCTACCTTCGGAGTTTGGCTGGAGAACACTGCCTGGTTCCAGCTTACTGGTAGAGGTATTCTGCTGGGGCAGATATGGTCTCGGGAGATATAGGGTATCTAAATTGGTACGGCCAATTTCGGCGGAGGATCGATATCTGTTTTGGCTACGCGGACTGGCTGACGATTTGTTTTTGCCTTTGCTGGCGAAGTCTAGTTTATGAGGGACCATCGCGAAGGCTGTGGCATCTCAGCTGAGTTCAGCCGGATTGTCCGTACATACTACATTAATATGCCCATGTGTTGGATTTTTTTTTAACGACATTGATATGCATATTAGAGTGAACTGCATTTTCGATTACTCCAAGATTGGCATATGGCAATACAATAATCTCAAAGTATTGTTTCGCATTCAAGGAAGAGAGTCTTTAAATATGAAATTATATAAATCTAGATATACACCAGGTACGCATTTATAGAATCCATAATATATCTCCTGACAAAGAGCTATTGTCTGAAAGAAGCCCAAATGGGGTATGAGCTTCATAGTCACGTCTCCCATCGATGAGAATACATTGCTAGATCTCTCCCTTATGAACCATGCATTCTAAACATTGATCTTAACATTAATCATTCTTTCTTGGTATCCCCATCCTCTGCCGTCTCATCACCGCCTCCCCCTATCAAAGCCCTTTTCAAAAACACCTGAAACGATTCTTTCCGGGAAAACTCAGCATCCCACACCGTAGGAACCTCTTCAAGAAAATGCCGCCCTCGATTCTGAGAATCGGCGTAAATCCCGCACAGAACCCAGCGGTCCTTAGACCCGCTGCTGACCATCTTTGCATTGAGTTTCTGCAGGTACTCCTGCATCGTCCAGATCGCTGTATGGTTATACCCGGCAATGTTCAACAATGTATTGTCGATTGGAGTTCCGTCGCAGAACTTTGGAAGCTGGAAGATGCTGAGGGAGTAGGCGTAGTAATTGTCTAGGAGCTCCAGTTGGTTGTTTGAGAGTTTTTCTTCGAGTTTTTGAGGGTTGAATTGCGAAGCTGGGGTGTACGATCTCGGTTTGAAAACTACCATTATGTAAGGGTAGTCTTCTGAGGTTGTAAGGTTGCTTAGTGTCATTGTTTCGGTGTTGTAGATGGTTTGATGAACAATTGTCTCCTTTGCTTGTTTTTGGCAGTTTATAATATGCTTCGACTACATTGATAACTAGAGTTAGCTTTATAGAACGGTTATCTTGGGCGATTGCGGCGAGAAACCAATTTTCCATGTCTACAGAAATAACTATTTCACTCTAAGAGCTAACGCGATTGACTGAGCACAGGTTCCACTGTTTTCAACCAAGTAGCGTTGCAGAAGCGACTTCAGAAGAAACTTACTCGAGGCTAGAGAAGTTATTCTAGACTTCTTTGTCTTTATTTGAGGATTGTATTGGAATTAATTTTGTGTTTGAAGGTTAATGGTAGAAGTAGAAATCCAAGGAGCGGTGCGTAGCTTTTATAAATTTTATGAATTCGAACGCCTCTCATTCAAGACTTTTTGTACTTTATAGTACCATACTGTCAGCCTATGCCAATTGCGCTAAGCCTCGCTGGAGGTGTGCACAATCCTGCATGGCATGACTCTTGTGCGTTGCAGAGACCAAATACGCAGAAACGATTATACATATTGTACATAATATATTGTACATATTGTACATATGGTGATCGAGGAGGATATAGAAGCTAGAAGTTATGGCATGGGGGGAACATACTCCTAAGTTTGAGTTAAAAGCCGAAACAGGGACCTCCTAGCAAAAGAAATGCAGATCCCGCGGCGCTCGAAGCGCCTGCTCCTTGTACATGTCCATCGGCTATCAAGCTCTTGGATTAAGTTCAGCTAGCAGCAAGTTGTATTTTGTGTGTTGTTGTCGCACGCTAACCTCCCATGACGAACTTGCTGCTCTAACCCGAATAACTAGCTACGCAGCTAGATAGGCATTTATATGTTACACCTCACGAGCCAAGTTATAGTTATGTGATATCAAATGTCTTCTCTCCGTCGCCAAGTTTTGAACATCTACAAAGGTTTGCCTATAGTCCCCGCGGCTAGACCTCGCCTGACTCGAAGCTTAAACCTCTTGCCACAGAACTCCTCCACCTCGGCAAAGAATATCCTCTCGGATACGATTACTTCCGCATCCGCTGCTACAAAGCTTTCTCGAAGAACTCGCATCTCACTGATGAGGATAGAATTAGAGAGGGTATCAAACGGGCAGAGTTTGTGAAGAAGGAAATTGAAGCATTGTAGGTTCATCTTTTCATCTTGTTGTGTCCTCTGTGTATGTGCGTTGAGGTTGATCTGGGTTTGAATTGTTGGATTTAGGTATTATTTGAAGAAGTATCGAGAGATGAGGAAGAGATATGGCTACGGCTGAAGGACTCAACCGAGATGCTTTGATTTTTGATTTGTACAGTACGAAATAGTAGATTTTTTTATTATACTCAGAAGCCACAATCACACCAATGCCCGCTATTCTATATTCAGTGCAATCCAACTCCCTTAAAAACTAATACACACCATGAACCCGAAGCTATATTGCAATCTTTAAAAAACACTATACAAACGAGAAAACGCCCCAATTTTACCCCTTTCCCTAGGTCTTTTACGAAGGTCTAGCGCTGATGAACTCCACCTTCCCCGGCTGTCCTCCTAAAGCATCAATCTCCGGCTCCGTATCACTCCCTCCACCACCACCTCTTCTCCTCCTAAGCATCCCACCCATTTCCAGTCCGCCGTCGCTATCTTCCCCATCATCGTCAAGCTCCCCCTCGCTCCCACTAATCATGTCTCCCTCGCTCGCGCTCGCACTATCTTCCGTGTTCACGGCGCTAGTGAAATCATGATCTCCACCAAACTCTCCACCTGCTGCGCCAAAATATCTCCCTTCATCGCCCGACATGCCACTATCCATCATTGCCGGACTAGAGGTAATCTCTCCGTTGGTGTCCAGTATCCCACGGACGGTTTCCTGGCTCCCATTTCTAGATATCATTGTTCTCAAACTGGCCACGCTTCTCCTCCTTGCAGCTTCCTTATCCTTAGCCAAAACATCGTTGATGCTCCCCGGCCAGATGTTGCTCTTGAACCAGCTGAATCTCTGCGTGTTCGGACTAGCGGTACCCGAGCTAACACTCGGGCTGTCGCCACCGCCGATGCCTGGCGGCTCTCTGAGTCCTAGCCCACCAATACCGCCACCGCCTGCGGCCGAGGCAGCGGTACCCATGAGTGTTGAAAGATCTTGCGAAATCCTCCTAGAATTCCTCTTACTGAGGGTTCCAGTGCTTCTCTTACCCTTCAGCAGACTTGCGATATCTTCCGCGCTAAGGATGGCTTCCAATTCTGCTCCTTTGCCTTTATGCTTCCTTCTCCCTTCCTCAACTATTCTCTCAATCTTCATTCTATTGGAGATAAATTTGAGTTTCGGGAACGTGGCATGCTCTCCAGAGTTGATCATCCATGATAATCTTTCCCGTGATGGATCCGAAAGGATGTACCAGTAATCTATCAACTTTGTGCGAGGCAGAATGTTGACTCTACCGTAGAAGCGTTGGAGGAAGAGATTACTCCAATCTGTGCCTAGAGGACGAGGTAGCAATTCTAGGTGTCGAAGGACTTTAAGCCACTTATTCAAGTCGAGTTTAAGGTATTGCTCTGCTGCACTTCCTAAGAATCCACCACGCCACCCTCGCCCTCTACGGTGGGATACCGGCCGACCGACAGTCCCTCTCGAAGAGAAGAAGAAGAGTGTGATGTGTGGGTTGACCTGCGAGACAATAGGAAAGTTGACGTTGAAGTGGAGATTAAGCGCTTGGATCGGAATGTCGGTGCGGATACTGCCATCCTTCCATTTGTGGCCGAAGGAGTAGGGAATCAAGTTGTCCTCTTTGGTTTTCATCATTAGTACGACCGGGTTCAAGATACCGGGAACCGCTGCCGACGCTAGCAGAGCTGTCCAGATGACGCAATCCGGAGCGGTGATGTGATTTAGGAGGATGCTTGGGCTATTGGGGTTAGAGGGAACACAGGAGATATTTAGCGTTCTGCCTGTCCTTTCATAGGCTTCTCTGAAGGTCATGCTCCCACGTGTGAACCACAGTGCCCGAGATGCCCAGTCCACGGCATCGAACCTTGCTCCAGTCTTCCACCACCGACGCAACCAGACGGCCATGCTGTCATGACACGCCGTAATTTTATCGGCAAGTTCGGGCCGGATAACTATCTTCAATTCGTCATCGGTTCTTGTGCCAACTAGAGCTGCAACCAAGCCGCCGCCTGATGTTCCGGTGATAATCTTTGGTATAAGTCCCGCATCGAGGTGGGCACGGACAACACCAAAGTGATAGTATGCGAAGCAAGCCCCACCGGAAAGGCATAAGGCACTCCGTCCGAGATTCTTTGATAGATGTTTGAAGAGTTTGCGCTTCTCTTCGCCGGTGAGATGATCGGTTTCGTCGAGAATTCGGAGGCACCTCTCCACTAATAGTAAAGTTAGTTTCTAGAAGCCCAGGAAGGGTATCACTAAGACTTACATTCGTCATAATAGTCCTGAAGCAAAGTCTTCGTTCCGTAGTATGTCTGGCTGTATAGTCTAGGGCTCTCAATACCGGCAAAATCATTCTTGACGCATGCCCTGACCAGCGCTGCAAGGTTCTCTATCGCTTCGTCTTCATGCCTCGCTCGAGTCCGTAGTGACTGCAGTTCTGCCAAGATCCTCCGGATCGTTGTAGAGTCGTAGTAGCTAAACTCATCTGTTTCCCTCCATTCGTCGGCAGCTAGGTACGTATCCAGCGCTTTTGCTGCCACTTTCCATTCTTCATAGTTTCGAGCTCTTCGGAGGGCCAACCGCAGTCTCTGCCGTTTTCCAGTATGGGTTATGAAGTGTTCGTATAGGTATATGTATATCCGGGTTAGAAAGTAGAGGAATCTAGAGTTGATGTTATTAGTATGAGGCTGGATGGTTGAGTGACTTGTTTTGCTTACCCTAAGAAAAGAATCCAGCCGAAGACGAGAAATAACAACGGCCAACTGAAAAGGGCGTAAGAATAGCCTTCTCTCGTCTCATCCCCCCTAGCTCTTCTCCTTCTCTTTCCGACCCGCTGCCGTATCGGTTTCCAGTCGCTTTCCGCGCTTATAAATACGTCCGGCGCACTCGGCGGTGCGTTTAGAACCCTGGTAAACTGTTCGATATCTATACCAGGATGTCACGTTAGCGTGAATCGAAGAAAGGTGGAGAACGTATTAGGGTTTCGCACGTTTCTTGTTGCTGTAATCCACTACGAATTCCGCCGGGTACTCGTTGGGAGCATATGGCTCGGAAGCATCCGTCGCAGCGTGCCTTTCCGAACTCATCTTTGTTTATGAGGTCTTCTCGAGGACCGAGTGTCGGGGATTCTCATAGTAAAATTTCCGGCTAGCCGTTACTTAAATTTCGTTCCCGTGCCGTGAAGGCGTATCCTGTTGTAGCCTGATGCGATGCTCAGCTATGACGTAAAAGGTGGTAAGGCTGGTTCAGACGGACAGCTGGGCAAGCGACAACACTCTCGCAATCTGCTAGTTTTCTTGATGTTTCGAAGATTTGATCTCTAACTGGTATGTTTGGGAAAGGTTAGGAGAATTTCGAGGGTGAGATATTTTAGGTTCTACGAAATTGAAGGCTGAGCGCAAATTCAGGGTGCATCGCATTTTTATGCAGGTGTGGGGACCCGGACAGCTAGCCGGTCAAGATATTCTGTTGGGGGGGAGGGGGTTCCAGGTGGTGGGCAGCTGTCAGTGCATTTTTCGGGGTAAGGAGAGGGCACCCAGCAGCAGCAGCAGACTATCACATGCTCCGACCCAACCAACGTCATTCGTCACTTGGACTCTGTCACGTCTCAATCGTCCCAATGTCGCGTTCTACGTAGATGTTTGTTTTTGCATGTGCGATTGGGATGGAAAAATTTAATCTGGAATAACTCGCGCCGAGGGAAGGGACTGCTCGTGAGTTGGTTCTTTCAACTTGCGTCTGCGCTCGGAGCTATCTACATGTTACAGGGACAACTCGACTGTGGGGCAGTCGTGTTGGCTGCGAACCACTTGTCAGACAGACTCTAACTGACGCTGTAGTTCCCAGCAGCCATATAGGAATATTAATATATTCGGAATGATCAACTGAAAAAATGCTGAAGAGTGAATTCACACACACTCGAAGTCCATGAACCGATTGCACGGATCGAAGGGACCCTGCATGTGAATTTTTAGATATCAGGGACCGATTTGGGTTTAGACTTTCTCTCCCACCAAATCGGAGTGGGATGGATGAACCTTGACGGTGACGGCTTGCCGAGAAGCAGAGCCGCATGCCACCAAATTTTTATATGCAACACCAGATTGGGTGGTGTCATGATGGTTGTCGCTGACATTCCGAGCCTGCATTAATATCCGACTTGAACGAATTTTCGAGCAATCTACGGGAGGAGTGGTAAATGGTTGAGTAGATTGGTTCGGAAACTAGGTTGAGGGCGGTTCAAAGGCCAATTGCTGGAATATTGGTCTTTTTGTCAGTTGCTAGGACTGGGTAACGTTGCTTCCAGGCGCTCCTCAACTGCATAGCATAGGAAGACATCTTTAAACATCATCATGTCGGCATCAGCAGCGACACTTGGCTTACGTCTCTTACGGCGACAAATCCTGGTACCCTCCAATCTCTCTTCATGTTCGGCATACAATACAGCCTTCAAGCCGATACGACCTTTATCCTCCTTCAGACCCACCATCGGCACCCCCTTCATCCGTACATATGCCTCCAAGCCTAAGGGTGGCTGGAAGAAAGCCGCCACCCAAAAGACCCCATCAAAGTCTTCAACCGTACCCCAACAAGCCACAATACCAGCCTCCCCGCGGTACTTCTCCCTTGAAGAAAATCTCGCTCGTGCTGGCCATGAAACTGTCCTATACCAATCCGACGCTAGGGCCATTGTCTATATCTACTACTCTCTCTCTGTAGTTTCCGTGGCCTGGGCGGCATGGGAGTTCTACGAGAATGTAATCAAGGTACCGGAGGCTCCGCAGTGGACGAGGGCAATTAGCAGTGTCGGTGCGGGAATGGGCTTGGTTATCTTTGGATATTGCTTTTGGGTTCCGTCGAGGTATAAAACTGCATTGATAATCTTCGCATTGGCAAGCAGAGATCATAGAGCTAACATCCTGGCCCCTCTAGGATAATCCACCGCATCACTGCCATTCCCCGTCCGATGTCCACCCCGCCGTCCATCTCCCTCCAAATCCAAGCACGCTCTATCATTCCATTCCGCCGTCGCATCATCTCCGCGTCTCCTAAATCTACATATTTCGTTACACCATTCTACCAAGCTCCGGTTGACGTTGCTAAATGGCAATTTACGGGTTACTTTGGACCCCTCAAATATATTGGTTGGCTAGTATTCCAGGCGGGAAGGCAGCTGGCGAGGGCCTTAAGGTTGAAGGATTTTGCTAGCATAAAAATAGAAAAGAGTGGAGTGCTGTTCAGGATTGACAGAGAAGGTTGGGCGTGGGAGAGGGAAAGGAAAGGATTGGATACTTTGTTGAAGCAGGAGTCGAAGCTGTACCCCTTTTCACGGGGGTAGGTAGAAGGAGCCAAACATCGTATCATTTGTACATAGTATTTATAGGCTGTACATAGCATGACGGTTTCGCCTCTAAACAAAGTGTACTATACCACTTTGTTGAGTCTGGGTTTGGTTTCCAAAACTGGTCTAGTCTTTGAAGCGAGCATAACTATGGAAGTTCAAATAAGGAGCCATTCAGCTATCTAGAATTCTAAGTAGTAGTGATCCGTTAAGATGCAACATCAATTCACCATATATACGTCTTCCACTTTTTGTATTCAGAAGTGTAGAAACACCGAGGTAAATGTACACGGGAAAAAGGAGGTTTAAATTTTAAAAGTAGTCGCTAGTTTTTTGTGACACGCTTAACCCTTAAGCGCGGCTTGTAATGTCTCTAAAACCTATGGTAATAAAGTTAGTAATGGTTGTTGGTGAGCAATGCGGTGCTCGATAGTATTACCTCAACTTCGACCTTGGCTTCGGCAATATCTTGCTCGCTACCGCTACCGCCAGCAATCTTGTTGGCTTCCGCTAGCTGGGCTCGGACGGCCTAAATTTGAACTTTTAGCACTATCTCATATTCTCAATACTGGATTGGGTATCAACCTCAAGGCTAAACTCGTCAAGCGTATAAGCCTCAACAGCGTTGATGCTCAGCTTGCTACCTGGCTGGACGACGGCAAAACCTCCGGAAACTGATACCAATGAATTGAGTTAGAATCCGCATGCCTTCTTATTCATCGATGGACCAGATTGTTTTGTGATCCATACCAAAGAACTGCTTGCTGCTGCCGCCCTCTTCAATGATGTCCACTACACCCGCCTTCAGTTGTTCAATGGATGGAACGTGGTTGGCGAGGACACCCATCACGCCGGATTCTGCCGGAATGTTGACTTGGACTCTGGAGTCGAAAATCTTGAAATTAGAACGATTTTTCGGGCTGAGGGAAATATATCGGTAATGTTTGGGAAGAACTGGGAGGGTAACCTACACATCGGTAGCCTTGTAGATTGCCTATAGATGTGAATGATAGTTAGTTTGGGACTCTGGGTAGCCATTTAGGGGGCCAATTGGTCGTACCTGGTGAGGCAGGGTCAAGCTGAGCTTAATCTTGTCTGGAGCCGCCTCGGCATAACCTCTTCGCATTGGAGCGCGAATTGTCGAGGAGAACGGCTTGGCACGGAGGGCCGCGGTTCTTAGGAGTCTGAATGACTGCATTTTAGAGAGTTGGGGGAGGAAGCGTGGAGGATGGTATAGTGGCGGGTTCGGAGGAGCTGGGGAGTGATATCCGTCGTCGGTGGAGGTTCTTCGGTGGGAGGAATGCGGGTTGACGTTTTCTTTCGGAGTTCCGAAATTTTAGCGGGAAACAGGCAACACATCTTCGCCAAGAGGGAGGGCCTGTTTGATCTGGGGACATCCTATGCAACACGCTTTTCCATACCAAACTTGTCAAACTACAACATCTCGACTGCGTTACGCGCTTTTCTCGAGCAGTTCACGGAAGTATATGCAGGAAAGAGCATCATAAGCTAAAGGGCACATAGTTTTACACCTATTAGTCCTATCTAAGGATATATAAACATCATGTCTGCTGATATCATCGCCCTTGATTCATCTCCTGCGGATGGAATACAGGCTCCAGCCCAATCCAGCCAGCCTCCGTCAGTCCAATTCTCTCCGTCCGACAGAATAAAACAATTAAACCAAATCGATAAAGTGTGTATCCACTCGTGAATAATTTGACGGAATGGTTTACTTCTAACCGCTCATCTCCAGGAAATAACTTCATTGTTGACTACTGCATCCTCAGCAATAACCACTCTGTCTTCTCCGACACCGTCACAAGCTACTTTCAAAGAACGATCCGAACAATATCATTCTTCTGTTCAATCTATAATCACCTCGCTAAAACGACAAATCTATGCGTTGGAACAGGCTGACATACCGTTGCCGACGGTTCTGACATCATCCGGTGGTGCTACTAGCTCATCAGCATCTGCAGGTGGTCAAGGCGGCCTCGATATCGGTGCAATAAGCGGAAGGTCAGATGCTGTTGGCAGAAAGATGGAGAGAGAGTTGTGGAAGAAGGCCAGAGAGATTGTGGAGGATGGAAATCTAGAAGATGGGGAAAAGTTGGACTTGAGAATGGATGTGGAGACTGGGAATGCTGCTTAAGATGCCGCGACAGCCGCGTAGTTAGGATAATGGGGAAACCCTACCTAAACTTGGCTGAACCACGGGGGATGGACTCCTTTACGACCTAGCACGCGAAGGTTTCCGGCTACTTTAAGGCTTTATAATTCCCAAGGAGCCTAATTCATTACCTAGGCTCGATCCACATCATAACTTGTTAGGTTCCCTGGATACCCGGTAACTTTGGATGTCGCGAAGCTCGTTCCCCACGCCAAGTTAATTTGGATATTCGGTGTGATCAGCATTCAGATCTTGCATGGCCATACTATGTCGTTACATCGACTATCAAATTTGATCAATACATCCAGAGATAATTCCATAATTCGACCATATTTACGTTATTCCTAAGATGAGGCGTGTGAGATATATTTATTCCCGGGGGCAGCTGGGGATACTTGCGCTCTAACTTCATCACCACCTACCTTTCTCCTTTCTCACGATACCCCTCTGTTGCCATCGAAAGTTTCCATAGCATCTCCTTTTTACGATTAGCTTCAATCATACCTTTATTCTTACCTTTATCATCATATTCTATCGCCTAGTCGCCTTGTAGATACCATGAAAAACCCTGGTATTATGCCCGCAAGGCCGATTGTTCCCGTTAAGCCCAAACAGGCCAACGGTGTTTCTGCCAACTTACCATCTAAGATGTCTGCGAAACATGCCCCTGGAATGACTGCCAGCTCTCGCCCAGAGCCGATTAAGCTTCCAGGTGCTAATGTTAAGGTTTCAAATTTGATATCAGTTTGGAACAGTGGCATGGGAAACAGCGAAGTTCGCATGCCCGGCCATACGCCGAAGTTTACTCACCTCCCCGAAAAGTTTGTAAAGAAGAGAATCGAAGACTTCGCGAAGCTGAGCGAAGACAAAAAGACTACCACAAATGGATTCAATCCAACAACTGTCCGACCATCTCCGAGAGTGGAGTCGGTCGAGTCCGCTAAGGCTGGCATCTCGCTAGTTAGTACCAGCACTCAAAAACAAAAATCTCCTGAAGTCAGTACCCACCTTCCACTTGCTGAGCTGCAGCCAAAACAGAGCGCCCATCCTGTCAATCGACAAATCACTACTGCAGCCAGAAAGAGACCAGCACTGAAGATCAACACAGAGATCGCGGGGCCACGGTTTCAGTTGCTCCAGGAACCCCAATTCTCTTCTGGATCCCCGTTGGACATTACAACAAATTCCAGCAATATTAGTCCTGCGGAAACCTTTGCTATGCGCAGGCGAAGGGTGTCACCCCAACTTCGAGAAGTTTACGCTAGATTGGCTAGACTTGCTCAAAATGATCATGATATCTCAAATATGAATATTACTGAGAAGCCAGTTGAACGCAAGTTCAAGCTTCCAACAGAATTCCCAGAGATTCTATCTCCTCTCCCAACTAGGAATGCCACAATAATCAGACATCAGATAATGTCTCGTGGAAACAGCGGAAGCAGTGGGAAGCCTACCACTGGCAGCGGAGACAGAACTTCCCAAGAAAACAGTGGGAAGACGTCCGGAAGGACATCTGCTTCCCATAATTCCCACGGCTCATATGTCGATAGTGCGGCTCGCTATGCTAAGAGATTTAAGCAACGCGAGAGCCAAAGATTATTTAGAGAGATTGAAGATATGGCTATTATTGGCAGCGCCATGTCACACCGCAAGAAGTGGCACTCTGGAGCAACCTCTCCATCTGGCCAATATAATGTTGAACTCCCAAATTTTCTTCGTAATGGTGCCGGGTTGACTGTTGGCGTTGGAGCTATTTCTCCTGTCCAATCACCAAGGGGCGGGAGCACCATGAGTGGACGACCGTCGAGGCGAGGATCTAAATTTGCGGCAGGAAGCGACGAGGATAAGCTATACAAAGATATTGCAGTCCAGAAGCGACTCTTGGGCGACAACCAATGGCGAAAGGATGGGGGCCGAGGCTCCCTAAGGACTAACAGCTTTCTTAACACCTCGGATCGAATTGAATCTATCGTGACATCACCATTAAAGTCATCAGCAGTAACTTATTTGAACACTCCTCGCAGCCCGTTCACCAGTGGCGTCAGATCTTATCCTCGAGTCACAAGGAGGAACACCATCGCAGCTTCGGTTGCTCACCAAAAATAAATTTTCTTTAGCAGGAATCGCTACTATTAACAAGCGGCGAGGATTATAAACTGTCTTGAAACGGGTTAATTTCTTATTTCTTGTTTCTTTCTTCTAACATTCTTGGTTGGTGTATTAGCCCACGGGCATAGGAATCCTGGAAGGGGGAGTACCTATTGCATGCTAGCAGGATCAGAGTCTTGGTGTTTGGATAACATGGCGTTGGAGCAGAGTCTGGCTACTTTTTTCACTTTTCCCGTTTTCTTTTCGCTCTTACCTTTGTTGGTTAATGGATTCAGGGGTATGATGTTTTACTGGGTTCGCGTAGCTAGCTTTAGCGGATTAAGGAGATTCCGCCTATAAATTATAGAATCAAGTCAATTGGATACAGACAAAACTTTAATCGATTACAGTACATAGAATCGCACCATAGTCTATAGTTTGTAGAAGAGTAGAAGAGATAAGGGTACAGAAAGTAGAACTGGAAGATGCATCGATGAGGGAGCTAGGGCACGACAAGGAGATCTAAGGCAACAGGCAGTTTTGTAAATTGGCGCCGTTTATAGTTCACGGGATATTCTCATCTCATCTCACTATTTGATACATGGGAAAGCCCTAGCCTAGGAGCATCGCTCGGCATACCGTTTGTGTGAGAGGCTGATAGTACCTCAATCTATGTACCCGTAAAGTCGGTGAGGATAAGATATTTCATACGTGAAATGGTGTAAGTTCCGTGTTTAACAAGCGATCTAGAGTGAGCGTGACCGTGGAATCTGAATGGATATGATCAACGGTATTTCGGACCCTTTTTGAAGGTTTCAAGTTGATGGTGATCCAACCTATCGATAACCCGCGTGCTAATTCTGGATGCTTGACGAGCATTTTCACCAGACCCCCAACCTCAGGCAGCCCAATTACGGTCAGCCATACCATTTGCTTCTCCCAGTTCGCCCATGTGAAAGAAGAGGGCCGATGTAATTTCAGAATACCGGATGGATACGTCAACCCTGCTTTGTCCGCCAATAAGCGTACGTTCTCTAATGCAACCCGGCTGGCACGACTCAGAGATGCCAAATGTATTGTTGAGAAACCTGCATAACCTTTTATCTCGGCTTTCTGTTGCTCCAACGCGTGCTTGTAGATTTTGTAGAAATCGTATGTGAGCAACTTCACCTCATCAAAGACAACCCCGGCCTTGATACTGGGAGCATACCCGAATCTTAGGTAGCAAAGCTTATGAGAGGTTTGGATGGTGACAGTGAAGGTGCTATCACCGGGGTCCTTCGCTAAGTTTTCATGTGTGAGGAAGGCCTGTTGCAGCCGATATTCGATCCTTTTGCCATTTAATTTATAAGATTCGATTGAATCGATTGTGTCCGAGATAGTTTCTTTAATCGTGTACGAAATTTTGGAATCCACGGGGTCATCCGGAAAAGTCTTTACTAGGTTTACTGTCCCCGGAGGAGATAAAGTAGAAGTCAGGGAGGCCAGGGTTTCCAAGAAATATCCCGACGCAACGAGGCTTTGCACCAAATGTATTCCTCTAGGCATTACTTCGGTAGGTACGCAATTTCGGAGTATAAAAGGTTGAGAAGGGTATAGATTCCCTGGAGTATATAATTCTGTCTTCCCACGTTTGGGATTCTGGAACTTTAGAGAGATGAGTGGGTCATAGCCAGCATTACTGCGAGGTACCCATTTGATAGATATTTGATATAGCCCTCGCTGGCGCGTATGACGCTCATTTTCAATGAGTAGTTGTACGATGGGTCGCAAATCCTCTATACCAAGGACAGCTAAAAAGGCTGCTCGCTCGCGCAGAGACTGTGCATGACCACGTTGTGCCACTTGTTGCCGGCTCAATCTAGTTTCTAAAACGAAATCGGTCCCCGGCTGCAAATTTAGGCCCCTGAGCACTTCCTCTAAGATTAATTTGGATTTATTTTGGATTTTCATAATCGTGATGGATTCCAGCTTTCTAGCATTGCTTATGTAATCGTGGTAGGTTGGCACTTCGGGAAGAGTTTCGTGGATGGCCCGGGATAGAGCATCGATGAACATCTCGGTGCTCTCGGTGAGCTGCTCATCTGTGGGTCTTGCCTCGCTCTCTGCTGGTTCCGTTTCCTGTCCTATCAAAACAAGGCGTCCTTCCCCTGGGAATACCGCGATAGCATACGGGGACAACTTCTTTTTTAGCTGCTTATCTTCACCGCTTATGACTATCGTAGCGTACATGTCCCGGCGGGGGATCCAAGAGGCTGTAGACCAGGCATCACCGAGAACACCCCCCAAAATGGTCTGTTCGATTTTCAGATTCGGTGTCGTTAAAATAGCCTCCAGTTCTGCATTTCTCTGTTTTTGTTTTAGCATAGAGGTGCTTCTCACAATCAATCGACTTCTTAGGTAGGCGCCAGCTACGGCAGCTTCTCTGTAGTTCAATTTAGACTCTTGGCCTGATTTAGGATATTGGATAGATATAAGTTCTGCTTGAGAGCCACACTCTCCGAGCCCACCATCGCCTTGCTCGTCCGCACTTACAACGATATCGTTGACGCTGACCAGGAAAATCAAAAGGCAATACCTTTTCTCATGTCTAGCTATCTCAACGTTTTTAATTCGAGCGTGGCCAAGACTGTTTGGGTAGTCTGACAGCATAGAGTTCACTATCAGGATCTCTGCAATTGTGTAAAGCTGAATAGTTTCTGTCTCCTGGGCCACATCCCAGAAGTCAATCTTCAGTACCTCTTCATCGTTATCTAGATTTCTTGACTCAAATATTTCATCAAGTGTAACAATTGATTCGGCACTCAATTCCAAAAACGAGATCCATTTCAGGGGAGATATCGCTTCAGATTTCTCTTCAATACTGCTATATATCGAGAACATAATCCTCCCGATAAACTCCTCGCTGATTTCGGCATCGAAGTCGACACGCCCGCTAAACACGAAATGAGAATCATCGATCGAAATTGCCGACTTATATTTGAACACTTTTCCCGATTGGGGTCTTACTTCGATTGTCGCAGTAATAAAGCCCTCTGTTTCTCGATCCTCCGGTAATTCTGGGTCGTGGTATGGTTTATAGGAAGTCAACTGGAAGGCTTTCATTTTGGATCCGGGATGTGGAGAACGGTCATTTGAGAGTGTAAGTTGATAAAGCTCCTCGTTCACTTTTTGCTCATCGACAACCCGAGTCTGATCTATATCCATTGGCATAGGGGCGTCATCATCCTCGCTGGCCTCGTGATCCACAGGGCTTGCTTGCCTAGTAGCTGCAAACGGAACCTTCAATTCTACAAGGATGTAGAGTGGACCATCTGGTCCGCTAGAAGTGGTTTCCGGAATACGAAAATGAACGCTGGAGATCTGAGAATTTTGCACGGATCTCTGGTGCCTGGTGAGCCACATCTGTATTGAAGAGATTTCGTTTGTTCCCAGAACGGCGTTCCATGTTTCCGAATCTAGCGCCTCATTTGATACTGGCCGGTTAAGAGTAACAAATCTATCCGGGGCGTAGATATCGCGTTCTTCCACTTCTCGAAGAATGGTCAAGGTCTTTGGGTTTAATTTGCTAGTTTGGAAGATGCTTATGAATCGAGGAGGCTGGAAAATCCCGATTCTAGGTTGGGATAGGTCCCACGCGGTTCCTATCACGTCGAACAAGAGTTCATCTCCTGGGTAATTATTGACAAATTGTTCGACAATTATATGAGTATCACGGGTCGACACTTTGATCTTAAAAGCCCCAGCATACTCCGATTCTTCTGCGCGAGGATTAGGAAAGAACATGTATGGTTGATACGATGACCCCACGGAGACTTCATTCCCCTTTCCCAACTTTGTTAGATATAAAAGGGCGTATTCCGGGTAACTTTCTAACTCTTCACTCCTTGACATGCGGTAGAGTGTATCCGTATCATCAAAAAAAGGGCGGTCAGGTTGACCCAAGTTGTCTTCCTCATAATGGCGTATTTCATTTCCTCTCGCTGCTGCCTCATAGAACAGACCAGAGCCCGCGTCCGTTCGATCCGCATCTGCCCTTCGAACATGCTTGGACTGGGAAAGTTTTTTGTATCTCTCTCGCCGTTCCGATTCATCCTTAGCGGGTATATGTACCGGGTGGCAGGCTAACCCCTGACAAGGAAATCGATACCGTATATCTGTAGAATTCTCAACTTCGGCCTCTGGAATTCTTGCTGAAATAACATATGTGCCAGCGGTAGAAAACGCCCACCCAATGGCGTATATCAAGACGCAGAGCAAATTGGTTTGAACGGGTTTGCGCTTCCACAGCATCGCGATTAACCTTTCCTGTAGGCCGCTTAAATTACTTATGATGATTCTGATCCGTCGCAATATGAGGAGCTCGAGGCCGAGTGGGGGTTATAAATGTATATACCTTATATATATAGCTTATTATATTAGAGCGAGAGTGAACTAGGAATCAACGTGACAAAAAACCATGTTCACTACTATAAAACCCTCTGAGCTGCCCTTAAGTACTTATATAAGTACCTAAGTAAGTACTTAGTGAAGAGTTAAGTTATACAATGCATAGAGCTGCCAAGCTTAACTCTACTGCTGCAACATCAGCTCCATACATGAAGCGCAAGTTTATACAACAACATACAACATCGCCTCCAATGCAATGCAAAACTCAACAAACTTTGTCCAGTTTCACAGCACAGCAGTGAAGTTAGCAATGCAAACATTCCCTGCGGTCAGGAGTTTGATAACGTGCGCCCAGCTCTCGAGACTGCGCAGTACAGGCAACGGGATTATATAATACCCTTCGACGCGATCCCCTTAGGCTCGAATCCAGACGCTGTCGTGGGCTGTTAAAATAGCTGCCCACTTGCACGCAGTGCAACAACGTTTTCAATTTTGATTGGGCCTACACAACCGACCCCCAACGTTTCAATTTTGTTCTGGTTAAGTTTCTAGCAACGATTAGTTGTTAGATTCGTGGGCTGGACTTGAGAGTACCCTTCCCTCTAGGATTGAGGGAACAATTACTTAGTCACCAGGTCGACAAACTACATAACTTATGACATGGCTGAGCTTTCTAGCTTTAGTTTACCGTTTACAAATACAGATATGGCGTAACAAGATAGATGAAGCGAAAAGGAAATAGACCGACTAGTCCATGGACCCATAGACCATAGAGCGGGATGCATCAAACATAATATCGCCCGAGTTTGCAGTCCATCGCTAGATTGATTGAGGGAGAACCCGCGAAGGAGACAAAATTTCACAACCAGCGAATTGCCGCTCCCGGCCGCAACCTCTGAAACATAACTAAAATTTCCGGGTCGAGAGGACCCCGAAATTTGATTGAAACAGAACTTATCGCTGGCTGGGGATCTGGGGACGGTTTGTCTAACAGAAGCCTAGCCACGGAATGCATTTCGACCGTTCCCATAAGGAGCAACCATGGAACCCTATCACCTTTAGTAAGACTCCAGACCCTTGTATAACCTTCCAGTCTAGTCAACGCCAAAGTGTCTGCCATGGGCCTAAGCCCCTTAAAGGAGAAGATGAAATTAATCAGATATAGTGTCGTTACTGATACGCTTGTTATTGTGAGACTTTCTGTCCTGGTATTAACGTAATCACGCTGTGGGGGTTCGAATAATTCGTTGGCAATATATAGAAGTAGCTGGGGAAAATCCGTCAGAAGCTCTGCTCGCTCCAGTAGGGTCCTATGGCTAACGGCAGCTCCCCTTTGAACATCCGTATTTTTTATTCCGATATCTTTAATCATTTCGTTTGGATAGATGGAGAAATGGTAGTGCTGATTCGGTATCGACTTGCTTTCCGCAGTGACTTTGATTTCCTGGCCTCTGGCCTGGAGGAGGGTTCGAGGCAGAATCTTACCCTTCCCCTCTATGTATAGGTCGAATTTCCGGGTTACAGGGAGGTCGCGGCGTGGCCTCCCGTACTGGAGAAGAAGTTCAAGGTCTGCCTGATAGCCGGTGTATAGGGACTGTTGGATGGCCATTGCATCTTGGGGGTTTGCCGGTCGTGTGGGCAACGGTAGAGGAAATAACGGCCCTTCAGCTTGGAATTCGAGGAAAATTTGAGGTTGATGTGTCGATTCTGTCACTTTGGTCCATCTGATAAATATTGTACTTACTCTCCTTTGTTGGATGTACCTGCGGTAGTCCCATAACATATCTTGTACAGCAGATGCCTCCCAGGTACCGAGGATCGCTAGCCAGCACCTCCGGTACTCCACTTTTTGCGCAGCATTATGCTCGCTAAACCTACCCCTCGAGGTGCCGATCATGGCCGCTGTTTCCTCCAAACCCAAATCCGTTTCTAGCGGTAGCCCCAGAGCTTGGAAGACAGTTTGCAAGACAAGGACTGTCGATGGACTCGGATGGATGATAGTGACGTATTTGAGGTGTCTCGTATGCATCCGTTCCACATCGACGTTTCCCCTGTGGGATGGAAATATAATCCTATAAGAAGCATATAATCCATCTACAAATGCCGTCTGCTCATCAAGTTGGGGCCTATCGCCTCTGAATACCCCTTTTTCTCCGCCAGGGCCCACGAGTATCAGGTTGCGAGCCGCCTCGCTCCCCGCAATTGTGTAAGGTGCAAATTTAACGGTAGGTTCAAGTGAGTGCATTTCAACAGCTACGAATCTATCGACATTCCAACCTTCCAATGCATGGAACTCTGGGAGTTTCAGGTACTGAGCTGCCGCAAGAGCGAGATTTTTAGTCTCTATTCCCCCATTCCACAATTTGGGTTCTTTAATTAAGAACTTTCTTTGTAGCTCAGCAAGAGGTTTAACAGGGTGGCGGAATTCTTCTCCTAGCTCTGGCAATATATCGAAATATACCTTTGATCTCCGGGTGATTCCAGCCATCAAAGCTATCGTAAATGGCCAAGCATTGTCAGGTACGGGTGCAGGATTACGTTGACCTGGCCGCGTCTCATCTTCGATCCTTGCCTGACCAGCGTCCCCAGGTATCGTCTGACCAACATCTTCATGGTGGGGGTCGGGAATCCCATCAAAGTCTTCATTACGGTGGCCAAAAAACTGGATAAGCATTGCGAACTTTCCCTTCCCTTCTCCTTCCTCATCAGCTCGCACAATTTCGACGGAATATATTAGAAGCTCTCCGATAGTATTTCTGTGGTTTTTGAGTAGTTTCTCGATAACCCTGATTTCCTTTGTGGCCCGAAGCTTCCTCCAATCTTCATTCTCAGCCTTATCGTCGGCGACAATGGTGAGGACCCGGAGCTCAGGGTTGGTTTTCAATCTTTCATTAAACAAGTTTCCTACGATCGCTGTTGTTGCTTTGTCTAACTGAAGGAAGTTAAACCAATTAAGGTATGGTTCAAACCCTACAAGGTAAAATGAACTAAAAATAATCCGGCTTAATTCATGATCCTCGACATCAAAAGGGCCCGATATAAACACCCAATGGCCGTCGCCCCCTTCGAAATCCGAACCTGCAAACCTATAAATGTGCATTCGGTCGTATGTCGCTTCCCAATATTTGAATATATTTATATCATAAACGAATTTACCTTCCGGGTCCCATATATCAGGGTTATACGAGCTTCCGAAAAGATACTGCAACCCGGGGTGTAGGGACACCCCTTCGGATCCATCAAGACCGGGGGTGGGTTTCAATACGAGTTTGGGTTCCTTTAATGGCGGTACATCGGGAGTAGGAAACTCCGTTGGTGCTTCGCGGGTATTGCGTGCCTCGGGTACTGCTAACTCTATATAAATATAGATTTTCTGCCGTCCCTCTGCCTTTGAACCCTCTTTAGGAGATTGAAATATAATTTTCGAGATTTGGCACCCTTTGGTGCCCACGGGGTTTTTACTGAGCCACATTTGGACTGCTCCAATATCCCATACTCCAAGTAGAGTGCTCCATTCTTCTGAATTCTTGAAGTCGCCTGGCGGAGGACGACTAAAGGAGAAAATACCGGTAGAACTATCGCTGTAGAGGTCTTGGGTCTGAACGCGGGCAAGAACATCCGCCGTTTTTCTATTGAGATGTACATCTAATTCTATTATAAAGTGTTTTGGGGGTAGTGGTGGTGGTCGTGGAGAGACCCAAATCGGGGCAAATAGTTGATCTAATCGAGATATATAGACAGCATTCGCGGGAGGATTAGATTGAAGACGTCGAAACACGACAACCTGATCTTTGTGGGAATGCTCAACTTGAAATGTATAGCCTGGCTTGTCGTATGATTGCCAAATGGAGGTAAGATACTGTCCTCCAGGCGTAATGATATTGTTAAGGTTGATTGCTTCAAGAAATTTGTCGAAAGGGCCCGTAGGGGGTTTGCCGGTGTAGTCCGAACCCTCAAGCAGCCCAAAGTTATACTTGACGGCGTTAGGGCGGTCAACAGTGTCAGTTTCATGGGCGATTTCATAAGCGCGCCGTTCCTCCCCGTCGGCTATAGCCCTTTTAACCAATCTGTCAATTTCTTCATTCGCCCGACGATGGAGCTTCTGATGAAGGCCATCATGCGGCGAACTTGCGCGGTCCCCTTGGCTACCACTAGCTGGGGACCTACCGCTAGAATCCCCGATGATCCGGTTGAAGGCTAGTTCTTGGATAACTGACGTGCAAACATGCCAGCTATATAATAATAACATAAAACAAGAGAAAGGGATTGAAAGTAGTGGTTTCATTCTTGCCAGCGAAGAAATGTGTAACTTGCGTATCCGTTCGGGGCGAGCTACACTTTACAGATACCGTACGTTTTCAGATTTAGGGTAGTCCCATGGTATATAAATAGGCCGGCCAGCTGAGATCCCGGGATCGGGACCGATTTAAGCTTGTGCAAGTACTTTTAGGCTTCGAATATACTACTCGCTCATGTGCTTAGGCAGGCGTGCTCTTTCGAAAGCAACACTCGACTGCCCTGTCTGGTGTTCGCAGCAAGGCCTCAACGATACTAGAAGGAACAACAGCTCCCAGTTGGTGGCCCAGCGGGGGGCCTTCTATCTGCTAATATCTATTAATGGGGACGTAGGCTTAGCACAGTAGTATCTCTGTTATACAGCAATTTAGAGCTTTATTACCCTCGAGATCAGGAACGAGAAGCGAACAGTACCGTCGATTCTGATGTTTCTATAGGGAAAAAAGAAAGAAAAATGAAACAAAATTTGAAACACTGTTTGCACGTTTGATGTTAAACATTGTAAAGCAATTGAGTGGGTAGGGCAGACTTGCGCAGATCAAGGGAATGCTCCGCCATGATGTAACTGAGGACATCAGTATTCGCCATAGGGTCAGAGAGTTGCTAACCCTGGATATTCCAGAGACTCCCTCACTGCTTGACTCTTAATTGCCTGTAGATGTTGAGGGAAAGCAATGAGCTTAGATCCCAAATAGTGGTACGTATATTTAGTAGCAGCTCAACTAGAACCTAGTCCATTGATTGGAGATATTATGGCAACTAGGGCGTGCACGCGTGCTATTTTGGAAAAACAGTATTCGAGCTTGTTAGAGCATACCGCAGGACTAAGTGATATGTTATACGTTGTTGTGCAAGAGTAGCTGCTAGAAGAATACTTATATATATTGGTTTTGTGCTAACATTAAATTATGTTATATCTACATTTAAACACTCGAATTCTGCACGTTAGAACGTTAGCTAGGCTATGCTGTCGATAATCATGTGCTGGGAGGGAGCATGGCCAACCGGAACCCGAGCGAATATATACCGGCAGCTAGTGCATATTTCTATACCTGGAAATTTCAGGCTCTCTAGCGTATGAACGAAAGAACAAGGTAAAGGGACGCATCTAGTCTCTCTGAGAAAGAACTTTGAGCTCAACTAATAAACACCTAGATGTTGTAACTCAAGATCCTTGAAAATATCTAGTGTTATTTCCCGAACCTTAATATAATCTCAGCCCAACTTCCCCGACTTTGAATCTAAAAATCCTCGGAATATGAGGCAGCACTGCTCTATCTAATTTGCAGTCTCAAGAGCATCAAGCCCATGTAAGCGGATTCGAATGAATGCATGCTGTGCTGACATGAAGGACTCCTGACCTACCCTCATCAGAGAAGGTTGCGAGTTTGGATGTTTTGTGGGCAACACGCTGGAAACGTTCACAGCCCGGATTGTATGTGGCATGGAGGGGGGCATTGCTGTATTCTAGATGGCCATGAAACCCAGTGCAACCACACGTTTCTACCAAACGAGGCCTTGAGATATGGGGCTATGGAAAAAAAAAAAAAAAA
>LDUD01000074.1:24393-68998 GCA_012184295.1 Dactylella cylindrospora
TTCGGCCTGGTAGCATCCTGCTGATGGTGCTGGTCAGCTCGTGTTTGTTTCTCTAGATTGTTCGAGGAGTTTCTTTTCTTGAGAGTTTTAACCGTGTAGTCAGCAATTCTTTCGGGGAGAAGGCCTAGCAATAGTAGGATATAATGCTGGCATCAATCCTCCTGGAAGAATTACAACGAATGGGTGGTATATTCTAACTCTACACATCGCGTTGGTGTGCTTGTCCCACAAGGCTTCCTTTGTTGTGGTATGGAAGAAGGCTTCAGATGTCACGCATCCAGAAAGCTCTGACCAACATGCACAGTAAAGTTTTTGGGCTATGCAAGTGCCATTGCATTAAACCATAGCTGGGCAAGCGGTTAGAATTCGGAACTGCTTTTCTTTTTCTTCTTATTCTTTCGTCTTCTTAAAAAAAATTAAAAATTTAAACATCACAAAGCACCGTTAGAGAATGGGGATTCCGATAACATGTTTGGTATGGGACTCGCGGCCATATGGAGGTCACGGAGGACGCTATAGATTTAACTCGGCGGAAGTGTGGTCAGCTTCCATCAGGTGTTCTAGAAGAAGCATGCATCGATCTACATTCGCTTTTTTTTTGTCATGCAAGCTGCAGCCTGCGGATATCCGGCGCAAGTTCGGAACCTCAGTCAGCTGCGACAGCATTCTGCATGACATTGAGTATCGGAGTTGCACAAACATCAAGTTGCCATTTAGGGATCTCGAGCAGGGATTACGTACGCTTGTGGTTACAGATTCTTCTTGGGTGGCTGGCGCGAGATACTAACGAGTTTCTCATGAGCATGAAATATTCGAAACTCCTGTGGCGCCCATTTTCGGAGAGCTCGAGAGCAGCTAGTCGAATATTGGAAAGAATGGCTACCAGCTTTATAGGCTCCCTTTGCAATTTTGCTCTTGATGCCTTCGAGCATGAGGAAGAATCAATACTTTTCTACATGCATACATCAGTACCTTGGTAGGCACCTAGATTGGTAGCCCGAGATTCTAGGTACATGGGAAGAAAAGAAGAAAGTTCAGGAGGCTTTTAAACCAGACGCGGTTCGCTGTACCTTGATCACTTGCGATCATTAACCGTCTCAGATTAGTAGACATCTTCCACTCGACGTTTAGCTCTCTCACGGCACTAGTGCTTAGTTTGTTTGAAGACAACAGCTGGAACGTGAACCAATTGTCCCGAGCCAGTCTTTCCCGCTTCTTATTATAATAACTTGGCCGTGCGAGAAATCCACCCCGGTCAGTCCGTCCGAGTCGATTGAGCGGTCAGCGTGTCTTGGGCTTTATTAAATTCGGTGGACAATCGTCGACGCGACGGAGTTAAAATCCTGTTCAGCCTCAGGATCCGCCACCAGTGCGCAGAATCTCACCAACCATCGATCATACCAGCTGCTGCTGGATTCCCCCCGCTGCGTATCTAAGGGCTCTTTTTTTTTTTTTTTTTGTTTCTCAACAGCCTTCCGTTCGACGACAATACGAAAAGCAATTTATCCGTTTTATATTATATTACATACGTCACGTTCCTCCTTTTTCTACATTGCTCTCTCCCCATTCTTTTTTTGGGCGTCGTCGGTTCCATCTACACAATTGAATTCCCAGAAGAAGGAACAGAACCTCTTTGCTTTCTACTCTTTCTAGCCAAGTAATTAAGTATTTGCTAGAACCACGAAAAGGGCTGGCTTGCTGTCAAATTTATTTGCTGGCTAGGGATTCCGAGCAATTTGCCCCTGCAGTAAATCGTCCGAGCTGCCATCCATCGGCTCCACCAAAACCAGCCAGACACGCCCCCCCAATATAGAGGGAGATTTCTTCCGATTCGACCCAAAGGGGTCAGGATTATATATATATTAAGAAACCGTGTCGATTTTTGTTGGTTTCTTTTCCAACGATTCCCACAGCTGGACATCGTCTCCTGATCGATCCTCTTTTTCCTCCATTCCTCTCGACTCTGCCGTCTGGTGGACGCCGCTCAACTCCCGAGGCACAGTTTGTTTCTTCTCACCTGAATCCTCCTGACAGTGGGTTCATAATCCGTTTCGTGTCGTCAGCAAATTCTTTCTTTTTGTTTTTCGCCATTCCTATCGAGTAATCTGTCCTAAAGGTCGCTCAGTCCATAGCCTCAGCTCTCCGAACGTGCTTGTGACAACTCTTTCTTGTCATACTAAACGCCAGACTTCAACACCCCGCCCCCCCTTAAACCCTTACAACCTCAAAAAATCGCATTCAGCTTGTATGATTGTGGCCGCGTTAAAGCAGCGTACTTTCTTTTCCTAACGGTTTCGTTCGGCAAGGAAAACTCCTTTGAGGTCAGCAGGAACTGCAGGAGATTCGAATCTTCTTCACCGACTCCGGTAGTCCTCCGACCTTCGTTAGCTTTGAATTATTAAAGAGCGAGCTCAAACTAATCCAACTATCCGTCTATTCCTGAGGTCTGTCTCCTCGAATTCATAAAATACGGGGAAACCTCCATCTTGTACTGACTATGACTGTAACTACCATGAAGCCTTCTAGCTTTGAATCTCGACTCTCACCTTAACAAGCGGACTAGTGCTTTTGAGAAGCTTGAAAGTGCCACCAAAAACCTTACCTACTATATATAATCATTTTCGGAATAATCTAAATTTATAATTTCCAACCTCTCGAACCGATACAATGGCAACGAATCGCAACAGCACCCCCGACGGCTCCGCGTCATCTTTACGCCCACCGACAAATCGCGGGCACCATCTTCGTGCATCGGCGGATATGTCCGGGTTCTCCTCTCCGCTCGCTAGCTCTCGTCAAATCCGGCCCTCTTCTGAGGTGTATTTGAATGCAGGAACCCCACCAACTCAGAATGCCGAGGCCGAAGCTTACGACAAGGCTGCTCAGAAATGGCTAGCTGACTTGGAGTCATACGAGAATACCCTTGATGAGATGGCCGCTGCGACTTTGGATCAGGAGTTCAAGGACGAATTGAGCGCCATCGAACAGTGGTTTCGTGTTTTGAGCGTTGCTGAGCGAACCGCCGCTTTGTATGCATTGCTGCAGCAGACCACTCCGGTTCAGGTTCGCTTCTTCATTGCCATCCTGCAACAGATGGCATCCTCTCAGTCTGGTAAGTGAACGGTAAACAAATACCTTACTTGGAGGCCACTCGCTAACTTTGCGTGAATGTAGATCCATTGTCGAATAGAATGAGCGAGCTAATGGTCAGCGAGCAATCTCGCCACTCTTTTCCCTCTCGGCCACCTCCGTCTCCGACCACATTAACTAACAGAAACTCGCAGCTTGACCCAGCTACTGTTAGTGCAATGTTCCCTGAGGCAGCCGCTGCTCTCGCGACTCAGCGGGCTCGCTATAGTCAGGTCTCTGGTGTTACTCCAGGGACCAAGTCTAACAGGAACAGCGCCATATTCGAAACCAAGCCGTCTAGCTCCCTCTCTACTATGTCCCTTGCTAACAACCCACCATCCTCGCCATGGAGACGTGACGAGAGTGTTCCGCAGCCTGGAGCAAACGGTAACGAGGGCCGTCCGAAATCAGGCCAAGAAAACAAGGCAGCCCAGAAAGAAACTATGGGAAATTGGCAGGCTCCTCCACGATCCGCTGGTCTTCGTTCTCCTGGTATCCCTCCATCAGGGTCTTCCAATTTACAAACTACAACTATTACAAGTATCAATGGTGGCAACGGCAACATTGAAATGCCGGAACTCTCCCCATATCCCGCAGGCGGCAACTGGGCCTCGATGGTCAACACACCGGTTGCGCCAATGTTTGGGGGCGACGCTTTGAGCGCTCAGGCGAACGCGGACATGGTCGCCAACGCTACTGCTATGAAGCTTGCTGCTATGTCTACTGTTAACAACCGCTTCCTGATCGACTCTGATGTTCGTAAGTACCGTCGATCTAAGCCCGATGGAACTACCGTTCTCAGCCCTGGTCTCCCGGGTCAGGGCGGCCAACAAAGCCCAATTCCTGCCATTACGCAAAATGTTATCATGTATAATGATCGTGGGCAGCCAGTCCAAATACCCGCTGCTGCAGTTCAGGCAGCTGCAGTTCAGCAACAACTTGCTGGTCAAACCTCTCCTGGGCTCCCAAGCGCTGGTCTCGGCCGTAAGTTCCCTACCCCTGTTTTCTTTTCTTTCCCGTTCCTCTTATTTTATTTTCTATCTTTATATTTTATACTCAGAGAGACTAACGATTAATAATTTATAGATCTCGTTTCTCCTCAAAACAATGGTTTCCTGACTCCTTACACCACTTCTCCTCTCCTTGGTAACCCAACTATCTCGCTGAACCAACTGGTTAGTGGCGGCAGTGAAGGCTATATCAGCGATCATTCCGACATCACTGGTGGGCGTGGTAGAAGCCCACGCGGAAGGAGAGGGAGCAGCAAACCTCCAGAAGATCCTACCGACATCAATTTGTTGAACGACATTCCTGCTTGGCTAAGAAGCTTGAGATTGCACAAATACACCGACAATCTCAAGGATCTTAAATGGCAAGACCTTGTTCAACTCGACGATGAGGCTCTTGAGAAGCGTGGAGTTGCTGCTGTTGGTGCTAGAAGGAAAATGCTCAAGGTTTGTTCAGCCAATAGTATTTATTAGCTTCAAGCACCTTATTAACTGAATTATATAGGTTTTTGACCAAGTCAAGGAAGCTAAAGCTGATGGCAAGTTGCCTTGAACAGCCTTGCCCTGGTAGTCTCTCACGACTCAGGACTGCAGTTCTCGCATCTCTCATGACAATTGAATTCCTTTGGAAACGCAAAATATTTACCCTCTTTTAGTCTGCCTCACTTTTAACGGCCCTCAGTACTATCATTCATGAAAGTTCTTTACCAATCGCTTTTATCTACTTTCTAATCCATCATGCAAGCAAAGCTTTGTACGAAATGACGACATTCATGTTTATAAATTTATATTTTTCTTTCCAATCGATGTTCCAGATATATTAGCACCGGGAGGTGGTAATAACAACTCGACCTGCCTTATCTCCTCATTATATTGGGGCCCAAAATTCTATCCGGTTTCTCGTGTTAAAGAATTTTTGTATCTCGTGATATCGTAGGCCATAGTTCAGCGCTGTGTGCAATATTGCAATGTGGGATAGGCTGCGGGGTTTATGTGTTGGCAGTGGCAGTCTCGGACGGGCGCATCAGCAAAACAGATTTTGACGAAAAACGAAATCTGAAGCCGAACGAGTGCCAACAAAGCACTTGCCTGGTAGAACAACATTCAAGGAATACATTTCACAGTCTTTCCTAGCCGCCCAAAGCTCAGATTTAACTACAGCCCTTACTTACTCAGCTTTAACCGTTTGTTCTTCGCATCGGTCTTGCTAGAATTGCATGCGAGGGACAGCAACTTGAACACTTGCATCTACAAGATCACCCCCCCACGCGGGCATCGTACCCCCCTACCACGATGTCGAACAATCAATACGTGCCGAACCCCCTGCGGCCGTACTATATACCTCCGGCCCATGATTTCTTAACGGGAAAACTCTCTTCACCGACCAGCACAGCCTCCAACCTTGCCTCCTCCGCTGCCCGGAATGCCGCACCAGCCCCTTCCTATATCAGCTCCGCGACACGCGAAATGCTCTCCGATCTAGACTACTCGGATTACCTAGAGACGCCCAGCGTGGGCGGGATGATTAGGGACATGGTGGACACGGCGATGATGAGGTATACCAGCGTGTTGATCTTGCAGCCTTTCAAGGTAGCCAAGACGGTTATGCAGTGTCAATACGTGCCGAAGAAGAATGGCGCACGTTTAGGGCCCAGCGAGCGGATAACCGAGCTGGAGCCAGGGAGGAGGGGTAGCGAGGTTTCTCCAGGATTTGCAGAATATGGAGGTGAATGGAACGGGCAGTATAATGTAAGTGCAAGTAGCTCCATGTGATATTGGAGGTGATGCTGACAAGTTAACCCCGATCTTATAGGTTGAAGACTCGGATGACGACGATCCGCCATACTTTGCCTCGAACGATAATATCGAAGATCCAGCAGGGTGGTCTGGAAGTCAACGGAGGAAGAGGGAGAGGGAAAGAGACCCCAGCAGGGGCCGAAGGATGACGGATAGAAGCGGACGGATCATTACTGATGCTACGAACGCGGCCCCTCATAACGACAAAGCTGAGCAGCCCTGGCAAGTCAAACCTAAGAAAATTGGAGCTGTGGGAGAGATGCTCGGCGCTTTATGGAACAAAGAGGGTATTTGGGGTATTTGGAAGGGTATGTGCTTCTTTAAACCAGAGATCATACGTCGTAATGTTAACATTGCCACAAGGGTCGAACTCTACTTTCGTTTACACCATCCTCACCTCAACAATCGAAACTTGGACTCAATCCTTTCTCTCAGCCATCCTCAATATCCCAGACCCATCAATAACTGAAGTTGTCGACTCGCCAAGCCCACTGACAGCTCTATGCATAGTAGTCGCTTCGTCCGCCTTAACAGCTCTCCTTCTTGCTCCCCTTGACATTGTCAGGACGAGAATAATTCTAGCTCCAGCTGATGACAAGCCACGGACCATCCTTCCCCTTCTCCAATCTCTTCCTTCGTACCTTTGCCCCCCAGCTCTCGCTGTCCCAACCGCCCTCCATGCCGCCCTACCAGCTTTTATGTCTGCCGGTGTACCATACTATCTTCGCGTCAACTACGGCATCGACCCAATTGTCCGACCCGCCATGTACACCATGTGCACATTCTTCTCCTCGACAGCGGAGCTGTTTGTCAGGCTTCCATTGGAGACCAGTTTAAGAAGAGCGCAGGTTGCGGTAGCAGCACCCAGGAAGACCATCGTTCCCGTTGGCGGATACTATGGTGTGTTTGGGACATTATGGAGCATCTATAGAACAGAAGAGAGCGGCGGTACGACAAACATCGAGGGATTGTACAGAGGCTGGAGAGTGGGTATGTGGGGATTGTTAGGAATGTGGGCGGTGGGTATTTTTGGCGGATCGAGCAATACTAGCGTTAGTGGTGCTCCATTTTAGCTAGATACCCAGTGCCAAAAGGGGAGATGGTGATATTCGGGATGGTATGTTTTGTGGTAACGCGATAACGAAGGTATGACAAAGGTGATTCAGCGGCTTTCATTTCTTTGCTTTCTGGGCGTTGTGGGACTGGCTTCCTTTGGCGTTTGCGAAATAATATATATTTTGTGAATATAAAAAAAAAAATTGCCGCTCTACATTTTAGATTTAACAAGATACATTCTCTTCTCCTTGGATATGTTTGGTTTATTTATATATATTATCCTGAACTCTCGCGAAATTGGCGGCCGGACTCTATGTGGCTCGGAACCTTTAATATGCCTTCAAGATAGTTACATCAAGAGAAATACAGATCGAGTATGTGAACCTATGGATTCAAACCGATAGGACTCCTCTATATATTGCCCTTAAGAGCCAAGCACTCCGCTCTCGCTACTATTCATCAATTATATATTATCTTCTCTACTAGAGTCCACAATATAATATGGCTAATGAATGCAGTCGACAACTGCCAAGCCGGACGGATTAACCAGGCAGGCTACTTTGGCGAGGGCGACACAACAAAGCCGACTTCGAGACGCGCATGCGCAACATCGGATCTGTTTCTCAACACGGTTGGTCGCATCCTCTCGCAGGCGGATTCCGAAGAATAGCATCTGAAAAAGGAATTTTGGACCAATTACACGAGCTGGCATTATCTGCGAACCTGCTTGCGCCATGGATAAAGAAATATTTAAGCTTTGCAATATTCCCTCGAAAATTTTTCGCGATATCGATTGGAAACATCTCGTCTCTATTTCTTGATTACGGATAGCTTCACCTTTTTGTTTTTTTTTTCAGCTTGAAGAAGGCAGCTTCAACTTTCGAATCTCCAGCCAGAATTTAGGCTTCGACTAGCTACTAGATCAAAAAAAAAAAAAAAAAGATGTCCCGTTTCAAAACTTCCTCTGCAACACCCCTCTCCATTCCCGTCCTTCCACTTACCCCAGAAGCCTTCTCCCCGTTCGGCTCGGTCATTGAGAATCCTCGTACTACCTCCACATCCAATGTAAACCAAGGCACCGCTGCCAAATACCCAGAAATATCGCCTCTAGTCTCCTACCCACCCCCATCCGGCAAACCCTCCACAAGCAGACTAAACCTCTTTGTATGCAATCCCCGCCAATTGACGGATAACGGAAGAACCTTTACGGTACATATACTGGAGAGACATCCGTACACGACACAAACATTCATTCCAATTGGATTGGATAGAGAAGACGACAGGAGGAAATATTTGATCATTGTGGCCCCAACGCTACCAGAGAGCAATAGGGTTTCGAGAAGCGGATCATTTTGGAGGTCACCTTCGTTTTCGCTAAGCTTGAGGAGAAGAAGCGGTGGCATCTTTAGCTCGAAGAAATCATCGCCGCGAAACTCGTTGAGCGAGGTACCTACGACAAATTCAGTGGGGAAGGATGTATCCGGGACGGTTAAACCGAAGGGAAGGGGTTTACCCGATTTGAACGGGTTGAAGGCGTTTATATGCCGTGGGGATCAGGCGGTTACGTACGGTGTGTCGACGTGGCATGCGCCAATGGTGGTTTTGGGCGAAGGACCCATTGAATTTGTCGTGGCGATGTACGAGAATGGGGTTCCATTGGAGGACTGTGAAGAATGCGATGTTGAGGGTGGGAATGTTAAGATTGAGGTTGTGAAGGCGGAGGAGGAGGGTGGGGTTAGGGCGAGGTTGTAGCGAACCCGATGATGGCACGATTTTACGAGATAGCATGATCAGGAAATATATCTTCGGGTGGTTTATTTATTTGGTTATATATTTTAGCGCCAATTTGGAGACGCCGATATAGGCTATGTACAATACAAATGTTAAATATTACAAGAATTTACGGTATTTATTTATATAAAGGAGATGATGCTGGGGTATATGATCTATTTACTGGAAGGTCATTAAAAAGATTCGGTTGCAGTTGGATAAGGCGACTCGGTTTAGTAAACCTCCTCAGGGCTAACGAGGAATGTCTCTCCATTCTCACGAATGCTCTCCCGTTTCGTATCTCTTTTTAACGGTTTCCTCATATCTTCATTCGCAAACTTGGTCAGCCACGATCTAATAGGAATGCCAAAACTGAAATAAGATGTAAGGGAAGCTCACCATACGCATCCTCCGCCTCTGCCCCACCCCCCGCGCTATAATACCCTACCACCGTTCTATACACGCTGTACCCCATCTTCTTGTACATATTCACCGCCAGCTCATTACTAACCCTCACAAACAAATCCACAAAATACCCATCATAAACCTCCTCGCTAACCCTCTCCAGCTCTTCCATCAAAACCTTCGCCAATCCCAACCTTCGATAAGCCGGCGCGACGGTCAACGCCGTAACATGGCCGTGCCATTCCTTCCCCTCCCCTTCCGCTTTACCCATGATGTACCCCATGATGGTACCGCTGGGGGAAACGACGGCGAGGAAGAGTTTGGGCCACTTGGAGAGGTAGGAGAGGTAGAAGGAGATGTCGTAGTTTTCGGTGAGGACGTCGAGGTTGGTGGGGTTGAAGGAGAAGAGGTCGAGGGAGGTGAAGGGGCGGATGGAGGTCATGGTTGGAGGACCTGGGTCGAGTATGGGGTATTGGAGGGGTCTATCGAGGCATTAGATTTGGTTTGGTAATTGGTTTAAAGCCAATTGAGGCTATTGATGTTGGAGGCTCGCCTGCAGTGGGACGTTGAACTTGAGGAGCTAAGACTTGGAAGTTTCGTCGCCGCAAGCTGGTTGGGTTTGTGCGACCGAATGGCAGGGGGAAAATGACACACGTCAACACATTCAATCAAGCTTGGATTCGGTACAGGGTTCTTACAAGGTATATAGCCGGCTCGCTCCGCCGCCTATTCGGTGTGAAGCAGGGTAATATCATAGGGGTGTTTAATGTTATTTCTTAAATTTGGTATCTTTATTCTAAAAGTCCATGCAGTACCCGAAATCTAACTTTTATATTACTCTACAACCAATAAGCGAAGACATATGCATACACTACAATAACCTAAGCATTCACTTCATCTTCTCCCTCAGTTCCCTCATCGCCACCCTTTTATGGTACATACACCAAGGATCCCAACTCGGGCAAGGGAACTTGTGTGAAACCGCCTGCGCTTTTATCGGCCCTTCTCCATACTGCCGTCTAAAAACATAATCCTCCTTCGCCAACTGAACATACCCATCCGGCCCCAAGATCAATTTTGCATAATTCCCCGTTGGGGTACTACATCTACACTGTATTATCTGATCGTCCCCGAAACCGCAGTAAACCTCCTGCCCGGGTCTTACGTACGTCGTATCGATGCCATATCTACCCCTGCGGATAACCATGGCGTCGTTGGCAGTGTCCCCGCTGAAATATTCGGTCGAAGGGTGGCAGAAATAAAAGTAGTCCCAGACTAGTTCATGTTCGGAGATTCGACCGTCCGAGTTAATAATCATAGGGGCGGGCTTGATGCCGGCCTGGATAAACCAAATGAGGATGTGCTCAATATACCATGTTTGGCCGTTGAGGTTGGGACCACCGACTTGGAGGAGGGAGAAGACGGTGTAGGTTGCCGTTGCGGAGGAAAGCGAGGTGGATGTTTGGGTTCTTGTAAAGGTTTTAGATGGGACAGTGATGAAAGTCGTTGCTAATGCTTTAGAAGTCGGGGTGTAGATTGTGGTCTTTATGGTTTTTGTAACAGTGGAAGTGGGTGTTGGGGCGGTAAAGGTACTTGCTGGAGCGCCTAAACAGGAACAAGCTGTTGCATAGCGTTCTCCGTTGCTGCAAATGGAAGCATAGGAAGGAACTGGGGGTGTGTTCCTCGGGGAAAGATCTCGCAATGTAATGGTCCCTGACGCGGTAATAACCAAAGTAGAGTCTAGAGTGAGCGTGCTGTCCAAAGTCTCGGTGGTAAGCGGACCTGTTGCCGTCGCACTGAAGGTGATTGTAGCCAAGGTAGTAGTCAGAGTTAATGTAGTCTCTGAAGTTTCTGTGCTGGCTCCGACACTAGTCTCTAGTGTTTTGGTGAAGGGGATGACTGATGGAGAGGTTATTGTTATAGTTCTTGTGCTTGTTACAGTGCTAAGTGAATTCATGTTAGCTGAACCGATATCTTCGTATTGAATATTTCCGAGCGGACTTACGCAGCTGGGGGAGTAGAAGTTGAATAAATATAATTTGTGCAGGCATTAGTGAACGCCTTCGGTGAATTGCTAGAATAGCGTAACAAGGCTGGGTAAAACACACCAGTTAGTCCAAGTCCACTCCATAGCTTATCGCAGAGGCGATTCCATGTATATATCCGACCTACCTCTTAAGCAATTATTTGCATGGCATCCCGTCCCGGACCCTGTGGCTTCGACTAGAGAGGTATAAGCTGCAAAGCAGCAGACAAAGAAATTCCGTAAATGGCGCATTCCGCGATCGCAGTTTTCACTCCAACAAGTTAAAGTTAACGTTATAAAGTCGGATACCTTATCTTAGTACTGTTGAGACTGAGGCTACTATCCATCGGTTGAATTCAAAGCCGATATAGCTCTTTTTATACTTTTGCGACTCGTCTATGTATATTTGATGGACACATGCCTCTGGGATGCGAAGGCTCATAACGTCGCGATCGCTTCTCTTTAATTAGCCACAAGCATCATCCAACTATTAAAAATTCTGGAATTCCGGACCATATCCGTCTTATATCTCCGCCTCTTCCGGGTGAGATGCATAATCACATAAGCAACCAAGCAGGAGGGAAAGAAAGCGATGGTAGATTCAGAACGTGGATGGCCGTTAGTTGGAGGAAGGGCGATGCATATATGGTTACATAAGCGAATAGCGGCTCCATAGTAATCTTCTCGCCCCACACTAGATCCGTTGGAACCAGAGTTGAGACACGTCAAGGAACTAGACCGCAAATCGCAGTTAAATGTAACGGTCATATTGAAATAATAGTGGATTTCGCGTCTAATCGACAGCCATAACCAGGTAAGCGGCATCAAAAAAAGGGTAAGGTCCAAATTAAGACCTCTCGCTTCCTTATAGGGCTTTGATCTGAAAATATACTAAATTTGTGTTTCGTACGCTTTCTTGCAGAAAATGTATAGCCTAGCGATCCTGGTATGTTGAGTACAGACAGTTCTGCTAGCTAAATACTAATCTATATTGTAAGAATCGAATCACACATTAATCCCGTCTACTAGTAATCGAATTAGAATATGTAGACTGAAGTCTTGTTGGATCGCTCTGCTATGACTAGGAACGTAAGATCTCAACTTAGTACGCTGTTAGCCTATATGATCATATGAGTGATCAGTTCATATAGGGTTAATATCTCCTAGGTCTTTGGTCACTGAAAATTTTGTTGCATGTTGCATGTTGCCTGCCGTATACCAAAGTTGGTTTGTATATTTATATGTTATACTCGCCACATAGCTTTGCAAATTTTGCTCACGCAAGACAAAGGGTGACAATCAATGGTGCTTCAAAGGGAGACATGGAGCTCAGCGGATGAAGAGACTTCCTCGTCTTGATTCCAAATTTTATGAGGTGGTAAAAGGCTGACTGTATTTCCCTATTCCGATTATTAAGCTATATATGGCTAGCTCTGAGCGCTGCGTGGTTCCGGTTCTTGCCAACACTATTTACTAATCGGGGTTACCGTCTACACGACCTGTAGTTACACAAATTCTCGAACACGGAAGGCTGCGTCCTCGAGGCTAGCTCCCTAGGTGAATGGACTGCGCCTTTTCGGCCACAGGTACCATTGTATTAAATCAAGGGCATTAGAGCCGTTTCATAAAATTGCATTGGTGAGTACACTTCAGCCTCAAACCTGGTGCACTGATTCCAATGCAAAAGATCGAATAATAAATTCCCCGGTTGGCACAGAAAGCAAAGAGTACTGAATAGACCTCCTATAAGCCCAAAGATACTACTGGGTAGAATGTCAACCCGAAAATTTTACAACAGTTATAACGAAACACGGGGTCCACCAGCCGAGACTGTCCTATTGTTCTAGGCCATAGCAGAAACGTGGTTTCAAGAATCGTCGGTGGCGCTAAAATGCGAATACGCAGAAGTTTCCCATCTATTCATTATTAAAACTGAAATTGGCATTCGATACCATGTTTCCGACGAGTAAGAGATTTAAACTATATGTGGCACGGTACTTAAACGATTCCGTCTCCTGGGCCTGCGTGTTTGCTAGTTTGTTTTGGAAACGTGCATTTATGAACAGGCCTGAACAATCAACAAGCACGGGAATCCTTTCGAAGCTTGAGTGGCCCTATCAGATACGTTCGCATTGCCAAATAGGTCACCCATTAATTGGTTACTTATGTAACCTGGAACTATGTGATATCAATAGAGTGGCGCTTTTTATAACTCTCGATACTCGTATAGATGATTCCAACAACAATCATGATTGCGGTATGTAGCAAGCCGTAGCGGAATACGTGTGCCGAGCAAACATCCTAATACTACAGGACGGATATCTATTTTCATCATTTGTTGGAATGGCAAAGGCAGGGCTAGTTTGACGCTAACGCTAAATGTAACATGTTATATTCAAGATGCCCTCAACCGTATCTAGCATATATCCTATGTTTAAAGCAGGAGATGGCCGTAGCTTACCTCTGATAACCTAGGCGAGCAGTCACCCATTCCTATTTCTCTAATCTTTGGTAAATCCCAGTTCATATTCGTAGGAGGAGCTGTCCGAGCCAATATTCAACGATGATACCTAATTTCTATCAGTACAATGCATCTGTGGAGGCAGCAATCGTGGGGTCAGTGTTTACGTTCATAGTATTAGTGGCTTCAGTATACCATCTGCTTCTCTCCAGGGCGTGGTTTCTGTGCATTGGTGTTGCATCAATCTCAAGTGAGTATTCCCAACGTCTCAGACCATTCAAATCTTGGCTAAGATCTGTCGGCTACTAGTGGAGCTTATTGGGCTCGCCATGAGAGTAGTATCGATATATCGGCCCTACGAAATTTCAGCGTTCATTACAAGCACTATATTCCTAACGTTCGTATTACATATATATGCATATTGCTCGTAGAAATTTTGATCTTGGGGTGTCCTGCTGACTCGACTATAATTAACGTAGTCTGGCACCTTCACTGCAAGCCTCAAATTTATACATGCTAACTGGCCGCATAATCTGCCAATCTACACCTCGCCGCCACCACACCTCCGATGACCTCTGGTGCCGCCCCCGTTTCTTAGCAGCTTTCTTTGTAGCGCAGGATGTCATCGCTTTCATGATTCAGTTTATCGGTATCGGGGCGATGATTATCGCTATCGTCGGGACTCAGGGAGAGAAGCCGAACGATGGAATACACGTCGGCTATAGAGCTTTGATCCTAGGGTTCGGCGTGCAGATATTTTGGTTGTGTGCGCTTGGGATTTTGCTGGCCAGGTATCAGTTTAGGTCGAGAGAATGGTGGGACTTTGCGATAAGATCTGGAAGGGTGAAGAGGAGATCGGTGAATGTGATTCTTTACGTGCTCTATAGTTCTATGGTGCTTCTATTGGTGAGATATATCCTTCGGCGAGGTCCAGCACAATTTCCTAATTTGCCCAACCGTGCGAGGATAGATACGAACGTTGTACCGACTGAACGAGTTTGTGACTGAGCTTAAATCGGACAAGACGTTTCTGGTAACACAAGAATGGCCGTTTTGGCTGTTTGAAATGGCGGCTGTCTTTGGTATGTTGTCAATTTTTCAACTGAAGATGCTTGTTTAAAACGAATATCCACTCCGTGCTAATATGAATATTATATAATGTCGCAGCAATATACCTAAGCCACTTGATACCCCAGTATCCAGGCACATGGTTTGCCGAAGGAGGGCCCTTGGAGCGTGATTTCGAGAGTTACACGGAGTCAGAACTAAATAATGACGCTTGGTCGTCGACGGATATGGACATAAATTCGATTAAAGGAGATCAAGGCGTCGGTTTGGGGATTGGAATTGCTCGATAATCCGAGGGCGAGTTTCATAGTAGATACATGTAGCAATGGATTTACCGAGTACGTACGGGAGGAACGCTATTTTATGCAAGATTGGGGGCGCTGACTATTAACGATCCAGTAAATTCTCCGAAAGGCGTTCAAGCATGCAGGAAATGACGTCTGGAATGTGGCTGTTGACCGTCCCGTCCTGCACGTACGGTACCAGTACTTACCTGTTAGGGTCCGGTGTCTCGCCTTGAGTTGTGTTGATGTTGCATATCTTGCACATCCTCAACGCCTCAATTGCTCTGATTGTTGTTGTTGTTGTTGTTGTTGTTATTCTTTGTTCTGAGGGATTGTTCCTGGGTATGCCCCTTGCACATCTCCCTTTCGATAAGAAACGGCGGCTGGTCGCTTTATCGATCCCGCATATCTTCTCTCCCAATTCGTCCGAAAGTTACATTGTATAAAGCGTCCTGCATGAAACTAATTGACTTCGATATAACCTTCATCTGTATCTCTGAGAATAAATAATACTGGTTTGCGGCCGTTTAATTCTAGTTCTTTCTCTGCTTCGCTGTCTTGTCCTCTTGGTCTACCAACGAGCTTAGCTCGCTCTTTTGCTCTCGCTCTGCCGCCCAATCAAGATTCAAGCTCTCAGTTCTTTAGCTTCCGGAAATCTTCGAATCAACTGTCGTTTCACACTTCCCGCTCCTTTCCCCGTCTAATCCAAATCTCACAGTCTCACCCGCCCTTTCGGATTCCCTCGCATAAGCCTCTCCGCTACCCCTTCCCAGCAATACTGGTTTATTCTGGGCTTTTTTCTCATTCTGCTTTGTTCATCCCCACCGAACTTCCTCTTGCGGACCTGCATATCACCAAAGTAAAAGCTTAGAGTCCGAGAGTCGCGATTTTAACCAAAGCGTCAAAGCCGCTATTATTACCTTTTTCAAGCTTGGGGTCGCAATCTCAACGCTTCTAATCCCTCATATACTATATACAACACTCTCCTAAACCAATACCGGCGCTGCATCTAGCTCGAAATACCATTTTTCTTCACACTACTATCCCTATATCGGAGCAATGGCAGACTATTACGACGACCAGGACTCCTATGATTATGGAGACGATGGAGGCCCCGCTTCTCCAATGATGCCTACCCACAACTCTGCATCCAACGGCTTAGGATCGCTTGCCGACGAACTAGCGGCCGCTTGGTCGGACGAGGAAGGTGATGAAATCGAAGACGATGAAATTCCCCGCTCACCTACAACCCCTAGATCCCCAACCCATCGTCGACACGCCTCTATATCATCCATCGGTTCAGCGGGCAGTCAGCGAAAGCGATTCGCTAGATTATCCAATGAAACATCAAGTAGCGTCGTTAGCAACGGGACGGCTGCGACCACGGCTACTACGGCTAGTAAACCAGTCATAAGACACCACAGGCGAATGTCAAGTTCAGCGAGGACGGAAATAAACGGTACGGATGAGGGTATCCCGCCGTCGCTGGAGGACAAAATCGGGCAGATTGAATCAGAGGCATTAAGGGGTCTGTCCATGGTCAAATCGTGGTCGAGGAGGCAGAGAGCCGGGATGTCGACGAGGAGAGGTGCGACAGTGAATGGGATCACAGAGACGGAGGAAGTCCCAGAGGAAGAGGATCCTATTTGTAGGTTGTTGGATGACCTGCAGGGATTGAGTAGCCAAAGCAGCATCGAGACCGGTACCCAACGGTGTGTTTTCCCCTGGTTGAATTTTGTACCTCCTTACAGACCCCACATCCACTAACACTGATTCCTATCTAGTTTGGTTACCGCCCACAATTCCTTATCTACTCACGTCCAAAATCAATCCCGCACTCTTCGCGATCTTTCGCTCCAACTCAACGCTCCAGGGACAACTATTACCACCTCCGCCGCACCCGTCCGCCTAAATACCCAACCCGTCACAATTTCCTCCAAGACAGCCGAAGATATCCCAGACGAAGATGAAGATGATGAACTAACACCAGTTTTTGCTGCCCTCCTCTCCGCCGTTCCAACACCTACCATCCAACCCCTCCAAGATCTCCAAAACCTGCACACTCTAACCCTTCAATTAATAAATCATTTCGCTGGACTTTCTGATGCGATACACATGTTCCGACAACAGTCAAATGCTGCGAGCCGAAAACTTCGGGGAGCAAAAGAAGCTATCAGGGAATGGAAGCTTGAGGTTGAAACTGTTGAACAGGCGAGACGATGGATCGACGAAGGTGATTGGGATGAGAGGCTTGGAAGAAGAGAGGCGGCGGGTGTTTGTAGGGAAGTTCTGGGAGGATTTGAAGATGTCATTAGGGGGATGGAGAGGAGGATCGAAGGGCTCTGTTAGGGGCGGAGCCTAACCGATGATGAGAGGAGAGGTGTTTGGGAATCTAGGTGCGCGGAGTGATTGATATTGGGGTGTCATGGATAAGTTGAGCGATTCTGTGGGTATTTGGGAGCAATGATGCTGTTGGGACTCAGGAGATACCCTCTTTGACCAATTTTGGTTTATGTATCTGGCCCCTCTCTTTTTTTTGGTATCTCCTACTAGTATATAAAGACATTGAGATTATTCACTATACGGTGGCGTTTGGGTCCCCTTTGTGTTTTCTTTACAAATTAGAAGATCTTGTAATGTTTTTCTAATAATGTAATCTCCCTTCTATCTGTAGATAGAGTACATTTCTCTCTCTATCTAGTATGTATCTAGGACGTTTGAGACTCGTTGTTTCCTTTCTTTCTAGGTTCTATCCTGCACCTGTACTGTATAGAGGATCGCGATATCAAATAATAATCAATTCTTTAGACATCCAGTCCCTCAGTGACATTGACGCAATATGCGAGCACCCTCCTTGTCGCACTCAACCACCTACGCCGCCGCTTCCTTCCCTACCTTCCAAACGTTCAACCCACCATCAAAACCACCACTAATAAGCACCTCTTCTCCGTCCACCACCCCCGCGGCCAAACACCTCACCTTCCTCCCATTATGCCCATTCAACTCAACCTTCACCCCACCGCTCTTAACCTCCACGCCCTTCACCACCCCATCATCTCCGTTAACCCATAGCCCGCTGGCAGAATCGTCGCTTCTCCATACGATGATCCCCGTGGAGTATGCGCTGAGCTGGACGGGGACGGTGAATTCCTTGTCAACGGTCATGGTGGAGAGGTTGTAGATTATAATTTTGGGGGATGGGAGGGAGGAGGTGATGAGGGAGAGGAGGTGAGGGTGGTGTGGGTGGGTTGTTAGGGATGTTGGGGTGTAGGTTAGCCAGGTGGTGGAGGTGGCGTTGAGGGGGGTTTTGGAGAGCAGGGTGAACGGGTTTGGTGCGGTGGAGGTGTCGGCGTCGGCGTCGGGGGATGGCGAGAAAATGTGTAGATAAGCGGAGTCACGGATTGTGGCTATCAGGAGTTGGGAAGACAACGAATGTGATGAATCTTGATGATTCTGTGAGAAGATGACATCTTCGACCGTCTGCGGGAATTGAATGATTTGCAAGAAGGTGAGTTTAGGGATGACAGGGTCTATTTCTATTCCGTCATCTGGAAGTGACGACGAGGAGGCAGCAACTGGAATAGAAAGTTTATGGATAGATAAAGACTTATCATAACTCGCTGCCGCGAGATATCGTACCTCCTCCTGTTCATTGCTTTCTGGAAGGGGATCGGATATCGCGAGTTTGACGATATATTTCTTATGACCCTCCCATCGTTGTAAAACATCACCACGGAGTGTGGAAATGGCGATATCGCCGGACATGCTTGCGGTTAACAGCCATTCTTGGGATAATGGCAGAACGGAAAGGATGGGACTCGGGTGTAAAGGCTGGAGAGTGGCGATGCAATCGTATGGAGCGGTGGCTGGGTATATGCGAAGGAGCTTGTCGGATGAGGTTGATATTATGGCTTGTTTTGGTGAGTTGGTTTGCCCAGGCGATGCAATATTGAGGGTTGCTAAAGTTATGGAGAGGATGTTGGAGGAGGTTGAAGCTGTAGTTAATGTGGTTGAGGTTGTTGGATCTGTTGGTGTAAAGTTAGTTACGAAATTGTGTTGCTTTTGTGGTATTTTACAAGCTCTTCGTATTGATGCAAAAGAGAGCTCGAGAGTGAGACTTTACTTACGGGGAAGAGAGAAATCGACATCATTGGCATTAATGCTAATCTTTTCGAATCGAAGAGCAAGGTCATAAAGCTTCTTTTCTTCGAGTATCTTTTCGATTGTTAGGTCCGTTGGGTTGTTAGTGATGCTGCTAGGCGACAAGTTGGTCTCGCGGACAAAGGCTTCAAAGGTCTATCGTACATGATGTCAGTCTGCAGAAAGGCATCAGGCGCACGTTATCTAGTCTAAAAGGTACCTCATGATAGTTACTTGCACGCAGGAATCGTGCGACAAGGACATCTGGCGAGTCGCCTGCGGGCATTTTGTATAGCTAAGGGTATAATGTTTCTTGTTTTTAACGTTTGTACTACAAATGATGCAGCATTTCGTGCTTCTTGATTTGACTGTATTTATGCAATTTATAATATTGGATTTCTATATATGTGTACGTACTGACCACGCAAGCATAACGTAACACTCAAAACTGCAATATAAACAGGACAATCCGAGGTCACACCTGAAGTTCTTGATATGGAGTGTTCCTGAGAAATAGATGGCTATATAGCAAAGAAAATAAATTTAGACACGAGATGGAATGGACCACTACGCCCACCTCAAGTTTTTCGAATGAAAAGAATTGTAGCGACGTCGTGGTGAGTAATGTGTCCTGTATGACTACCCCTCTACTCTCCCTTCTGTTTACCCCTACCCTCCAAATGACGGAAAGTCGAGAGAAAAGATTTGGAGGTTCCGTAATCATGTTACATCTCCTTCGCACCAAAATAGGTCTCTACCGCGGGTGTGGGATAGCAGAGACCAGAGTGTTGGCGAAGTACTAGGGTATTCTCATTACATCTATGAATAAGTTTCGTGGTTGCGTCTTCGATTGTACCATAGATAGTGTCTATTCGTATGATATGAACACAGGCACTGATGACAGGTGAAAAAAATATATAAGCAGGTACTATCAAGACCAGCTGGTCCGAAAAAACACCTCATGCAAAGAAAACTCCCATGGAAAAGCGCAGAGTCCCCTATGCATTAAAATAATTGGTCGTAATATATACAGAGAAAAACAGAGAAAAAGATCGTAAAGACATTAAACTTTTATTTAATTGTTCGTGTCGTTTACTCATCAGGGACTAAACTCTAGTTAGTATATACCTTCATAGGAAATTTCATTGTTGGGACTCACTCTCAATCTCTCCATTATCAATCTGGTCCTGGATATCCTTGGGGCTCTGTCCATCGACCTTGCAGCCGACGCTGAAAGCAGTTCCCAAGATCTCCTTGACGGTTCCCTTCAACTCCTTAGCCAAAGACTTGTGTCTCATCGTCCTGGCAATCTCGATAATCTCATCAAGAGGAATCGACTTGCTGTGCTTGATGTTCTTCTCCTTCTTCCTGTCACGTGGTGGTTCCTTGAGGGCTCGGATGACGAGGGAAGAAGCGGTTGGGACGACGGAAACTTGGGCTTGACGGTTCTGGATGGTGAGCTTGCAAGTGACCTTCAAACCCTTCCAGTCGCCAGTTGCCTTGGCAATATCTTCACCGACTTTCTTGGGGGAGAGACCAAGAGGACCGATCTTTGGAGCGAGTGCGGAGGAGGCACCGACTTCACCACCGGTGGCACGGAGGTAGCTAGGAGCCGTGTTAGCGTTCAACCACACCTGGGGTATCTGTCTGTCTGATTACAGACGGATACCGCCATATCCACCAATCCATCAAGGTTAATGAAAAAATAGCTTGAAGGGAGTATAAACTTACATGATCTTCACCTCATTTGGATCGAATTTTGGAGCTGTAGTTCATCCAATGCGACAACATGCAACTCGTCAGCATTACCATAATTTTTAAATATATTGATATGCCGTCTCGCCAATTCGCTACATTGACCGTTCCGATGACCAGCCAGGAATACCCGCCGATAGGGAGTCACAGCTCAGATGTTCGAGTCTGCTTTATCTTCCATATCTTATATAATTTGAGGGGTGATAACGAGCAACCCGGGGTGGTCATGGAGGGATATATCGAGGGCATTGAGACGGCTGGGGAAGTAATGCATCGAAGGACGTACGCATGGCGAAGCTTTCAAAATTATGATCTCTCCTTTAAATATATTAAAATGATGTAATTGAGTGTGAAATTAAGAGTTTTGAGGTTGTCGTGATGAGGTTGGTGATAGCAGAATGGATCTCAGAAAATTCACTTTGAGTTGGGTCCTTACAAATTTTGGCGAATACTAAGCACGTGATCTTTAATTTTTCGCAGTCACTCCTCTCCTAGTCGCAACAATTTGTGTGGGACGGAGATTAGGGCTAACTTTTCATTGGGCGAGCACAGCAAACCAAACTCTTCCTGCTGTTCCCAACACAGCCGTAGAGAGTAGCATCTACAGTTATCGATCCATCATCTCCTCCCTCAACGATATCATCCAATTAACGAAGTTACGATCTTCGAACTCACATCTTCACAATGGCCAGTAAGTAGCCAAAATGCTGTCACTTCCATTTTACTCGATTTAATCTGTTCGGATGAGTGCTAACCCGTAATGTGATTTACAGAGGTAAATAGCACCCTATTGCTCCTCATGACCGACACCCGTCAAACCATCGACGGCGATAAATCTTTCAAATACGATCCCCTTGCAAAACTAAATATATTCTGACCATCTCTCTCTCGAAAAATCTAGTCGAAAAACTCGTCTCAACACAACCAGACCCGAAAGGCCCACCGAAACGGTATCAAGAAGCCAAAGACCTTCAGATACCCGTCGCTGAAGGGTACTGACCCAAAGTTCAAGAGAAACCACAAGCATGCTCTCCACGGCACTGCTAAGGCTCTGGTGCGTAAAGTCCCAGCATTTAATCTTGCGGAAGGAATATATTGGCGGTTCCTATTGTTGGAAGGGAATGCTAACATATGTGAGGAAATACAGAAGGAATTCAAGGAAGGGCTACGAGAAACCGCATAAGCGCGGGATGAATTTTCTTTGTAGTTTTTGCTATTCCGTTCCGGCCGCTTGCTCTTAATTATATATCATCGTCGAGTTATTTTACTTCATTGTACCTTATTACGGGAGAATTTCATCCTCATACGACCTGTCCTCGATATGAAGGACTAATCAACCACGGAGACGATCAGGTTACACCCGTCTCTTTTTTAACGAAAAGCTTTCTGAAAGGATATAGAACTCCAGAGAAAAATCATCTCCGTACTTTCCCCATAGGCGTGAGATGCTCGCAAAACTTACAGACCATACCAATCAGAAAAAGGCATTAGTGTGTACAGCTTCGGGTACTTAAAAACTCTCCCCAATGCTCAAAGCTGAAGGAATATAAAAATGGATTTACAACCCATTTTCTCGTGCCGATATCAACGTATTTACTTGTCTTCATTACCAAACACATCCAGACACCATAACCCTTGCTCTACGGGACGGATGTGCATGGAGAAGACAATACATTGCTATACAAATCCTAAGGGACCGAATAACAGAAGATAAATGAAGATTGATCATGTCAATTCTAATTCTAATTGAAATACCGAAACTCCCAGTAAATGCAATTCCCGCGTACTCGTGATATCTCTTTTCGAACGCCCTAAAATGCCCAAACGTATTTATACAACGAGTCCTCTCTCTATAATACCTCTGCTCAACTCCCCATTCCCCACGGTATGATACAACAACTGCAGATTATACGCAGCTTCCCACCTCAAATCCCCGCTCTCAAACTTCATTTCTTCCTCCGCCTTATCGTCTTCGCTTTCCCCTTTATTCTCCCACTCCTCACTCATCTTGATCACCTCTTCATAATGCTTTAGAGCGTAATGCTCTAATCCGAGTTGGTGATAAGCCCTTGCCATGTTATACTCTGCCTCCTGCCTGTCAAACCAGTCTGACGACTCCTTTTTCGTCTTGTAGTACCGATGAAGGAAGGCGAGACCTTGCAAGATTTGGTATTGCCGATTCTCAGACTGCCTTTGCATTGCTCTGTGGAGATAAGCCAATGCAATCTGAAAGATAATCATCGGGTGGTTTTCTTGGGCTGCATACGCTCGGGATAGATAATGTAGACTCGAAGTGTAGCTGCGTCCATCGAGCATGATCTGTGCGTATAATACTAGAGCGTTGATACTCTGAATCGTGGGAATTATATCGTTCCCTTCGTCGTCCCTCATTAGAGTAGCGGTGACTCCGCCGACTTCCTTGCCTAGGACGTGCCTATCAAGGGCTTTCAGGTGTCGCATCAGATACTTTTGGTTGGTCTGCACGCTGAAAAGATTCATCCCGGGGTAGGATTTAAGCATACCTCTCACGAACGAGGCAGCTGTAGAGTAGAGATGGTATGAGTCATCGTGGAACAATCGGGTTGATGTGAAATAGCGGAGAACCTCAGAGGCTTGATCAGGATCTTGAGCATATATCGCACAAGATAGGTGTACAAGCGATATCAGGAATCTAGGGCGTTTGCTTGGGTCTGGGTCTTTCTTGTCGTGATAGAAGACGTTGGCATCCTTAGCTGCTTTGCAAACGTCGTATGCCTCGAGTTCCCCGCCTTCTTCGTGAATTGTGAGAAGGATGGCATAATTAAGGATGATGTTAAGCCAGATATCGAATCCAAGACCACGGTATTGGGTGATATCTGGTTGGGGTTGGCCATCGTTCTGGTTGTCATGTTCCAACTGGTACTCGAGATTCGACTCCAGCCGTCGCTTCATAAGACTCATTTGATTCTCAATTGACCGTTTGCTAGTCCTCCGTACGGTTGTGTAGCCGAGGAAGCCAGCATACTCAAATCGTCGTTCACTTGGGTATAGTGCTCTGGAGGAACGGAAATCGTCAAACATCTCGCTGGCAGTATCCAGCCATTGGACAATTGCTTCTGTATCCTTCTGCTCTACCTTTGGGCGCAGAATCTCAAGTTTCTGATAATTTTGCATACAAAGCTCGGTTCGTTGTTTTTCGGCTTGGTATCGCTCGTCAGCAGTCGGGTTGTACCTTTTGGACTTCGATTTTCTTTTCGAGCCCCCTGAGACAAAGAGATTGCTGGCTGTGCCATTTTGGTTCGTTTCGTTTTGCCCTCGTCCTCGCTGCTGCCTATTTCGAGCTCTTAGCTCCATGACTTCATTGAAGATCTCTAATGCTTGTTCATTCATGTCCAGGACTTCGTAAACTTCGATTAATTCAAGCCGTGTTTTGACATCATCTTCTCTACATTGTACGGCACACTCCAAGCAAGCTCTTGCATTCTCCCAGCTTCGAAGTATCTTGTAGGACCGGCCTAAGCGAAGCCATAATTCCGGGGTCTGGAAAACGCTCTCCTCGCTTAAGGGGTACCAGAGGCTTATCGCCTCATCATGTTTGTTGACTTCAGCACAAGCGTCTCCGGCTGCGAATAAAAGGTCGCCAATTTCCATAACATTTTCCTCCTTAAGGACTTCGAAATGGCGCTATAGGAGTCAAATATTAGACGGGGATGCTGCGGTGTTGTTAAAGATCATAAACTTACCAAGCCTTCCTCTACATTCCCTAGTTTGACCCTGAATTGCCCAAGCTTGAACCTTAGTTCTGGCGGTAAACGGTATGCGGCAGACCCCCCATGGTATCCATTGACAAAGCCAGGTACCTGCAGCCTCCGGTCATCGTTAAGGTCCCATTCGCAGTCGTTTCTTACTTCATCCCAAAATGTTTCAGACCCTCGCGCAAGCAACAGGCGGCTAAGCGTCTTAATCTGCCTAATACCATGGGACCATCGGTTGGCGAGGGCGCAGAGGTCCCCAAGCATATTGACATGTTTCCAATCTAGTCCACCCTCTTTCCCACGGAATTGAATCCAATACGGGAGGTGTGACTCAAAAGTTTCGATTGCTTCAATGGATTTTCCCATTCCGATCAAACACTGAGTGAGTGACTTGACAACGGCGGTTTCGTGCGGCAAGATCTTGTCGAGTAATCTTCGAAAATCTAAGGCTGCTCTCCCATATTTCTGCATCTCTTGGAGGAGATTGCCACGCTCATATATGGATGTCCAGTCCTTCGGGTTGGCACGGATTGCTTGGCCGTATAAGTAAATTGCTTCCTCTTTGAACCTATCTTCATCCATACCCTCGTCTAAGCCGAGGTCGAGTGACATACGAGCACAGGTCACCCATAGCTCGCTTTCCCGATGCCGCAAATGGGCAGCGGATATCCAGGCTAGTAGGCATTTGCGCGGTTCGTTGATAGCTAGGTAAACCTCGCCCATGACTTTCCAGGCATAGTAGACTGAGGCATCAATTTGAATAACTCTCTGGACGAGCCTCAATGTCTCCAGCCATTCGCCCGCGGCGTAGTGTTGATTGGCTTGACCGAGAAGTATCTGGACTTCGTGCGAATGTTCCATATCCTGGGCTGCACGTCTCCCCTTTCTCGCTTTTCCCTTCCGAGCTGCCTTGCCTAATCGACCAAATCCGGTTCCTGCACGGAGTGTCTTGTGGAAGGAATCAATTTGATTGCTGAGGGCGCCTCCCTCTCTGGAACTCGGAATTTCCTCGTCTTCTTCAACATCGGAAACCCCAATATCGAGGTCTGAGTTTTCAAAGGCGCTGGCAGGCCGGTTAGTACCATTTTGGAGCTTAAAAGGGAACAATAATATGGCCACTTACTCATCATCTGCGGAATCCCATTCGTCTTCTTCACCCTCATCTTCTTCGTACTCGCTCAAATCTTCCTCATCAAAGGCATATGCATCATCAACCTCGCCTTCGGCGTCCTCATCAGAGCCGTAATTAACGGCATCGAGAGGTCCCCTAACTGCGGTTGGTTCTTGCGCAATCGGTAGACCGGGGAAAGCGATATCCTCTGAGTGTAATGCATCCGTGAAGCTGAAATCTGGATCGTTTAGGTTCCAATTAGAAGTATTCCCCTGTGCGGGTTGCTGGAGCGGCTGGGAAGTGGGGTGCAGGCCCGCAATTTCTAGTAAGTGGGCCTGCCGTGATGATCCAGGGTCCGAAGAAACGAGGTTTGGGTTAATATTTTCTCCGTCTGTAGACTCCATTATGATAACAGAGTCTACGGCAAACTGGCGACAGCTGTGAACTTTTCTTGATCATATTTTGAAGGTATTCGGGTTGGTTGATGTCCGATGGCTGAATTCGCCGTTACGGGTAGGTTGCGACATCGCGAAATTATTTTTTCGGTTTTTTGGGGGAGCGATTTCTACATCGCTTCGGCGCATGCACGACAACAAACCCGACCAAAAGTGGGTAACTTGCACTTGGCGGGCGAGGGGATATGCAGCACCACCCCAACTCGAATATTAATCAGCCCTACGAGAGAGAAAGGCAGAGAGAGCACCATCCCGAGCTTTGTCGATTACTGAACCATGAGTGTCCAAACAACCTCACCTCCAATTATTGCAGATACTCTTCTATCATTTCGAGATCTCCAAAATCTCCAGAATCAGGGAAATCTCGAATGCTAAAGCCTGGCCAATTAGCGTCGCTACAACACGCGCCATGCCGAGATGTTTGCAGCACCAAGAAAGATCTTGCACTCTAGATCTACGAAACTACGCCTCCTTCAATTTGAGTTTGCTTGGCGGAGTAGAGAGAATTGCGGGACAGCTCGCTCCCCAGGAAATCCCATACGAAAGACTGGAAATGCGTGGACACCCCTTGCATCGGTAGAACGGAGAAGATAAGCTCGGTTTTTGGGATGAGCAAGCTACCTCCTTGCCTAGCTACTTAGAGTTACAAGGAGGGGCTCTCTCTCTCTCTGATAGATTCACTCCGTTTGATGGCTTTTCTCGTCCTGCTTTTTCGAATGCATCAAACACCTCGAATCCGTGGTTCAATACCTTATGACGATCCAAGTATATTAATTGCTCTCGAGTATATATTATATTATACCCGAAGTCTCAAGGAAGAAGCTTAATCTGGACAAATTTTTTTCCAATTGGCTTGCGGCCAGTAGGTGCTCCACGTCGAGCGACACCGGCGACCGAGCATCTCCAGGACCTTCCGCAAATTTACAGCTTTCAAACGCTACGAACGACACCAAGAAGGATCAGATAAGCTACTAAACGGTATTAGGATATCTTCCTTTCACCCAGCCAATCAAAACCGGGTAACTCGAGGCCGACGACGAAACGGTTTAAGAAAAAAATTAGGGATAAACTTTAATTGCGAGGCGCTGAGCTGCACCACGATAAGGATGTGCAGCACGCACAGGCATCCCAAAGTGGGCGAATTTTTGCAAATGACCAGGTCTCTCCCCCGCAATTTAGTCCATTCGTGCCCACCCAGGTGCCCACCTAGGGCCGAGTCCTTTCTTTTTATTGTTTTTTTGTGGGGTTGAGACTCGGCATTGGAGCCATCCCGCATTCGAAAATCACCATGCCGCTTGTTCATGTTTGTACCAAAAGGTGTCAACAATTTTGACACACACGCAAACGCAAACACGGCAAAGTCAACCCCAGACATGCATATACTCGACATTGATATTGCATGCAACCGCCGCGACTAGCTTCACATCTTGGGGAGGTCTCGCTATGTTCTGCACCCCGCGTTCGCTAGGTCTCGGCCTGATGGAAGAAAGCAGCCACAGAGATCGAGCCTCCCGCTTCTGGAGAGAACCTTAGCGAAATTCTCCCAAGCGAAAGAATGCGGTCTAAACTTAATTTATCGATTCCTTGTAGCGGTATTAACCCGTTACTGAATAGCTGATGATGTAGTTGCCTCTTGTCCGAAAACTCTGTTGAACACGAATACGACCCAACCTTTCCGTTCTCGATGCCGGATCTGCTCCACGCTTCTTACTGGGCAATATCCGATATCCTCCGCACGCGACTTTCAACTCAAACCTAGAGATGAAGCTATCGTATGTCGCCGTCGGTATTATTCGGCTTCAATGAGTTCGAAAATTGTTATATAAAGGCACGGGTAGCCGCCTCTCAATTCCTGTTGTAATCCATCCTCATCATTCACTCAGCTGGAACTCGAGTCAATTGAAGTCAAAAGCCCAAACCAAATACCCATTTCTCTATTAAATTTTTTTTAAAGATACCCTCAATTCTATTACTATCGCCGTCAACATGCCTGCTGCTACTCCCAACGTTCCCAAGAAGCAGATGGCCCAGATTTTCTATAAATCTGGTGGTCCACTTGAATATAAGGAGATTGATGTTGAAACACCTGGCCCAGATGAGGTTCTCGTCAACATCAAGTTTTCCGGTGTCTGCCACACAGATCTCCACGCCCTTCACGGCGACTGGCCACTCGACACCAAGCTGCCGCTAGTCGGTGGACACGAGGGCGCTGGCGTCGTTGTTGCAAGAGGAGAGTTGGTCGACGATGTTGAGATTGGTGACCATGTTGGTGTCAAGTGGCTCAATGGCTCCTGCCTTGCTTGCAACTTCTGTCAGCAATCCGGTAGGTTCCCCGCATTCTCCAGAAAAACATTTTGTTAAGAAATTAGGTCACTAACCATCAACACAGACGAACCACTCTGCGGAAAGGCCTTGCTCTCCGGCTACACCGTCAACGGCTCCTTCCAACAGTACTGCATTGCCAAGGCTGCACACGTTGCTAGACTCGCTAAGGATATCCCACTGGATGCTGTTTCTCCAGTCTTGTGCGCTGGTATCACCGTCTACAAGGGCCTCAAGGAGTCTGGCGCCAAGCCAGGTGAATTCGTCGCCATCGTCGGTGCTGGTGGCGGTCTCGGATCTCTCGCCCAACAATATGCTAAGGCCATGGGACTCCGTGTTATCGCCATTGACACTGGAAAAGAGAAGGAAGAAATGTGCTTGAACCAATTGGGAGCCGAGGCTTTCGTTGACTTTGCCAAGACCGACGTCGTCCAAGCTGTCAAGGCGAACACTCCAGATGGACTGGGCCCACACGCAGTCATTCTGCTCGCCGTCCAGGAGAAGCCATTCCAGCAAGCTGCTGAGGTGAGCCCTTTAAACCCTTATTTTCAATCTGTCGATAGAATTTATACTAAATCTCAATATAGTACGTCCGCCCACGCGGAACTGTCATTTGCATTGGTCTCCCAGCCAAGGCCTATCTCCGAGCTCCAGTCTTTGAGTCTGTTGTCAGGATGATTACTATCAAGGGTTCCTACGTTGGAAACCGAAAGGATACTGCCGAGGCTCTCGAATTCTACCGCCGTGGTGTCATCAATGCCCCATTCAAGGTCGTTGGATTGTCTGAGCTGCCGATGGTCTACGAAAAGATGCAAAAAGGAGAAATCGCTGGTCGTTATGTCCTTGATACCAGCAGATAGATTGCAAGCAAGAAAAGTTTTGGTTATTTGGGCGGTTTGGCGGGTTTGGCGGGTTCGGCGTACGAGGATTTGGGCGGGGCACTCATGTATATCCAGAATAGTTTCTTAAGCATGATTTAGTGCTACTGGGAAAAGCAATCAGATATTATTGATATTGCCATATAATTATCCATGATAGCTTGGTGATGAATTTGTTCAATTACGGACACTAAGCTGTACTAAGAGGTCGACAGCTACCTTAACTAGAGTCGTCTTGCCAACATGTGATATAGCATGTGTTGGGAATAAAATGCCACAAAGTGTGCCTGCATAAGTACAACATCGAAATGCACCTGCAGGCTGTTGGACATCTCAAGCCTCGGTTGGCTCGGAATTTTGACCCGGAGGGATAAAGCTAGGACAGATGTTGGTCGCCACTCGAGCTCTAGAAACTTATTCTCCATAGGCCTTTCTGTTGTTCATACCTTTTTTAGCGGTTTATAATTATAAGATTTTTGGTGTCAAACTACTTGGCTTGCGCTTGCTTTGCAAATTTGCTCAACTAGCTCTAACTCTTGAGGTTTTGAAATATCGAATCAGCCCTATCGATAAAAGCAACATGGCCGGGTAAGCCGTATTCGCTACCGATTACCGAGACAATAAAACGGCACTACTATTAACCTCCATTCAAACATTTTGGAAACGTCGGTCGGCTTTTGCTTTGAAATACTCGGCACACGTCGAGATTTTCACATATACATGTCAAAGAGCCAAATTCACCGCCGACTGTCTGACATTTTGAAGGTATAAGGGAAGACTGCTCCCATGACGAGGAAAGTTCCAAGATCTTCCGTCGGAAAGCTATTTCCGAATGTCTACACAGAGATCGACAACAAGAGGCAAAATCAGCGAACCCGAATTTTGCGACACGTGAGGATCTTCAGGGTTGAAGATGGAGGGTCAATGCTACTACACACGAACAACTAAAGGGCCCGAGTCGAAGCCCTAACGTTTTCTCTTCCTCCTCCTTGTCAAGATTACGACTAAACCGAGGATATATTCCATTTGAACCACCAATGCCCGTGAGTCTTGGGTAGGATTGAGATTTCTTGGGGGGCCAAGCTACACGAAAAACCCGTGTTTAACGTTAAGGGGACCTGCAAACCTCAGGGGGGGAATGCATTCCTTCGCTTCGGGCGAGGGTCAAGCTTGCAAGCTGAGAGTTTCACGAAAGGAATAAGCTTATGGTATATGGCCACGGATCAACTAAGTTTCTTGGTTTGAATTAAACATCCCCTTGCGAAACGCATGATTATGTGTAGCGAGACCGAGCGAATTCAGCCAGTTCGTCCCGTCTATCCGTGCTTTTTTCGAGGGCAAGGGTAGAGCTAACGTAAGCCTAGCTTGACTCGCACGAATAGAAAGGCTTCACGGAGATATACACTTTCATCGGCGGGCTATTTTTTTCCTTTCAGATAAGATCTTGAACAAATTTTCTTCACTGATTTTTGCTGCTTTATGAGTGTACGACAAGTCGCATAAGACACGTTGTAGTGTGGTTATGTCGCACAAACACTATCCTTTATCAGGCCTCAAGTGCAAGCCTGGGCTATTTCCCATGGTTTCATGCCGAAAGTGCAGAAGGAAATGAAGGAATAGAGCCAGTGGTATCGCACAGACACAGACCGCTGAGCAAATTTGTTAGGGGTCTGCAATGGACCGTTATTAATATTATGGAGCCCGTAACATCTAAGAAAAGTCTTGAGTTGCAATGAACGGCATCCCTTCAATAATTCTATTTTTACTCGCACAGGAATGAACAATGAAGGGCAAGGGATCTGATCGTCACGCAAATATCGGAAAACGGGGCCATCTCGAGAGCCTCAGCTGGAAAAGCAACTCGTCTCTCGCTAGCCCGTCGTCATAAATGACATCTGCCAGGGAATCCCTCAACACAAATCCAGCGAACAAGCATGCCCAGCAAACGACAAGCAGGTTAACCCGCTTTCGTCTGTGTGATAATCGTGAGGTAGCATCACAGGCAAAGCAGATGACAGTGTGCGGCAGCTCTTTTAGTTTGTTGAGTCGCTGTTGGCTTTGGCTTTTCTTTTTTCTTTCTTTTTCCTTTGCCGATGTTTGCACCGCCCAGTCCCTCAAATGAAGCATTCTGATTCCGTGGGTGTTCTGATAACAGGCTGGTAGGGATATTGCGGGGGAAGCTCTCTCCCTCCCTCTTTTTAACAGCCAGGGCTCTGCAAAACTCCCCCTTGTGCGAAGAAGTTTCTGAGCCCCGGATATTTACTTTGGCAAAATTGAGCTCTTGGTTTTTAATTTTTTCTTTTTAGGTTTTAATCTTTCAACCGTACACATAACGTTGTGCTAGGTGTAGGAAAGCGGAAATTTGTATAACCCCGAACGTCGATCTGGACTTCGAAGGTCAAGGTTAAATGGCTGCGCACAATAGATGCATATGCATATGCCAAATTTCTTGAGCATAAAAGGGCGTCTCCGCCTCCTGAATCCGGAAGCTAGATTTTAACTATCAATAAGATATTCAGAATATTGCATAGTATCGTCAACGACTATTCCGCCAGCAGATTCTACATAGTATTCGCTGAAGACATAACTAACACCTTGTCTTACAATCTATCAGTATACCATCCTCCGATAATATATATATCCAACATGAAGTTCACTCTCGTTGCTTTCTTGATCGCCTCCTTGTCTGGGTATATAATCCTTAACATCTAGATGCTTCGTACACATAACAAAAACTAAACATTGTCTACTAAACAGCGTTCAAGCTGTTCCCGCTCCACAGATCACCGGCTGGTCACCCGCGGAGTGTCCGCTTAAAGAATGCGGTACCGCTACAATTACCGCTACTCCATCCATCTGCCCCGCGGTCCTCTGCCCAACTGCACCAATCTGCCCACTCATCGCCTCTGTCACTTTTGTCCCATGCTGCTGCAAGACCGAAAAGATCCCGACAATCACCAGCACCGGTCCCTGCTGCACGACCAAATGTGTTATTCCAACTTTCACTGAATACAGTGGCTGCCCGACTCCAACTCCTACTCCAACAAAGGTAACCATCACCAAGAAGACGACCACCACTCGTAGATTTATTACCCTTGGGCCAATTTAAATCTTCTCCTGTCCTTTCTTCCTAGTGTTCCCTTTCAAAGAAGCAGATCAGCATAATATAAGGACATGTTAACTGACCTATCTTGTACCCGGAGCAGTATTAAATAAAGAAAGAAAAGAGTAGGGATCGCAAACCTACAACAGAACGAGAAAAAAAAGTCCCTTTCACTTCTGATCAAAATGTATAAACCTTCCATTCTCTTCTTGAAATTGTGAGAGCCTTGGACTCTTCCCCTTTTCAGGCCCTGTACATATGCCTGTAGATAGTCATACCCTTTCGTTTTTCGCTTTCACATTCTTCAAAAAAAGATACCAAGTTTTGATCGCATCTTCTCTCTGGACCCCTTTTCGTATCGTATATCTTGCGTTTCATGCCCAAAGGTAACAGTGTGAAGAAAGAACTGAGGCTAACAATATCTGCTCGGCATCAAGGGAACAACCACCGTTTGGGTAACGGAAACTATTACCGCATGCCCAGCGTATCCGTAATTCGCATCTCACTTTCAATTGCCTCGATCAATATTGGTTATCTTTGCTCCTGGTATGGCCAGGTCAGAGATATCTTCCACGTGCAATTGCACCAAAAATGTGACGAATCTTCTTTTCCTAGTTTAATTTATACGACCATCACTCATTCAGCATTTGGTTTTCCATTTTTGAGACAGGGGTTTGTAAGGGAAGGGCACATTAAATGGCTATTTTTTTATCTGCTTTGAAGCTTATTTTACGACAAAATGCATTGCGAGGTTTTTGGCATGATAAGATGTTGCTTTGATTTAAAGGTTTGAATTTTATCGTCATGGAATTACTCGAATCGTGGGCTTAACTGTATACTTAAAATTTAATTGAAGAAATATCCATTCATTAAAAAGATTGGATGTTGCCATGACCTGTTTGGAGTTATCGGACCGTTGTATGGCTCCTTAGTATTATGTCTATGTATATGAAGCTCTGGGAGCTACAGATCTGCCTATCCTGAAAACCTCAAATAATCGGCACCGAAAGTTAAGTTAATAGACAATATAGGAATAAAGCTGCCATTAATTAATAATTTCAAGCAAGGGGATAGAGAGTGGCTTCGTATTGCTATTCTGCCCACTAGACTTCAGCTTCATCTCTCTATACAAGTTAGCTGATCACGCTGAGGTGCGGTCCCTATCTCATATAATCCCTCCAATTGTACTCTCGATACGCTTGGCCTTATTTTCGTCTCTCAGTGGTATTTTTTGATTATAGATTCCGGTGCTATCAGTTGCCCAAGATGTACTGGGTCTATAGCCTTCAATTTGTGGTCTTGCTCCTCTTAGGTCAATTTTCCAGCTTCGGTGCTACGCTTGTCTTCCCACGTCATGACGTCGACAGCACCCAAGCCTTCCTCCAAGACAAAATCGCCCCGGTTCAAGTTCCCCTCTTTCGCCATGACAAGCAAGGTCTGCCGAAGCGTCACCTCTTCTCAAGAGCAAATTCATCGGAACCAACGCTATATCAACCAACGAGCCAGGAAATATCTACATTCATGGCAATATCATACTACGTGCCTGTTACGATTGGTAGCCAAGATTTCTACCTATTCCTTGATACCGGCAGTAGCGATACTTGGGTTGTTTCTAACGAATTCGTCTGTGGCATCGTTTCGGGTTTCGGGTCATATAATACGACCCAGGATTACTGTTCGTTTGGCAATTACTACTATCCAGAAGAGTCGACAACTCTTCAGATTCTGAACTCTGATGACCGTGCTTTCCGAGTCGCTTATGTGGATTCTAGTCTTGCTATGGGATATATTGCCCAAGAGGTTGTTGAAATATCTGCCTTGAAGATGAACCAAACCATCGGTATTGCGGACTTTGTGGCATGGAGAGGAGACAACATTACCAGCGGGGTATTGGGACTAGGAATTCCAGGAACTATGCCATCCATTGAGGGTCATCAAGCATACGATTTTCTTCCCAAAAACTCCAGCCAATCTAATTTACCGTTCGATTGCCACCCCGTCTACAACTCATTTGTAGAAAATATGATTATCCAGGGCCTTGACCCGGTCTTCAGCGTTGCTATTGATCGGACTGAGAATCACAAAGCCGATGCTGCCGTTAATAAGTCTCCTATTGCAGCGGGTATAATCACATTCGGTGGAGTCCCTGATCTTCCAGATGTCGGGCTACCATATGCGAGGGCCCCGATTAATCCATGGTTTCGGCATCAAGGTATCTGCGAGTCAGACCCCAAGCTGATAGGATACGGCATCGAGATCGATGGTTTCGCTTATCCTAATCGAAGTGCTATTCCGACAACCCACGCCAAATATGAAGCTGTTATTGATACAGGCGCCTCTGTTAACGTCTTCCCGGCTGATCTTGCAGCGATAATTGCGAGTCTCTACGATCCTCCCGCTCGTTGGCCTGGACTGACTGGTCAACTGTTCCGCGTTCCATGCAATGCTACAGCTCCGGAGCTTGGTGTCATCATTAACGGAATCGTCCTTACGATCAACCCAAAGGATATGATTAAGCCTATTTACTACGGGAATATGGATGAAGTTCCGAATATATGCAGCTGCGGATTCATTGTCACTCCGTATGGTAGCAATAGTGTCATTCTTGGTGCCCCATTCTTAAGAAATGTACTTGCTACCTACGATCTTGGGAAGTTAGAGATGACGTTTATGAAGAGATTTTACGATTATACATGATTGGCAAGTCCCGCGGTTCCTTTAGTGGTTTGATTTTGTCCATTGCACAGAGAATCGATGCTTGTGCATCGGAAGGTTTATACCTAGCATAGATTCTATCCTTCGATGTGTGTTGGAAGCTAGAAACTGTTATGAAGATTAGGCATCCGACTTAGAACCATCCAACTTGTCCATAAATAAACGGTCACCTATTCAGTTGGGAAGGGCGGCCCTTCCTATCCAGCTAGATAACTCATTGTAACAAGTCGAATAGGTTTTGCTCAGAGGCCTAGGGCTAGGGGCTGGTGCCATTATTCTCTGTGCTCTGTTGGATTTTAGAACTCGTTGTGTTGTCATCCACGACCACTATAGGCTACCTGCTAGCGCGAGGGAGCTGCATGACGAGCGTAAGGGTTCAACACTCGGTAACTCGGAATGACGACTAATAATATCCAAACATGGCTAATTTGGGCCGCTCGTTGGAAATGCAGTGTGCCACTTCAATGGGGTCAGCTGAATTCCTCCACCAGCTGAAACTCTCCGTGGTACCGCGGCGGTACGGACCGTGCCGCTGCATTGGTCTAGGGTCCCCAGGTCGCACTCGCGGCTGATAAGATAGCGGTACTTTTTCCCGGGATACGTGAAGCCAGTGACGTAGGCGTAGACATCTTGAACCTCGTGGTCGTTGCTTGAAGGAGTATGGCGCTTCACTTCCAGGTTGGGTTTGAAGCCGCTAGTTCAGCTTTGTTGAGCGCGAGTCCGACATGTCTAGATGATTATTGGTCTTAGAAAATGGCTAAAGTCGATCACTGCAGTATAGAGGTTATTAATTATTGAAATTAGTGGATTTCAGCTACACTTGCAATGGAGAATTCTTCGGCAGGTCAATTGTTCGTGATGGAGGCACTGGAGCCATTTACATTTTGGCCACTGCTATAGACTGGTGATCTTATCGTGATGTTGGGCTAGCAGCACTACAGGATTTCCACGCTATAAAGAGCACTCGATTTTCTTAAAGTTTAGGTACCAAAAAATACAATTGCCCTTTGCGATATATATATTTGAAGCTCAACCTTAAATTCAACATTTTTCACTCTAAATACTGTATCCTCACCATCTAAACCGAAGTATCACGGAGATGTCCCTGAATACTTTCATCCAACGGATGCCCAAGGTGGAGCTCCACATCCACCTTGAAGGTGCTCTTGAACCCGCAATGGTGAGAGCCTTTGCCGCCCGAAACGGCATGGACATTCCAAAGGGCGTTTTCGGCCCTGATGGCAACTACTTGCCATTCGACAGCCTTAAAACTTTCCTTCAAGTGTACTACGGGGCCATGACGGTTCTCCAAAAACCGGTCGATTTTGCGGATCTTCTGGTCGAATACCTCCACAAAGCTCGTCGCCAAAAGGTCATGTACGCTGAGATCTTTTTCGATCCTCAAGCTCATGAGAGGCGTGGGGTTTCTCTTGAGACGGTCTTGGAGGGTATTGATCTCGGGATCAGGTCCATGATTGGGTTTAGAGATATAAGGGCAAAGATGATTATGTGCTTCCTTCGCGATGCAGATAAAAACACCGCGGAACATGTATTCGGAGAGCTGCTAAAAAGCCGCTATCGCCATCATGTTATCGGAGTGGGACTCGACAGCGATGAGAAATGCCATCCTCCGATTCAATTCAAAGATTTATTCAAAGCAGCAAAGGAGAACGGATTCAAGTTAACCATGCACTGCGACATCGATCAATTCAAAAGCGCAGAGCACATCCGCCAAGCCATCGAAGACGTCGGCGTCGACCGCATCGACCACGGTACCAACATTGTCGAAAGACCAGAGCTTGTCAAAGAAATCAAAGAAAAAGACATCGGCCTCACCTGCTGCCCCATCAGCAACTCGTTCGTCGTGGAGGACTTTAAAGGTCCGGAGATTGTTGGTCTCCTCAGAGAAAACGTGAAAGTCTGCATCAACTCTGATGACCCGGCATTTATGGGTGGTTACATCACGGAGAACCTTGTCAAGTTGTTGGAAGTAAAATTGGTGGATCCGGTTAGGAAGGATGAGATTGTGCAGACGCAGGTTAATGCGATAAATATGGCTTGGGTGACATCGCTGGATAAGCAACATATGAGGAGGGCTTTACAGAGGTATGTAGATGGAAGTTGGACAGCGGAGGATTCTGAATGGCCTGTCGAGGGTGAGAAGGTCGAGGTCGAGGTCGAGGAGGAGAATGGGGCCGCTTGATTTGATACTCTGCACTACAAGCTTCTCAAATGTGTCTGTATACTGTATGGCTATAGCGTTTGTTTCTTTACAGCGATTTTGTACTCGTATCAATTGCCGCTTTCAAAATTGCCATTTATCGCAGACTCGTGGAAATGTGCATGAGACCTCTAAACTTGTCTTGTTATAAGCTTGTCTCGCGAGGCTAGCCTGCTAACTTTGCTGCCGTGTTGCATGGCGGTGGGCTGGGGGCAGCTAGCTACACAAGCCTAATCGAGCATGCTTCCTTCGGCCTCCTGCATCTAGTAATATTGAAATTGTGTTGAATATTAATAAATGGAATCCGATTCGATAATGTTCGAGTGTTCATGAGCCGTCCGGCCTAACCGATTACACAATCCTCGGAAAGTACCGAAGCCTTGATCGTACGATAGTCTGATGACGCCTCAGTTCTTCGAAAATACTTGAGTACTTATGTTTCAAGCTTTTATATCTCCGCTGGCTTTTCGCCAGCGCCAGTGTTGGATATTGTTAAGCAGCTGCGTTGGATGTTGTTGGTGGGTATTTCCCGTCACCAAGCTGCACCGCCACTAGATTCGGCTGGTCTTTCGGATCTTCTTGGTTCGAACCGAGATTCTGGGCCCGTCCTTTATGCATGGGGTTGGAATCTGGGATTTGTGGGGGTCGGGGCTTGGGGTATATAAGGTCCGGGGGGTTCGTATACTGGATGAAGTCCGAAGACAGGACACACGTTCAAACTGAGCAAGTCGAATCTCCCATTCGGATCCAGAACACTGAACGGCGCGGAGAGCAATTGAGAACAGTCTCTTGAAAATACACTTTTGCACTGTCTAGTGGTTTTTTGGATTTCAAGCAGAACATTTGTTTTCAATTATGACCGGCCAAATCAAGAAGGTTCGCTAACCCTCCAAATCCAGGAATCTCTATAGTGTCAAACTAAAACGCGTATACTCCTCTAGGTCATAGTAGTAGGCGCTGGCCCTGCCGGCCTTCTACTAGCTCTTCGACTTGCTCAAGCTCATATCAAGGTCGAAGTCTTCGAAGCCACCCCTGCTCCCTCAGACCAACCTCGCGCAACGCACTACGGCCCGCCCGCGGTCTACGAACTCCGTCGCGCCGGGGTTCTCGCCGAAATGCGAAAAGAACCAGATTGTTTCCGCATGAATAAAATGTGCTGGAGGAAACTCGACGGAACTTACCTCTCAGGATTCGATACCAATGACCTTGGAGACTATGAGGATAGGACGACGGTGTTGGCGCTGAACAAGGTTGTTAGGGTGTTGGGGAAGATGGTTGACGAGTGCGAGGATGCGAAGGTTATGTATGGGTATAAGGTTCTCCCTGGCGTTGAACAGGATGGTGAGAAAGCGTGGGTGAGTGTGGAGAAGGCGGATGGGAGTGTGGAGAAGCATTCCGCGGATTATGTGGTTGGCTGCGATGGCGCGGCAAGTCAAATTCGAAGGAGCTTGTTCGGTGACAAGGAGTTTCCTGGCTATACCTGGGACAAGCAGATTGTCGCCACGAACGTGAGTTTTTGGCCATCTCTAAGGCGCAGACGTACTAGAGGATGGGTCACTAATATTCTGTGAGTGATATAGACATACTATGACTTTAGCAAATTCGGCTGGGAGGATTCCAACTTTATTATTCACCCCGAACACCTTTTCATGGCTGCAAGAATAAGTGAAACAGATCAATTGTGGAGAATAACTTACGTCGAGATCAACGGCCTCACAAACGAAGAAATTCAAGCCCGTCAAGCTCAGAAGTTCGAGACAATGCTCCCAGGGCACCCAAAGCCCGACGAATACAATGTCGTTCTTACAAGCCCATACAAAATTCACCAACGCTGCGCTCCCTCCTTCCGAGTTGGGAGATATCTCCTGGCTGCTGACGCCGCTCATCTCTGCAATCCCTTTGGCGGACTGGGACTGACCGGCGGAATCGTGGACGTCGGTGGGCTTGCAGATTGCCTGATCGGTATTCATGAGGGGAAGACTAGCGATAAGATCCTGGACGAGTATAGCAAAGTTAGGATTGAAAAGTACAAGACTATCATTGACGCCATTTCCACGGAGAATTTTAAGAGGCTGTACGACCAAGATGCGGATAAGGCCTTGGAGAACGATGATTTTTTGAAATTGCTAAAGAGTGCAGAGGGCGACCTTGAACTCTCAAAGAAGATTCAATTGGTAAGCATTATAAGAACATGTTATATATATCGCAAGCAAGCAGGATACCTAGCTAACTATTTTACTAGGGCTCGCTCGGAATCTTGCATGACTTCTCTGCATCATTCGACGGGAATATACCGGCGAATCCCACAGAGTCGACCGCTGTGGCTGAAAAACAGGTTGGCACCAACCCCGAAAAGGTAGATACAAGCCTCATTACTATCACCCCGATCTCTAGCTGAGCCCCGCATTAAAATTATTGTATTATAGCCCAGGAGCATACGTATGCTGATTTATCGATATTTTCAGCGGATTTTAAGCAGGCTATAGCTTGGCATCTACATGTACATTAATACTTATTCATACAATTTGCTCCCTAGTTTAATACATGGTGACATATATTATGATGACTACAATTTGGATACAAGATATCCGTTGCCTTTGCGCAGCATTTCTGCAGCCTCTCTGACCATATCCTCCACAATGTCCTGGGCGGGTTTTATATCATCAATCACGCCTGCGACTTGGCCCATCAGGAAAGGGATATCGGTGTCGTTGCCCTCGTTTAGATCGTGTTCGAAAGGAGTAACTCCCTTATCGCACAGCTCCTTAATCCTTTCTGGTTGGTCCTCCCATTTCTTGATATATTCATTCATTTTGACTCTCAAAGGCCTTCCGGAGATGACCAAGGTCCTAATAGTATCATCGAATGTAGCGCTCTTGACTTCTTGTTTATGCATTTCTGAGCATCCTGCCTCCTTGGATGCTACGAATCTTGTCCCAACCCAGACCCCTGCTGCACCTTGCATTAGGGAGCTTGCTAGAGATCTGCCATCTCGTATTCCTCCTGCTGCAACCACGAGTGGGGTTTCGCCAGTCAAGGGGGACTTGTACTTTTTCGCAACATCGCAAACGGCAGGAATCAGGATGCTAGTCGCAATAGACCCGGTATGGCCGCCACCTTCACCTCCCTGAGCACAAACTATATCCACCCCCGCTTGCAGAGCATACTCAGCATGCTTTGGGTGGCCAACCATATTCATAATAAAGATATTCGCATGGTGAAGACGCTTAATTACATGCGGTGGTGGAATGCCGACGGCGGAAACGAAGAGCTTTGCACCGGATTCGATAGTCACGGTGATAAGTTCGTCTAACTGGCCATTAGTGTAGTCGTGGTTGGTCTTGCGTGCCCCGTCGCCAATCTTAGGAAGGGCTAGGTCTACGCCGAAGGGAAGTGATTTGTCTTTCAGTAGGGCTTTGAGTGAGGTTATGATCTCAAGCAGTTGGGCGGGTGTATATCCAAGCCCTCCCACCGTCCCTAGGCCACCGGCGTTGGATACTGCGGCCGCGAGCTCTGATGAAGAAGTACGAGCCATTCCTTAAAATATTATGTTAGTAGACTGATGCAGATACGTGCGAACTTAGGATATGCTCCAGCATATTGGGGTGAGATAACGAACCTGCCAGCAAGATAGGGTGCTTAATCCCTAGGAGATCGGTAAGAGGTGTTTTAATTTGCTGCTCCATATTGTTTGCTAGGGCTTATCCTTTGTGCCCTAAATGCTGGGTTGAGGTAGTTCGCAGTGAAACTATAGCCAAGGCCAACGCTTGCTGTCTGATATGATGGAATAGTATGCAACTTAAACTATGAGAGATTGGAATAACGTTCCCATCCCCGGATTCCCTAGGAAAATCCGGGGTTTATCTGGAGTTCGAGACAGCCTAGGTACTTACAAGATTGTGGAGAAGTGCATGTGCATATGTGGAGCGCGCTCGAATATGAGGAAGGTGATACAAGACCGCGGTTGATTGCGGGCGAAATTGGCCCATCAAAATATGCAACAAATTCAACTCTTTTTGATGGAAGCAACACATATGCCTGGAAGCTTCTCAGAGTGATGGAATATATCGGATCTGTCGAGATGCTTCCCGGGTGGCTTTATTAGCGTAGTGTAAGAGAGCTACAGTGGCCTCTATATACTCAAGTAGATATATGTCCTTCATTTTGCAAGTTCCTGCTCTATGGCTAAGGAGAATCTTCTAGGGCCAGGTAGCGATAGTCTAATTTGTGTTTTGAATCTGTTGATAACAGCTTAGTCTCGAGGACCCTCCTTTCGTTGTGGCAAGGAAGGTATAACAGCTATAGATTCAATGTCTTCTTCCCTGAGCCAGAGATAGCCTCCAGTGGTTTCGTTGGTACTGGAAAAGAGATCTCTCCTTACCTTATCAAAGGAAGAGTTCGGGTTTATGAGACAAGTCTCTAGGTTTGCTCACACATGCACTTGAAGGAGGCTTACGTTGATATAAAGCTTATAAAGATGAGTTGTCTAGAAACTGTAAGAATTGAAAAGCCTTTAACTTTAACCACCTCAAATGGCAGAGCAGACATCGTCACGGCAGCAACATACCAATATCATAAATTTCAGCATCTCTTTCCTCTTCTTTTAGTCTAGGTTTTAAGCCGTTCATACACGATTACTTCTTCCTCTCCTTCTTGATGATGTCTATTAGTGCTATTTATTGGCCTTGGTCAACAGTATCAACTGCTGTCCAATCCCCACAAATGGTGGTTTCCGTCTTGGTCATACAAACAAAGCCAGTCCCTAACACGTTCTCCCATCTTCCACGCTTTCCTTCCATTATAGCAACAACATTAAATAAACAATCATATCAATTTTATCCTTACCTTCGCTGTTATTCATCACTCTGCCTCTCATAAAACTAGTTAATTCTTACATCTTCTATCATAGCGATGGCGTCTGCTCCGAACCCTAATGCATCGTCTAGCCGTGGCCAGGACTCAAAGGCCCCTACTGACTTGACACCTCGACAAAATCAACCTCACTACGAATCTGATATATTTTATGGCCACAATGTCCAGGTTCAGCTGGACCCCAGTGGGGGAGTCCCCACAGTTATTAGAGAACGGCCATACCATATATCCTGGGAGCGGATGAGCGAATCGACAAGAAACATGTTTGCAGACCTTGCCATGACTAACGACCGGAACCGCTTCCAAGCTTGTGTCGAAGCAACCCTGACGAAATGGGCCGTCTCATTAAAACCGGATAGTCCTAATCTCCTCCCAGACGGCAATCCAGCCTACCTCCAAGACGATACATTCCCTGTTATTAAGGCCTACGTCAATAGGGTTCCCCGACCGGGCATCAGTGGATCGCCGATTCCTCCAGCCTTACCTATGATAGATCTAGAAGCCCTTGACTTTTTGCACCATCACCAAGTGCTACCGTATCAGCAGGAGGACTATAAAGATATATTCGATGATCTGCCAAATGGATTTATATGGCATCCCATTCAGACAATCGCCGGTATTCGTGGGATCGACCATCGAACCCTATACGAATTTAGAGCGTACAAGCACTTCTGGGCGATCCACAAGGACGACAAGGCCATCCGAGAGGTTCCGACAAAGGACGACCCAACCTTTGAGGTTAGCATTATTGCACCGACAGAAGACGTTGATTCTCCCAAACTTGTCGCCGCGGGATTCCATAATCTCATGATGCCTCCTGGTCTGAGGAAGCTTCGAGAGGCATTGAAGTCAAACAACGAGCAGCGGAAGGAGGAAGGTATCGGCTTGAACCAGCCTGTAATGTATGTCCGCTTCGCGGATAACGTTGCGAAGATTGTCTCAGACCACGTCAATGACCTGAACGTATTCGATAAACACGGGATACCGCGCCTGCATGAGATTGCGCACGTTAAATACGACGAACTACTAGACACGGACGAATTTCTCTTAAAATTCACGGACCTCACAAAGGCAACAATTAGCCCATTGCTCGATCTAGCTGGTAATTGCAGCTGCGGTCACCACAATCAGCACCCTGGCGCTAGCTCTTCTCAGACGCAATGCAGCACTCCAACAACACCCAAGCCGAACGCATCCCAGCAGTCAACCAAGCGCTCCGCGGAGGTCGAAGCGAAAATCCAGATCAACCAGGGAGAAGTATCCATCACAACCGCGAAAGGGCCGAAGAACCCCGCCAAGGACCAACCGCAGCCAGTACGAATACCAGAGGCTGAATCAATTTCAAAGCAAAGTACAAGTGAATCATCACCGTCACTAAGCAAGGCGAAAGGTCAACTGGGTCTCGCAGAGTTCACAGCGATCGAGTCTAAAATCAAGCAGCTATCGCTTGAACTAGATAATCCGCGTTATCTACCCTCGATCAAGACGCAGCCAACGCAATATGCTAGTGCTCCAATACCTCCACCTACAACTAAGGTTGATACTACACCGGCTACTGCTAAACTAGAAAGCAAGCCACCCAGTGGCAAAAGCGATGGGAAGAAAGATGCGACAAAGTCGACTGCGAGCCAAACTGCTATGAAGCTTACAATGCAAGCCGCCGCCGGCCTTCCGCCTAAGCCTGACCCACGCCTCAAGCTGAATTTGCCAGGAGCATTTTTCGGAAATCATTTGAACCGTTTATTCTTAGTTCAGCACCTTGAATCTCAAGAAGACCCGACATCAATCCCCAAAACTGGCCCCGGTGCCAGGTCTTGGACACACGCTAAAGAGGATAGATTGACAGTCTCCGTAAGTGTTTAGCAGGATCTATCGACTAAAATGTGATACAGATAGGACTACTAACAGTGCCACTAGAAATCGCAAATAATGTCCCAACCCAACATCGATCACATTAAACATCTCATCATCGTTAGCGTACAACAAACTGTTTACTACTACCTTGTAATGGGCGAGCGTATCAAAAAGAAGCGCCTATCAGCCGAATCCTCAGAAGTCACCTGCTTAGCCAAGGTTACACAAGTTCTCGAACGTGGTCAACGTCTCACAATCGAATATGCGGGTGCCTTGGCTGTTCACACGAGCCACCACGTGCGTGCCTTGGGAACAGCTCGAGACTACGATACGTCCATGCTAAGCGGCGAAAAGGGTATCTCGAAGGGTATCAGCTCTGTTAATATCACGCTTACATTGGATGAACAAGAAGTTTACTGGAAGCTGATGCAAGAAGGGAAAG
>LDUD01000074.1:76355-108202 GCA_012184295.1 Dactylella cylindrospora
ATTGGATTTAATATTCGAGATCGACTCTGTAGATGTTACCACTAGTGTTTCGTATGTATGCAGGTGGTCCGCAGGTGCAGAAAGGAATAAAAGAAAGAAAGCAAGAGCTGTTCAATTGCGTTGTTGTGATATTTGTTTGTCTCGGTCGAGTGTTTTCTGAACTGACGTTGGAAGCTGTCCGTTTCAGGTCGGCGGTATATTTATTATATAATAAAGAGCTTTCAAGTGGGATGCACGACCGTTGAAGGTCGATGGATGCCGATATAATATAATTATTTTGTTACGTTGGATGTTAAAAGCCACGCTTGAGATCAAAATAAAACTTCTGAAGGAATTATCGCTGGATTATGACTGCAGGTTTTGTTCATGTCCAGGCTGGCTGATTCGTCGAAGGCAGAGAGTAATATAGTCATCGAAGCCCTCCATCATGCAGGCAGGTAGGGGAAGGTATCGCCCAGAGATTTTAACCAACATGGCCGCCCACGATTTAAGAAAAAAAGAAAAAGAAGCAAAAGTCGATTTACTCTAACGCTTCTAAACCTTTTAAAATTTGATAGTGGGGTACACACCGGGGCCAAGCTATCTTCAGGCACAACAACAATGGGCAGAGAGGCTCCACATGCACACCCGAGCAGTGACCATTTTCTCCCCAGACGATCCTGAATCTCGATAGAGTAAAGTGCTATTTCGCTGAACTTTGGGAAATGATTGCCGGTAGCACCGAGCCATGCATGGGTTGGTACCAAGCGCCTTGACGCGATCACATTGGGATCACAATATCCAGTCCACTATCAATCCACCGTGGTACGTGATCTGTTTTAGCCTTGTGCATCATCATGCCTGCCTCATGAGGACATTGTGAGGCGAATTTAGATTCTTCAAAAAGAAGAAAATATGGCTCCTAGTTACAAGGGCTGTGCCAAAGGCCTTCTCATGTTTGATAAAATTCCTTCGAGTGGCCTTCTTTCGAAGGACGCATCTTTAGGCTGGACTTGACGCAACCTTAATACACACGATATATTTGAGTTTTCCTTACGGGAAAAAAAAAAAAAACAAAAATCAGAGTAGGATGTTTCATAGTCTTCCAATGTATTCAAAACGCTAAGGCCAGAGAGGGTATTGGTTCGGGGCCATGCCATGCTTTTACCAAGGAAGGCTCTGCCACCCGAGTGAAAGACTAATTGAGAAGATTCGATAGTGAGTGCGACGCAGGTAGACGCAGGGGGGTTACTATTATCAGTCGCATCCGAAAAGGTTTGGCGACTAAACAAGGGAGGCACTGATCGATCATGAGGCTCTTTCAGGTGAAGGATCCATTTCTAGACGAATTTGACAAATACAAATATGTGTGCAACCTTTTCATTCTTTTGAGCTTTTCGATTCTTTGTTCTGCTCGTTTCTTTTTTCCTTCTTGACGAAGCAACGTTGCTAACAATGACTTACTAACACAACCAGGATGGTGAGTCAAGAAGCTAACGAAGCGGAATAGGCGAAGAATAGACAGGTAGCAATACTCTAAAGAAGAAGAGAAGAAACTGTCGGAACCTAATCTGAATCTGACGTAGCGGATTACGGCTGCACCGTTCATGTGCATGTTGGGGTTCTGTAGGCATGCAGCTGGAAGACGTATGCGGCCATGAAGGCGCCAACACGAATTCGAAAGCCTCAAGCTCTTGGTATTTCCACGCTAGCAATAGCGTTCGAATCAATTCGACCCACAGCACATCGGATGTACAAAGCAAGTGCGATATATGGCGGGGTTCCAGGAGAGATGGAAAGGGGGGGTGTATCTGACCCGAATACCTGGAAATCATGGCTTTTGGGCTGTTCCAAACAGAACCTGTCAAAAATAAAGAACAAAACGGCACCCGCAAGATACTGGATGCTACAGTGTTTGATTGATTAGGGGAGACGTCACAAAAAGAAAACCAGGCCCTCTGCAATAACTGTCATCGATGACTACTCGATTCGGATTTAGCGTGAGTAGCTGAACTTTTTGTATGCGAACACGCAATGACGAGGTGAGCCTTACGGTGGGTGCGACCAGCAGCATGGCCATGGAGGATTTGGGAGGGCAGGTTGAGTCAGCCTTACCTGAACTTTGGCGAGTTGAAAGAAAACTAATTTTTGGTTAGTTTGAGGTAGCACAAACGCCAGGGCCAAGTGCAACACATTTTTGGGGTCGTCCCCACTAAGCGGATTTTCGCTTAATATGATATGAGGGGAGAAGGGAAAGGGAGGGTCAGTCGAGGGTAAGTGTAGTATTGAAATTGGGGTGGTCCCAGTGGAAATGGCTAGAACAAACCACAGCCCTCGACTCGAATATTTCCATGCAGGCCAAGACTTGGTGGCTGCAGATATGCATGTAGCAAGTCCTAGGGTATGCCAGTCAGGCACTGGTTAGAAGCTGCACCTGGGGGACTGGGTTTAATCTGGCATGCGGCTCGAAAACCGATTTCCTGCTTAGCTTAGCGGGTCTCAGGATCTATTCGCTTGGGTGACAAATATCCATATAATGAAGTGGACCATCCTAATTTCCCTCATTCGTCCGATATCTTCGCGACTTTCTTTGTTATCCCTTAAACCCTTCAAAGCACCAAGGGTAAAAAAGAAAGGAAGGAAAAAAAAAATAAGCTTTTCATGAATGCTGATCAATCTGCAAGAAATCACCATCACCGAAACTGGTTGAAAATGCCTCAAAAGCAAATTCTCACCTCTTGAAATTGGATTTTCTTTTGTTTGGTGGTCAGATACTCCCCCGAAATCTCCTAGCCCATCCTCGAACCCCATGTGTTGGCGAGCTCTTCCGCACAGAGCCGCTTCAGCTATCACAAAAAACCCCTATCGATATGCAGCCTTCCGATTTGTGAAATTTCACAACCTCGTTTTTTTGAACAAAATTTCTTTGTAACAACAAATTTTTACGAGTCTGCCTGCAGATGTTATGGATCTCAACCTAGCAATAAATTGTCAACCGTTAGCCGCCTACCAGGCCGACCATAGATTTAGCACGAAAAACACAACATATATCATCAACTTGTAAGGTCGGCGTCTCACTAAATCTGCTGGGGTCGGGGGATAGGGGCCCACATTGCGGACCTCAAGAAATAGAGATTGCCTTCTCCGACGGGATCAAGGCTCTAGATCCTCCGGGCTCTCTGTTGATTAGGAGTAGAACACAAAGCACAACATCGTCACTAGGCGGCGGCCGTTTGCAATTTGAAAGCAATGACATCAAGGTTTCCGTAACTATGCTGCAAGATCATTCGGGATGAGAGAATTTTGGTAGAATTGAGTCTGCTTTCTAGATATCGTGATAACGATGTTGTGTGGTGTGAAGGATCCAAAAAAATTCAGCCAGGCAACATGTAAGTAGCTGCATGCGCCAAATTCTCGACTCTATGAGTCCAAGATCCCATGGAGGCGTTTCCTAGGGCAGCGATTCTACGTAATGATTACCTTGGTTCCGCGTACGCCCCGGGGCTTCAAATACTTTCTCGAGCATAGTGCTCGTTTGAGATAAACGGACATCTGTATTGAAAGTTTGGATCCTATTGTGAACTTAGTCACGGGGCTATGGGAGTTGGAATGAAATCACTTTTAGTCATTCTAATGCTCTGGCTTCCCGGTTTACGTCCCAAGATGCCAGGTTGAAGATACGACTATCTGTCCAGAAGATACGACTTTCTGTACAGCTTGGGTATGGCGCAGGCCATTGAGGCCTATCTGCAGGTTGAAACGCACTTGAGGAGGATCCCAATGCTCTTGCATTATGTACAATGTATTCCCCTTTTGCTAGATTATGTCCCACTGAAGTTTCTCGACTTTCACCAATGCGACGAGATTGCGAGATCCTGACCAGCTGAATCCTATTTCATACCTCATCGTGAGGTATGTTGTATTTTTTGCGTTGTGTTGTCGATGTCGACACTTCGAGTTTTCTGTTTGAAGATCACTTTCCTGTTCTTCAACACACCAAATTAACAGACCGGACAACGTGTTCCTGGCATGCCCACACCATGCGCCGTTCTTCCCGCACTTCTCTCGTAAAGGGCGGATTATTTCGGCAATACCAATTACGAACCTACCAAGTCTATAACCAGGGGCGGCTTAACACCGGAGCATGGGAATTCCGCGACTCATCACAAGCCAGTTCGACGTCGGTGGCGATTCGAAAGCATCGCGATGATGTTCTTAACTTTTTTAACGTTTGACATAGACCGATAGATATCAACTTGAAGCGACTTATAGCTTCTGCGACCGCCGGAGGCTTTGATTAGAGGCTGGTGCGGCTTTTCCACGACAACGAGACACATATGACGGTCGCAGGTACTGCCTCTGATCCGGGCAACGAGGATCCGATTGAGGTAGCCTTCCGCGATGTCCCACGAGCAATCGTCTGCATTATTGCCTGCTTCACTTTTCTCTACTTCGCCAACTACTATCTCGTCGCTAGGAAAGGAGCGCTGCATGTAGCATGGAGCCTCATAACGTATTTCTCGATCATATTTACGCATTTTTATGCGACGGTTGACTGTCGGCCAATGCTGGCTCTGCGAAATTGCGCATGTATGTCTTGCCCTACACCCTTCATCTTTGGTTTCGCTTCCAAGGCCTTAAAATACAGGATTACTCATGTCCGCACGAATGCACTTTGCAGTATTCTGTTGTATGATGAAATGTCTCGACATGCTGTTCCGGCACTTCCAAGGCCTGTCGCTGGTTTGGAAACTCCCAAATCCCAACGCAAAACCGCCATCGCTATATCAGCAAGCCTTCTGGATGACGGTGGAGCTTCGATATGAAGATTTCACGCCAAACCCTGTCCGCTTGAAGCTTCCCGCTCCCTTCCACGAACCGACGCAATTGCTATACCATACGCTCTTCTATCTGGCGGTCGCATACGGACCACTGCCCCAGTCTTGGCCGCCGGTCAAAGCCACCAGACTGCTGCTACAGATTTACATCCTATGGACGTCTGCGCACCTGCCATTCCAATTATCCAATACTACACCTTTCTTCGCCCCGTTATACACCGCCGATTCATTGGTGGACTTTTGGAACGGGCACGTCTGGCACGTAGCGTTTCAGTCGCCATGCCAGAGTATGGCTTACATGCCGATACAGACGATCCTTCGAGCCGTTGGTGTGAATCGGAAAATTGCGAGAGGGCTTGGTGTAATTGCGGCTTTTACATTGATGGGGATATTCCATGCGTACATTGGGTGGCCAGTGATGAGGGATGTGATGGAAGGGTGGACTAAGGTTGTTGGCTTTTTCGCAATAAACGGTGTAGGTACGGTGTTTGAAGATTTCGTATGGGGTAAGAAGAAGCATATTGGTAGAGCAGCGCTGGCATGGTCGTTCGAGATTGCGTTGGCGAGCTGGGCCGTGAGTGGGATCACCTTTCCCCATGAGCTGTGGTTGGTGGGCGATCCTAGGTTTTGCCATGTTATGGTTTTGTAGAAAGGACTGGCGCTCGTAGAGTAGACGAGATTGAATTTACCAGTAGATAAGAGATACAGATAGATATACCCAACTCCTTCATATACCATCCTAGGTTGATGCTTACCCTTGCGCATTACCTGTGTATATGGCGCTAGCATTGTTCCCGATTGATAGATATCCGACTTTAAAACTTAAATGTCAAATTATGGTTGGCATTTCCGAGTTATTGAGCCCTACTGGGCCGCTTTAATTCAAATAAATTTCCGCGCCAGAGTCACGAGGAAAACCACTTTTTTATCCTCTGTATACCATTTAAACAGCTTAGTTGTATCTTCCTAAAGTAACAGAACCTCCGTGGTCGTTCATGGCCCACACGATTAAACTGAACATATCTTGCAGCCCCCTGGTATGGCTCATACTCCTTCCACTCACATCCTCGCATATCGAGGTATTCCTGCCAAGTATTCGGTCCGACTTGCATTCGTTGGGTATCCGTGAGAGAACCAAAACGTGGGAGACGGATATCGGGACGGTAGCCGTTAGTTGAAGGTGGACAAATGTATGGAATGCCGGTGTAAGTAATGCCAGGAGCCGAGTAGCCCGGAACGGGGTTGGTGTTCTGTGAACCTGAAGAAGAATAGCGTGGAACCGCGACGTCGAATTTGATATATCGTGGGAGGCCTGCTGTAGGCCATTGATAGGGAGGCGGGGTCTGAGGTTCTTGCTGGAAGTTCCACAATTTTAAGTTGACTCTATGCGTCAAGTTGTCGCTGTCGTCGTAGGAGGACGACGTCCACATCGAGAGAACCGGGATAGGGTATAGTAATATTAGGAGTACTAAAGAGAAAGACTTGTTTCTGTTCGCCTACCAAATGCGAGTCTCGGATTGTAGATATGCTAATCAGAGGGAACTAGCTGAGATTGAGAGATTAACTGAAAGCGAGAGGATGAAGACCACAGATCAGAGAGGAGAAAATATAGTGGAATTGGAGATAATGTAAGGCTGACGAGGGTGGGATGTTTAGGGGAGCCTATATTTGACTACTCTAGATTTGAAGATACGGTATGCAGAGTATTTTCCCTACGATTAGGATATTGTGGAGCATATATATGTACATAGTAACTAGTGTTTCTCCGGAGCATCCCTCAGCGGCCTACATTTAGCTTCAGAATACAACACGTTGGCGCCTAGAGACGCTCCCCTAAACTATATAGTATCAGACCTTTATCGTTGTTGCGGCCGTTGTCGTGGAACTTCAAATTTCTAAATATGCTGGGGAACATCGATAATCATATCCACAGGTTAGTCTAGTTCAGGAGATTGGTGTTTCCGGTTTATCTGGTGTTAATATTCCGTTCCGAGTGCATGTCCCAAACTCACCTCTCACCTTGTTTAAACAATTAACAATGTTTATTAGGTTCCCCTTATTTTGGCAGCTATCTTGCTATAAAAGATCAACTCGATATATGCTTATTTATTGATGGGCGAAGCGAAACGGTCTATCATCTCAGGTTGCGGTTGTGCATCTAATCTTTAGCAGGAAGGATCTATATCTGAGCAATTGGTCTTGTGTAACACTACACACCCTGGATATAACGTTAAGGCCAATGACGACAAGCTTTGGGTTCGCTGCTGAAGCCTATAGCCATTGGACAAGGGTATACGTACAAAGGTTTAAATTCGAGAAACAAGATCGCTGAAGGCTAGGTGTCTACAAGATAGCCACTTTCGAATTTCACGGATTTAAAAGAAGATGCTGGCCTATATGACGTTTTACAGACGTTTGCCCTGCATATTGACAGGCCCATGACGTCGGCTAAGCAATCGGCAGGGTCTAGCTGGAAAACAGGCTTGTACAACACATGGATGCATCCTAATGCGCGACATGTGTAACATAAAAGGCTGCGACTCGAACCAGTTTGTGGCTAGGGACTCTCGATAAACCTAAATTTCTTAATTATTTTGCTCAAAAATACATCCCGATAATCTTTAAAAACCCTCCCCAGTTTATACTTTAATCAAGTTATATAAGATGGATCCACTCATCTACCTAGCCGTCATCGCCGTCTTGATTGCAGCTGTCGGTGCTGCCTATGCTTCTGGAGCTCTCGATCCAATCATCGCAGAGATTGTCAAATACATGTTCAAAGCAAAAGCTGAAGCTGAAGTTAAAGCTTTGCAGGCCCAAGGCTTGAAAGAGGGACAGGACTTTCTAAAAGGTGAGACTCATCTGATTACCGAGTGGTACTTGATTCACGAAGTAACGCAGTTAGCTAACCCTATGGATTTTCTGCTCTTAGAGGATGTTCCTGGCAGCAAACAAGCAGCAGATATCGGCGATAAATTCGGATTGTGAATCTCGGTGCGTCCACTAGGGACGAATTTTAGGTTGGTCAGTTAGGGGATGTTCTGTGTTGGACTAGGTTGTAGGGTCGGGGCGTGATTGAAAGGGCATCGTTCAATGGGATCTGAAACGGTTAAAGCTCAAAAGTTTGGAGTTTCCGAGTTTATGTGGCTTTTGTATATCTGCGGACAGTATATAGATACATCAATCTCATAATTTTTTATGTTTTTCACTGACCTTGTATCTTTCCACGTGGTCGCCTATTCGCAGGCTGCTTCTGATGATTGCGTTGTGATCCTCAGAGATCGTGCTTAGCTATGGCTTCCGATGTTTGAAGTGCACTCTGTGGGCTAGCTAAGTCGCAGGAGCAATAAAATTAATAATTTCTAGTTTTCCCGATTAGAGAAGGCCTATGTGGCTACCCTAACTTTGACCTCCTTCGAGCTCTAGATCCGACTCTAAACTTCATTCAACTTCCGCTAAGCGTTCCGGTGTTTTCGCATTCGTTTTAGCTTTCAGCTCAAGGTTTGAGCAGCTGGAGCTATTCAAAATTACTAGTTTTTATAGGTCTCGGATATGAGATTGTTATTTTATAAATGGGCTAGTGATAATGTTGGCCCCTCAAAGTTGTAAGGAGAACTTGTCTCAGGGTAGGCATCAAGCCTTTTCGGGACCCTAAGCTTGATAATGCCGGATTTTAACTTCTTTTAGTTCGTCCAAAGGCGCCCCCGTCACCCAAATTATTCGTGTCCGTCGAGCAGCAGAGAATCCGTACTAGCACGCTTTCTCGAAAAGCTGAGCTAAGTTTTGATGGAAGCCCAGATCCGCCATTACGTGGGATCCTGAAAACCCCCGTCATACCTCCTCGAACATCGAGCCTGGGCGCCTTCGGTAGATCGCAGTCGTCAAACTCTCTAAAACCATTGATAACAATCGAGGAGGCACCATCACGTCGAACATCCTCTTTATCGCTTCCTTTCGGCGTCTCCATCGGCTCCCCAGAGTTCCCTGAGAGCCCAGAGCCCGAGATATTCAAAATTGAGATCCAGGAACTTGCAACAACTGACTATAGTGGTAGCTCTAAAATCTTGACACCTCTCTCTAGTCCGTGCGACACTCCGCAAATATCGCTCCAGCCTGCAGTTGCAACCCCAATCCTCATAGTCCCTAAGAATGAAACCCCATTCGACATGGCGGCGGCCTTAGAGGACGGTCGTTTACGCCATGTTGACGCTGATGGCGTTGATCCGTTCGCAGACAAGGCGCCGACCCGCCAGACCAAACCGCCTTTAACGTCTGGTAGAAATCCGGCGATTGAACTTCTCGGCGTTACAAGACATCACGCCCGTGTTGGGTGGAAAGCGGATTTCCTTGACGACGTCGACGAGGATGCCGATGATGAATATGATACCAAAGGATGGGGAAGGCGTCGTTCGAGCTCTCTTCCCGATCTACCAACCGCGGGTGGTAAACAATGGAAGTCAGTGAAAGGAAGAAGAGCTACGCCTTGGGTCCATAATATCGGGATTGGTAGTACAAATGGGGGAGGCGGGGGAGTAAAACTGGCATTCCCTACATTGAAGAGACTGAGCGGCGCTGGCTTAAGGAGATTAAGCACTTCAAGTGGTGAACAAAGTTCAAGGAGATTAAGCAATGCAAGTACGCAGAGTAATGGGAACGGGTATGAGGTTTGGTACGACGCTGTTAAGGAACAGCCAGAGACTTGAATGGAAAGATGCCGTAGCTTCACTAAGCTCTCCACACTAGTTCGGAGACTTGCTGGGTGCTGGTAGGATATTGGTTAAATTGACCAATGGGAGAATTGATACAGATGAACGGTTTTCGAAGCTTTGCCAGCGCATTGGAATTTCCAGGAACAGGTTTAATTCCCTCACATGAAACACTCAACCATTGCTATTAAAAGTAGACACTAAAGAACTTTGTACCAAATGAAGTGGTGTGCGCGTACGTAAGCCAGGTGAGCAGCCGTGGCTGAACATGGATCTGTCGATGTCACTAGACCCACCGAATGTGGGTTGATACCCAACCTGGCTTGCCGACGAACCGAAGTGACCCACCTTCTCTTGAAGTTGCGGAGCAAGAGGTTGTCTTGGATACGAGAAAATAGAACTGAGTACCCCGACGTCACCGTATGTCCCTCTCTGTAGACGTTAAACCAAGTTTCTTTTTTTTTTTTTTTTCAGCTCCGCAGAGCCAAGAACTAAAACCTTTTCCGCCTGTCGACCAAAAACTCCGACTTTTACGCCTTCCGTTTCGCTGAATCCGCGGAGTAATACGGATCCTTCCGCTATGCACGGAATCTTCGTACGATCTCGAGCTAAACAAGCAAGCTTTTTGTCGAGACTTGGCGCTCCAGGGTGGGAAGTAGAATCCATGTTACCGTCAAGGGTGTTTGGTAGCACACGTAATCTGGCACCTCCCGGAATGCAACCTGGCGTCACAGTCCAACTTATCAGTTGTCGGCTCGCAGTTCGAGAGCTAGCTGTTGCCTCGTGCGAGTGACTCGGACCAATGCTTGGATTATTCCCTGCTCTTCCTGCAGAAAGCCACAGAGAGAGACTTTTTGCGATGCGGGTGCTTAATTCCCATTTTCTCTATGGAGTTTCCGTGCGAGATCTTTGACTTTCAATTCGACGGCGCATGAAACCACACTCGGGCTTGACCGTGGCCTATGCTGTCATGGGATGCTCTGCTTCCTTAGTCCATGGGTAGGATTGAGGGATAAAAGGTCTCTGGTATATAAAGGTGGAAGTATCATCGAGCGATTTAGATAGGGCAGTTTTCAGTTACATTCTATTCATTCGGTTCAGTATATTTTGTCCTCTCCGCAGCTAGCTTAACATTCCGATTCCCTTCTACATCACAACACATTATTTCCTTCAACCTTTTAAAAACCTCGTCCTTGAAGACCAAGATTTCAAGATGCAAAACCAGCAGGCGATTAGCGTAAGCACTGCCTGTTGCATTCTATTGACCCCGCAAACCACTTTACCCAGAAGACAATTTTTCTAACTTTTCCTATCTCAAAAATCTCTAGGCACCTCAGCCAACTTACAACTCTCCAGTCATGGAGATGACTCCCCAAGCCCGTACTCCCCAAGACGCCCAACGAGAAGCTGAGCAGCCAAAGGTTAAACTCGGCCTCCGTGGTGGCAATGACCGCGACCGCGGCTGCCTTGCTGGATGGTACGTTAACGATCACCCTATTTTCGAATATCATGTGCCTGAAATTGTTCATTACAATTTGCAAAACACCCCGGATTGTGGCTAACGTTCTTCGAACATAGTTTGGCTGCTCTCTGCATCTGCTGTGCTTGCGACGCTTGCATTGACTGTGTTGACGACTGCTGTTGCTGTTAAGCTGCTCTCATTCTTTTACGCTTCTGGGAAGTGTTCATGGAGTTTAGGGGGAGTTATTATTACATGTCAATATAAGCGTATTTGTCATGCTAGTAACGGCGCTTACGAATTGGAATGGTTGGAATTTCGATGAATTTTAAGTCAACCAAATGATATTATACTATTTACATGAAATAAGTTGCTGCATATCGTAGCTAAAGTAAATTCCGCATCGTACATAAGCCATCCGGCAGTGATAGCTTTAGTGCTTTAGTTTTTGAATCGAATCCTGTAAAATTACAATGCTAGGCTTAGTCCCAGTTGATTTGGGTCTTGCCCTTAGTATACTTGAGCCCGCTTGGGGTAATGGTCAACTTCTTGGTCTTCTCGTCGTAGGTGAATCCACATCCCGACTCTCCATTGACACGGACCGACCTCGGCTTCTTGTCAACTCCCAACACATAAATACTCTTGACAGGAGTCAAGAACTTCTTATCAAGATTTCCGGCAGCAACAACGTTGAAGCTGATGGAGGTCTTGGTAGCCTTGAACGCGGCGTAAACGGCATTGTTGAGCTTAATGGACTCGCCATCGTCGATGAAGATGTTTCCACTAGCTTCGCCGGACTTGTCGAGCGCGACGAGGAGCTCGAAGGGGTTCTTGCGAGCTTCGTAGGTAGTCAGGGCGGGGAGTTGGAGTGGGAGGATATAACCGCCGCGGACGAAAAGTGGAATATGGCCGAGAGGAGCAGAGACGGTGTGGTTCTTGCCGTCAGAGTAGGTGGCGGCACCGGTGTACCAGTCGTACCAGATGGTCTTACCGTCGGTTGGGAAGGAGCCGGTGACGCTGGTCTCGCCTTGGTCGAGGACTGGAAGGACCATGAGGCCACCTCCGACCAAGAATTGATAGTCATTGTTGGCGAGGCTTGGGTCATCTGGGAATTCCCAGGAGAGGGCGCGAAGAATGGTAGAGCCGGTCTTGTGAGCGTGGTAGCTCAAAGTGTAAAAGTATGGCAGAAGAGAGTATCGGATGGCCATGGCAGTTCTGGAGGCGGTGGCGACATCTTCCCAGATGTAAGCTTCCTGCGAATTGGCGGAGAGGATGTTGTGGTTTCTGTAGAAGGCGAAGAAAGCAGAGAGCTGCATCCATCGGGAACATAGTTCCAAGTCTGAGTTTCCGCCGAAGCCGCAGGTATCGGCACCAAAGAAGGGGATACCGAAAAGCCCGAAGTTAAGGGCTTGTTGAATGCTCTTCCTCATGTAGTAAAAGGTACTTCCGTTGTCACCTCCCCAATGAGCAGCGTACTTTCCGCTACCAGGGGCAGTGGATCTTCCCAGCAGGAATGGTCGCTTCCCTGGTATGACCTTAAGCATGGTCTTGTAAGAGGCCTCGAGCTCGAGAGCTCCCCACAAGCTGTGGACATCGTACTCGGATGTGCCGTCGTAGTGGGTAGCATTCGGGGAAACGGCGTGAACGGCCAAGTCATGGTTCCCTTGCCAGTGGTTGATGGCATACGGAGGATGGTTGATGTTCCTGACATCTGGAGTCACGGCAGGGATATCATAGTATGGTTTGGTAACGGTCGATGGTGGTGTTTGCTCTTGATTCCAGGCATCTTGGGACTTCGAGGCGCTCAAAGCAGCCTCAGCCTCGCTGGCATTGGTCTTGCTAAAGCCTTCTGGGTAGTTGTAGATGACATTACCCCTCTCTCCTGGGAGCTTCCACGGTGGATGAACTGGGTTCTGGTCAATCTTGCCAGAGCCGCAGCTGCCAGTGCAGAATGAAGAGACCTCGTTCATGTCTAGCCAGAGACCGTCAAATGGGACATCCTTGTACCAGAGGATGTATTCAGTATCCCACCATTCCTGAATATTCGGAGCAGACCAATCAGGGAAGACAGTATATCCTGGCCAGACAGCACCAATGTACTCAGACCCATCGGGGTTCTTCAGGAAGACATCAAGTTCGTGGCCACGGTCGTACGAAGGATATTTTTCGGATTCGTTGGATGGGTTCTGTAGACTATATTAGTGTCGGCTCAATACTGAAACCTGCATGCGTATGACTTACTGGAATATAGATCGCGGCATCCACAATCGGGATCCAATGGAGGTGTTGCTTGTGCAAATCATCAAGCCAAGCCTTGAATTCTTTCTGTGGGTGAGTATTCTCATCTAAAGTCCAGTCTCGGTATCTACCCTGTTGTTTAGTATTTCGCTTCTTGTAACGTAAATACAAGTTGCAAGACTTACTGGTCCATGTAATCAATATCCGACCAAATAGTATCTAATGGGATCTGGAACTTCTGGTAGTTCTTCACAACCTCGTCGAGATCGCTGATATTGGCATATCCCCACCTACATTGGTGGAAACCAAGAACCCAATACTGCTGCATAGCCGGCTTTCCAATTTCAGTCACATAGGCTTTAGTGACAGCAGAAGGACTTGGACCAGCAAAGAAGTAAAGATCAATGCTACCACCAATAGTTCTCCACGTGATTTCGCTCTCTCTAACCAAAATATCCTGACCATGGAAATTACGAGAGTAAACACCATGAGCATAGCCTTTCGTCTTTCCATTCTCCTCAACGTATCTGTGGTCGAGGTAAAATGGATGGGCACCATATAAATTAGCTTCTGGCCAATCACCAATATCCGCTGCGTAAATTGTGCGGTTTGCACCTTGCAAGCGGAAATTGGAAGAAATGATGTCTCCAAGGCCATAGATGTTGGCGTTCTTTGGCAAGGAGGTCTTGAATTCAATAAACTGGTTTTCATAAACGAGCTTGGTACCCTTGGTGGAGAAAACAACGTCGCCGGTGGATTTCCGTCGAACTGTGAAGGAGAATGGGTTCGAGATATAAGAGAAGACCCAATCGGAACCAGCTGGCCCAACAGGGTGTCTATCCAGCGGGCGAGCAATCTGGTCATCATCAACCTTGTACCAGGACTCCTGACCGTCTGGAATATTAGCTGGGAATATTCGAACGCTCAAACGGTCTTGGGTCTGATATTGAACGCGAAGTTGGAGCTGTTGGATATCAGTTCCATAGATGTTGCAGGCCTAGCATATAATTAGTAATACAGATTAAACTACGACATGTAATGAGATAACGTACCTTTCCGGCGAGGTATAATCTCGCATCCACCCCAGATCTTGTGGTTCTCAGATTTTTCAGCAGATAGCCAGGGCAGGAAGCCTGCGGGTCAGGCGCGGAGTTGTTCATGATAGTTGGTAGTAGTTTCTCGCCATCATCAATTCCCGCAGGAAGAGTAGGTATTGGCCGGAAAGATTGGGCACTGGCAACTCCAGCGAGGAGTGCCGTCCCGAGTAAAGGAAGCATCATGGCGAAGACTATTGTATGATAAAAACAAGGAATACCTCTTCTCCCTCTCTATCTCTCTCTATCTTTGCGCAATTCTAGAATTACAAGAACCGCTACAATCTAGAAACAACAGCAAGGAACAGCGCGCCTTTCAAAAACCATACGAAACAAAAGACAGGCGCTTCTAGCTTATTTATATTTTTACCAGTGAAAATATTTTTCGATCGCTACCCCGCGAACCATGGTTGGGGACGGAGGGCGCCGGATAAAATTCCGAATCCAAAGTGGAGAAAATTGAGAGAAACCTTGTAAGACACTGTGGAAGAAGGTGAGCATGATCCTTAAATCTTCACTATTAGCGTCATCATATGTTTTCTACGGAAGGCGGAGAAGGAAACAAGGTTTCTATGCAGGTTCCCTGCTCTCGCAGGCACTCTGCTTGAAGGAATGCAAAAAAATCCGGGGTAGGGAAAGAAGCAAAGCCGAGAATGCATGGCGAAACAAGCAACGCCATTAACCTTGTGGACCCACACAATCACAAGAAAGCGACCGGTGGCACACTCGGCATACGATGTCATTGGTTGAATGTTCTGTCAATTCTGTATTCGAAGAGACAGGCAAAAGTGAAATAAAGCCATCATAGACGGATACTGAGTGATTTCGTCATTCGACGATGCCTCGTCTCTTTGTTTAGTGAAAACTCGAACTCCATGCCATTGACAAACTGGATAGAGTTTATATTCCTAGGCACGTGGCATTGTGACTTTCGGCTTCTATGCGAAACTTAAAGGCTCTTGCAGCTAGAGAGTTGGCCGTAATCAAAATCATTTAAACTCAGTATCTTCTTTCTCAATTGTTTCCTCAGAATTTTGTGCTATAGTAGAAGAAGTATGTTAAAAGCAGCCGTATCCTTATCCCTATGCATGGAACCTGACATGGAATCTTCCTGGTTCGGTGGTTCCTGAAGGCTCTGGGAGCTAAAATCGCGCGTGGGACCACCATGTATCCATGGGCTGGTGATCGCTCATACTCGTCCCATAGACAGAAATTGCTGATCAGTGCTCGTGCACTTGGAATTTTGTTTGACTGATGGAGCTCCAACTATTCGCATAACGACATTCGTATGGAGTGACGTACGGCAAAGCCCCGCATTTAACCGGCAGGCTTGCCGAAAATATTATTATATTGGTAAAGCAGTAAAGGGAGAGCGATGGCATATTGGTACGATACAAGTTCCTGTATGCTCTCCTTTTTTTTTTTTTTGCCTCACGATCAATGATGAGGTTGCATTGCCAGAAAAAATTTTGTAAGTTTTATCGGTGAAATGGAAGTGTGGATAGGCAGGTCGGAGTGATGTTGAGGTGCTTGGCATTCCCAATCTGTTCAACACTCGGAGCCGAATGGGCATTTCGGATTTGAAGACGGCCACTGAGAGTGCCTGAATGAAGCGAAAATTGCAAATCCGAGTAATGCAATTTTTTTCTTATTGGGAGCAAAAAAAAAGGAATTAAACAAATCTTACCGTCGGTATTTCTAAGCATAGGCCTGTGTGTCTAAACGGATGCAAGTTGAATGCGGGTAACCTTGAAACGGCCGTTTCAATGTAAGCTGCTAACGCTAGCTGCCGAAATTCTTCCCGACAATGTTGCCCTTGGTAGTATGCATTGCATCGAAGGACGTGAGAACTTCTAGCAAACCCAGGGAGACTATGCACTGTCCGACGCGTGATAAGTATGTCCTCTCGAGCTTTCAAAAACTAAATTGTAGTTTACCAAGGTTCAAGTTTAATGGAATCGCCTCGCGATCGCGGTACTGGCAAGTTGGATTGGGGCGACTAGGCACCAGAGACAATTGATATTGGATTCTGGGTCCCTGATAGCCGAGGAGTCCCGGTAATTCAAAAAAAACTTAAAATCCGACAGGGCCGATTGAGCATGCACCATCTAATGCATATAGCAAATAAAGTATTAGAATGCATCCAGCCCACGCAGAAGCTAGAAGCAGAGAAAGCTACATGATAGATGCTAAACCCGGAGGAAACCTGCAAGGGGGATTAGATATAGGAATTGGTATGATAGATAGCTAATCGACGTGTTCGGTCGCGTTGTTAGCTTAAAGCTGAATAGCTTAGAGGCTGAAGGAATGCTATTGACCTTGAAGAGGATATATACATAGTACTCGTACGAAGACACTAGACAGGAAGGGAAGTCAACACCTGATCCTCCCAGCCAAGAATGCTGAACGCGAGGATGGCCCACAACAGCAGTCAGATCCCCACACCCCCGCATTTTTGCTGGTTAGCAGGTTTTCTCCGCATTACTTCCCACGTTTTCCCCCGCTTTCTTTCCTTCAACCTTCTCCAGATCTTACGACCCTCCCAAAACCCTCCATCACCTTTTCTAAGAACTAATATACCACAAGCTATTCAAAATGAGTGCAATTGTCGACGACGGTGACGAAATTATCAAAGTCCTCATTACCCTTCACGAGAACTTTGACCTCCTCGACTTCGCCGGTCCACTTGAAGCCCTCAGCCACAGCCGACAGGTTATCACTGACCCCTCCACAGAGGCCTTTGATGTCACGATTTGTGGAATCAGCGAGAAGGTCCTCAGCCGTCAAGGTGCCTTGATCGCATCTCACATTCAATTCAAAGAGGCCTATGAACGCCTTGACGAGTACGACAGTTCAATTGACCCTAGGCGCGCCTATTGGTAGCCTCATAACTAATTTTACAATTTTTGAAATAGATTCGACATTCTGATTGTCCCTGGCGGTGGTAGCGATGCCATTGTCAAGGATGCTAACTACCTGAAAGGGGGTGGTGCTCTAAACGAACCAATCCCTCTAATCACTGCATTCGCTAAACTACAAGAAAGCGATCCTAAGCGTGACCGCACTCTTCTTTCCGTTTGTACCGGCTCGCTATTGTACGTACAGAACCCCTCTTACATTAAGTAGAGCTATGATCCTAATTTCGTGTAGCCTTGGCGCAGCCGGCGTCCTTCAGGGGCTTGCGGCTACCACTCATCCCGACTACGATGTCAAGTTTGAGGAGATTTGCCAAGTAAGATACGCCTAGGCCAACTTTAGACTATTTGGGAGGATGAATCGGCTAATATATGGACGACTAGTTCGCCTCTGCCTACACCAACGAGAACCGCACAGATGTTATGCAAGATGTCCGTTACGTTGTCAATAATGCCCGTTTCGACATCGGGGACCCAGAAGACGACGAAGCTCCACCAAACCCTTTCATCCAGACCCGAGAGCAATATTTGCTCTCCAAGAAGGAAAGAAGAAAGTCCAACGCCCGCCGAGGAAGTTTGAGCCATAAACTATCCGCCTTGCCAGAAAATGTTACCACTAGAGCCTCAAGACGACTGGGAGGTCTGCGTGTTATTACTGCCGGCGGTATTACTAGTGGAATTGACGCTGCTCTCTACGTCGTTTCCGCTTATGTTTCCGTCGAGTCCGCGGAAGAAGTTGCTAGAATTATGCAGTACGATTGGGAGAAGGGCGTCGTTGTCGATTCCATCGACTTTTAAACATGCTTAGGAAATTGGGAACGTCCATTTCGGGGAGAATTGAACGTGTGGAAGCCACACCCGACATTGGCTTGTATCATTTGGGTCACGATTCTCATTAGCAGTCTTCTATTGTTGCTTCCTCAGGTCAAGGGTACAAAACTTAGAGGTAGATCGAAAATAGATAGATCAATCTAGCTATTCTTCAAGCATAAGCACCAGTACATACTTGAGTTCAGAAAAGATCAAAAACCTGTATTATTATTCTTTATCGTTCCGAAAAATACTGCTTCGATTATTATTATAATTATTCTAGAGGACATAGCACCAAGCCGACTTCGGGGTAGATATTGAGTGCGTTGTGACACAACTCGGTTACGTAAATTAGCCAGCTTTGATCGTGAAGTCATCCTAGAGCTGAGCTTCAATCGCGCAATCACGCAATCAAATGCAATGCCAAATTCGCTGAAATTTACTGCAAGCTTATTGTACTTCATTCTGTGCTTCGAAATGCCCTCTGCTTCTCGAGCTCTTAAGGCCAATTAAGTCTACAGGATTCAACTTCCCGTGCCCTTCCGTCTGACTGCGGATTGGACAGGATGAGAAGCACGTTCCAACTGAAAAGGTAGGCCTGTACCCCATGCCAAGTCGCTTCGCCCCCCCACAACGGATGGCGGATGTAGGTTAGCGAGACCTCTCTCAAGGCTTCATTGGATCTTTGTCCAACATGTAAATAGCCTTTTTAAAAGGGTTCCCCGTAATCGGCGTGATGCAATACCCCGCATTTTATTATCTAGCTTTGCTTAGGGGGCTAGCAGGAAGGCCCTGCTGACTCCCTACCTGGCCATGAGGACACGCTCGATCTATCTTTCATCGCAATCGCCGTTTTAAACTTACATCTTTCACAATCATTAATCACCTCATAGACAGCTCCCCCGTAGAACATAGCTAGAAAACGAAGTCTCGCTTCTGTTACACAAAAGATATCTTAGACTTGCAAACGTGCAAACTCGTATCCCTATTTAGATTTTAAACCCCCCTTATAAAGAAATCCCCATACAATGTCCACCAAATCTAGAATCTTAATCGCAGACCCCCTATCCTCCTCTGGCCTAACCCCCCTCTCAGACCCCGAATTCTCCGTAGAAATCAAAACAGGCCTCACGGAGTCTCAACTTTGCGAAATCATCGGTGATTACTCCGCCCTGGTCGTCCGCTCCGAGACCAAAGTCACCGCCAAAGTTCTCTCCCATGCTAAGAAGCTTAAAATCGTGGGAAGGGCCGGAGTCGGCGTCGACAATATCGATGTTAACGCCGCTACAAAGTTGGGGATTATGGTGGTGAACAGCCCTGATGGGAATGTGGTCGCAGCGGCGGAACATACGCTCGCGTTGATTTTGGCGGCCGCGAGGAATATTGGGAGGGCGGCGGAGGGGATGAAGGCGAAGAAATGGGAAAGGAAGGCTTTGGTGGGAGTTCAGGTTAAGGGGAAAGTTCTGGGCATCGTTGGCTTCGGAAAAGGTATGATTTCATAGATTTAAAATCTCCGCCTTGAGGACTTGATTGGTAGGACTAACAGAATAAATAGTTGGACAGCATGTCGCTCGAGGCGCTGTGGGAATGGGCATGAAGGGTATGCGCAATCCGAGAAACCACCCCGAGTCAGCATTTACTAATATCTAACCTAGTTATCGCGACCGACCCCTATGCGTCCGCATCAATCGCCGCACAATTGTCGGTAAAGCTTACAACCCTGCAGGAAGTCTTGCAGACATCAGACTTCCTAACCCTTCACACACCTCTCCTCGCATCTACAAAAAATATGATCAACGAGAAACAGCTAGCTGCTATGAAGCCCGGCCATTGCATTATAAACGTCGCCCGTGGCGGTTTAATTGACGAGGAGGCTCTCCTCAAGTCTTTAAAATCAGGTCAAACCCGCTGCGCAGCCCTCGACGTCTTCCCACAGGAACCACCTTTCAAGTCGCCCTCTTCCTCGGCCTTGATAGAGCATCCAAATGTAATTGCTACTCCTCATCTAGGCGCCTCCACCGCGGAAGCTCAGCATGCCGTAGCTGTCGACGTCACAGAGCAGATCCGAGACGTCCTTCTAAATCAATTGCCCCGCTCCGCGGTCAATGCACCCATAATCAGCTCCTCAGACCTAGAAAAGATAAATCCATACATTGCACTAATCGAAAAAATGGGACTCCTGTATACCGCACACTTCAAACACCAAGCTCCATCCTATGAACTAATCTTCTCCGGGGCAATTGCTAATGTCCCCTCAGCCCCTCTCTTCGCTGCTCTCATCAGCGGACTAACAAAATCAATATCAACCCGCGGCGTCAACGTCAACGTCGTCAACGCAAAACTGGTAGCCAAGGAGCGCGGAATAGTAGTGCACGAAAAGAAATCACCAGACGACACAACCTACAGCAGTCTCGTCACAGTTAAGGGCGAAAATGGCGACATAATCCAAGGTTTCTGCAGCGAAGGCGTTCCGCAGATTGTTCGGCTAGGCGAGTTTGAGACGAATTTTGTACCGGAGGGAACGTTGGTTATCGCGAGGAATTTCGATAGACCGGGGATGATTGGTGTGGTTGGACGGATCTTGGGAGGAGAAGGGCTGAATATTAGGAGCATGAGTGTCGCTGCGAGGAAGTACGGTCATGGAAAGGGGAGGGAAGGGGATGCGTTGATGATTTTGGGATTGGAAGGAGGTAAAGTTAGGGATGCTGCGTTGAGGGAAATGGAATCTACGAATGGAATTCTGAGCGCACAGGTGGTTTTTTTGGAACCGGATGTTAGGATTAGTGCTAAGCTTTGATTAAAGCGCATAGATGTGAAGTTTAGGCATTCGAATCAAGGAACTAGATCATGTACTCGCGGTCTAATAATAGAGTATCTGAGCAATACAAATACACTTATTGGGCAGCCGCGACCAGTGTGCACAGATACCCTAGGAATCATGATTGAGCCATGTTTATGTCGAGAAATCTCTGGGCCGCCACATCCCTCACACGCCTTCAGCCTTCTCCTCAGCTCGTTCTTTCCTAAGATTCATATAGGTCTTGAGGACTATGATCATGATGAAAACTATTACTATCCCAAGAAGCACAATAGGCGGTATTGCACTCGACGGCAATGTATTGCAAGATTTGGCTTCCACTCCAACACTCGGTGTAGCAGTAGCTACGGATCCAGTCGGCGAGGGAACAAAAAACTCAATACCTGTCGGAATGGTATAAACAAGGCGGACTACGGTTGTGCGGATAAGTTCCGTCGAGTTACCAGAGTCCATATTGGTAAGACTAGGTCGAATCGATTTTAAATTGTGTGCGAGAACGGAAAGCTTAGACAAAGTTGATCCGTGGATAGGGCAAAGGTAGATTAGTACTAAATTTCGTAGATACCGTCAAAGCTGATGCATAGAAGGGATTAGAAAGCCTCAATGGAAAGTCTTCCGATATTATATTCGTCAAGTTGGGTATGTAGCGGTCCTTTATTCTGTTGCAAGCCGTGTGTGTTGTGTGGTATTATGCACAATATCTACCAATAAAAGAAGCTAGAAAATGAATTCGAACCCACAGTCAGAAATACCAAGGATAGTAGTTTCGACGCAAGGGGAAATCAAATAGAAAGCTAAAGTATTATATACAGCGTCTCCCCTTAGAATATGTACAGACATTCGTTCTTTCATTCACTATACAGAGTGTTGGCTCGTCAATCCTCCGCTATATACATTGGTGTCTCGAAACCTTCAGAGTAATAAGAGTTGATGATCTAGGGCTTCAAGGTTCTAGCCATGGCGTAATAGGCTGGCTTCTTGACGAAGTTGCGATCCCATGGGAGAGCGTCTCCCTGGCCAGTAAAAACAGATGGGACCCAGGAATTTTTCTAGATCAATAAGAGTCAGTTACTTGATTGCCTCTAGCCAGGATCGTTCGGTTCATCGACTCACATCAGTAAAATTCCAGAGGGTAATGCCCACGCATCGTCCGGTAACCTTGCAAGCCTTTGTAACAGTTTCATATTCGCGGGCTTGTTGTTCGTATGCAGCGGTTTGATTAGCTGGAGGAACTTGCATACGAATATCGAGCTCAGTGATGGCGATTTCAGCACCGGCAGCAGTCATCCTATTGAAGTTCTGCTCAATATCGGTTGGGACTGAACCGCTAATCAAATGGCCCTGAACACCAATTCCATGGATTGGGACACCGGCGGCCTTGAGTCTCTTAAAGAGATTAAGCAAAGCAGTAGATTTGGCATTAATCCCCTCAACATTATAGTCGTTGAGGAAAAGCTTAGCCTTAGGATCAGCGGCAGCGGCGGCACGGAAGGCGATGTCGATGTAGGATTCGCCGAGAATTTGGTAGAAGATAGAGTTTCGGAAGGTTCCGTCCTCGTTGAAGGGCTCGTTGACAACATCCCAGTGAAACATCTTGCCCTTGAAATGGGCAGCGACAGTAGTAACGTGATTCTCCAAGACAGCCTGCAAAGTGGTAGCATTCCAGGATCCGCTAGTAACCCAGCTTGGGAGCTGAGAGTGCCAGACTATGCATTTTGGGTTAGCGGTTATCCTTGTCTAAATCAGTACGTAGATCGATTGAGATACCTAGGGTGTGGCCACGAATCTTCTTGTTGTACTTAAGACCCCAAGCCACAAAGCTATCTGCGTTCGCAAAGTTGAAAGTTCCTTGTGTCGGCTCTGTCGTATCCCACTTTTGGCTGTTTCCAGGGGTGATTGACCCAAACTATATGGAGTCAGTAATGGTCTAGAAACGAAATACCAGGAGACCACATACCTCCGAAGGGTCGGAAGCGATCTGAGCCCAGGTGCAGTTCATAACATCTTCGTAAACCCAATCACCAGCCGTACCAACATATTTCCCTCTGCGAACAGCAAAGGAGTTCAAGCCGTCAGTCTGTGAGTTTGGGTCGATGTATGGGCCGAAGGTCGTGCACTCGGTAACAGGGACACGCTCGCAAGATGACCACCCTAAATGTTACGGGATCTTAGAACCAACTCGCCCCAGTCCCAAGACAAGGGTTTCGCATTGGAGAATTACTTACACTGGTTCAAGACCTTGCAGTATGCTCCCTCAACACACTCAGTTTCTCCGGTCCAGCCTTCACCGCCGCCTGTAAAACACATTCGTTAGCCATTGGTGCCTCGTATAATAATGTTAGGTATTTTGGGTCGTTGTACTAACATCTTGACCACAGAGGGACAAGTGCATTGGTGGTCGCAAAGTATGCCGCGAGAGCGACGAAGGAAGGTAAGATTCTGCTGCTATGCATTTCGACGGAGGCTATAGCTTGACTTTAAGTTAAGGATTTCAGAAAACCTAGAGATACTATCCTTCCGACCCCAACCCTGATATATATACCCAGGCTTTCCATTTAGCTGCTCACCCTAGGTATAAGCACGGACAAAGCCTTCATCTCAGGTACCATTATTTGTGGCGCGGAACGCATTGGCATGGAAGGTTGTAATTCCAGGGCAGAAAATGGCAGTAGTGACCAGGTAAGCGGTAATAATTGTAGCCATGGGTCACCGTGTTCCTGATTGTAGAGTCGGAATCGCTCTCCGCTGCAGCCATGGGGTGTGGAGAATCCACCATGTTCATGGGTAGTGTTGCATTTTTCCGGGCATGGCTCGACAGATGGCGCCCAGTCTTATAACAAGGGTGGCGCCAGCGGACGGTTGATCTGGCCCCGAATTTCTCAATATTTGCTCGTGGGGCTGGCGGATTATTCGTCTGATGTATAGCGTAGGAGACTTTGAAATTGGTTGCATTGCGTAAGTCTTGCCAATCTAGCATCTAGGTATAAAACCACGGCCATCTGCTGACCTTGTATAGGGCTAGCAAGACGGCTAGCGGGTGCCCGACAAAGTTGCATATAAACAGTTCGAAAATTTCAAGAAGTTGCTCTCATAAAAGGCCGGGTGAAACTCAGTCCAGCGCATTAGGTGCCCTTCCAACCGATGCAATCGATCAGAGGGCTTTGTGGACAATGATCTCAGTTGTCGTCTTTTGGAACGAATTCCTTATTGTTAGCTATATTCTCCATAGATCTATTGCCTGGTAAGCTCCTTGCCTTGCAGAGAAATCGGATCGAACTTTTGTCTACTAGTCCAAACTAGTGTTCTCAGGCCAGGTTTGCTGTCCAGGTTTGCGTTGGCCCCACTCCACCAGAAACAGCTACGATTTTCGACGGCCCTGCCAGCCGGAGCAACACCGTTTTGTTTGTTTCAAGTTAACCTGGTTCGAATCTCGTGCCCTGGCTCAACACTATTGAACATCGAGGGCGCCTACAACGATGGGTATCCTAAAAGTGGTTCTAGAAGAGTCTAGGTCAAAGAAAGTAATAAAATGAGAGGGAAATAAGTATATATTAGAATTAGAATTAATCTAGTTGAATTTGTTATATTTCGAAGGTTATTCGATCCAAAGACAAGCAAGCATGTCTCGTTAACATTAAGTCATTAAGCGGGGAACCCCGTCCACCTTGAAAATTTGAAAAAGTCGCTAACAGCTCCATCCCCATAAAAGCTGAACAATCCTTTGAACGCCAGAGAAAAAAGATAACATTCCAAAGAAATTTTTTAAGCCGTATTTTCGATTTCCGGGAGTAAAGGAGGGGGAGGTGGCGAGTCCATGGCATCATATGCTGGTGGTATTCCCATAACGCATTTGATACCCGTGACCTCTTCAAACACCTCTCGGCGAACCTTGTCCAACTCCGCACGGGCAGCGGCCAACTGCGTTTTTGCGTTCCCGAGCTCATTTTTCGCATCCAGAGCTCTCAGCTTTTGCCGTTGCAATTCAATTTTCACAGCTCTGTGAAGTTTGTGCATTTCCATGTTTGTTCCCAGAACCTTCTCGCGAAACTTGTAGTCGGATAACGGGTTATCGAATATGACGTCACCAAGAACATGACCTTGAGTTACCGCGACTTCGGGGAAGGGCCCAATCAATGATTGAAGGCCAACGGCTTGGGTTAGCAGCATCTGAGCTTGCGAAAGGCATGCTTGAGCCCTGCTGAGACTATCCCGCTCCATCAAGTCAGCAACCTGCCCACCACCCCATAGATCAAAGGTGCTGGCACCCAAAGCGTTTTGGCAAAAGTCAAACGCTTTCCCGACAATTCTCTCAGCTTTTTTCAGAATTTTCTCAGCCTCTACGTCCGCATCGTACCTAGCCTGGGCTTCAGCAAAACCCTCCTTTGCATTTTGAACTGCAACCTCCATCTGGTCCTCCTCTGGGAATTCCAGCGTTGGGCCTTGGAAGACTTGCTTGTATAGCTGCTTAGCTTGTTCCCTTAAGGCTTCGTATTGGGTGTTCTGTACCGACAACTCCTTAACCCTTGCCTCAGTTTCAGCGATGGTCTCTTCAAGGTATTTTTCTTTTGCCTCAGCAGCTCTCTGGGTTTGAAGAGCATCGAGAAACTCCCTCTCTTCTTTTTCAATCATGGACACAAACTTGTCCGATCGACCTGTCAATTTGTGGGCGTATCTGCGAGCGAAAGAGTCTCGTAGATCTTGATGCAGCTTCCGCTCTTTGCTCGTGACTGTCCTTAAGTCTTCGAGCTCCTTCTTGAGACTCGTGAGTGTTTCTTTGAGATCGTCAAGGTATAGCTGCTGCTGTTCGAGCGTGAATGGCGCATGTTCCAAATCCGCCATTTGTGACAGCAAGGACGCATGTGTATCGGCCGCAGCGAAGATTCTGTCAGTAAGGGTCGCCATGGTGTTATTTATTTCAAGAGGAGTCGGTAGTATGATCGGCGAAGGTAAGCAACTAGGCATCGGTGGTATTAAGAGGATAATTTAATCTTAAGAGTATGTCTTAATCGTAGGGCTATAAGGCGGTCCCGTAAATATGGATAACTAATAGGTAGTATGTTTATTGCAGCTAGATTCAAAAGCTTCAAGCGAAGCTGTTTGCCCCTCGCGAGGAGATTGGCTTGCTTTATACTTTTACGAGCGAAGGGGCTTCCTCCAAAACTTCCCCAGATTTTCCTTTGTAGCACTAATCTTTCTGTTCCCTGATTCGAGCCTGCGCTGGCAAGACATGTCGTGTGACCGATTACCTAACATATTAGACTTCGGAAACCTGTTGCGCTACCACTAAAAAAATTTCTTCAGCCTTCTCTTGCAGGATACCTCCGAATTGCTTCAATTAACTCACAAATGCAAACGCACTAATAACGGTCATGTCTCATGATAGCTACAGCTGGAAGGGTGGCCATGACGCTCGCCAAGGGAGAACCCATAGCTTTCATTGGCGCAATTAAACAACGCACTGGTGGTCTGTCTTTTTTGCCGCAGGAAGCAAGCTTTTTTGGCCAATGCGAGCTGGTCTTCGCTCCGCCACTTTTTTGGGCGTTTTCTGGAATTCTACTAGAAGGGAAAAAAACATTTTCGCAAGGGAGCTCAACGAACTCTAAACTCGAATTCCGCGCTCTTATCTTCACATGAGCTTCTAGGCCTTGCATCAGCTTTAGGTAATGCAGATAAGTATTGAATAAAAATTTCTCATATCTTACTAGCGCTAAGCCGGTAAAATTCAAAAGGTGAAAGACCGCGAGCCGTGTTTTCTGCATCATGTTGTTGGCTGGTCTCAAAGGTCGCGGAGACATTCCGAGCCCAGAATTGAGCTTCGAGACAGGACCGAACCGGACCAGGTACAAAAAATTTGCTAGCAAGGCTTCAGCATAGCCTTGTATCACAGCCGCTATAATGTTATAGCTCCAACAATGCCTTCCGGAGACTAATGAAGCCTTCTCTTTCTTTGCCTGTAATTTCTTTTTATTTTTATTCATTTATTTAATTTTTTTTTATCGCAATGCGGATCAGCCGTTACACGATAAGCGTATCTCGCTCGCCCCATCCTCTTAAGGTCCAGAAAATCGCTCCTTGCCATGTGGCCCTGGCTGTACCTACCAAATAGAGGAAAGGGTCACACGAGCACTTTAGCCTGCGATGGTATTCCTTTCCAGAAAAATTTACACGACCCAACAGCCATGATTTCTTAGGCACCCAAAGAACAGGTTTTCACCGCCCCTGCAGCCGGAGATGTCCATTTGATAAAACCGCGTTCGAGAACAGAATTATGATGCTCATATAGTTTCCGAGTTTGGAGAACATTACCATGGAGACTTTTAACTAAGTTTAGGAGCGACAAGGAAATTTTTCAAAGCAGTCGCAGACTCGATTTTTCATGTTCTAGCTTCCTTGACGTATGGCTTTTAAAATACCCATGACAGCCGTGTGCGAAGGGCTTAAACGAGTTGATAATAGCACTTAAAGCCTGGGATTGGTTTACAGTGTTTTTCTCCAATTCGGAAACTTCAGTTGTCTCGTGACCCGTTGACGCCCTGGATTCAATTTTGGTACTTGAAGAAACCTATTGAAATTCCATACGGGACCCACTATCGCAATACACAAAAACGCAATACATTGCATAAGCACTGTCCTCCTCAGAAAGGCGGAAGTCGCTGCAAAAAGATGATCGTCTCGACTCGTGTTGTAATGTCGTCAACAATGAGACAATGGCGTGCAATATCACGATACCACCACCGCCAATGGCCGATAGCCAATTTGATAACGTCGAGACCCACCCCCAGGAAACTGGATTTAGCTTCCCGCAGACCCGCTTTACAGTACATGTACCCCGTTTTGCCCAGCCTCCATCTTCCTGCCGTCTCAATCTGAAACGTACCTTTCCTACCTGCAGTCGGTTCCACAGAATTTAAGCCTCATTTGCCTGTGTTAAGCCTAAGACTCTAGGCAGATATCAGCCTTACCAGAATGTCAGTTGATACATCTTCTACCGGCAACCGAAAGTACTTTGTTCACCTCGATATTGGGGCTGGATCCCGCACTGCCTCTGACAGGACTGCACAAGGTTCAAAGCGGATACATACGGGAGCGTCTACACCAGGCAAACCCAAAAGCAGCCAAGTATGTCAAGTATTTCTCGGCACTGCAGCCAGGGCCCTTGGTACTTCAAATGAAAGTATTAACATACAATCAACTTTAGTCTGAGCAGCCTAATGGCGCAAGGTTTCTAGCGTCGCCACTACGAAAGAACAATGAGGTTCCGAGGCGTAGCGATTTTGAGCAATGGAAAATGGAGACGATAGACTCCGATATTGGCCTATTAACGCTATCTCCACGTTGTCCACCATCTCCACCAGAAAAGGGTACAAATACCCTAATGCTGCAAGCAAGGGAGGCTCAGCCCGTCAGCAATCAGAACGTCACCATGCCAAGCTTAGTTACCCCAAAAGCCTCGGATCGAGGAAAAGCTAAACCGAGTTCCACGGACTTCAATACAGAATCAAAAAAGAATTCGTCCGAGGCCCTAGATAAGCCGCCTGGAGCCTTCAATCCTAAAATAGAGGGTCAGGATGATGGATACGTGACCAATAGATCTAATCTGGCTCGACTATGCCACATTGCGTACGAAAAGGGCTGCAAAGATGGTATAGCAAAGGATCGAAAGAAGATTAGAGAAGAAGGATACCGCCAAGGATTCAAAGAAGGGTACAAAGAGGGCAGGGAGCAAGGTTGGGCTGAGGGACATCGCGAGGGACTCGCAAAAGGGTACATGAGGGGCCGGGAATATGGAGACAAGAAAATCGAGGAAGAAATCAACGAGGCCATCGCAGAACTGACTAGTAGCCCAGAGACAATCCTAGGAGAATATTTGGATACACGAAAATTAACACCAAAAGATATAGAAACCGGCGATGATTTTACTCTTACAAAGAATTCCGTTAATGGCCGAAGCAAGGACAGCAAAATGTCGGCCAAATACCCATTTTAGTAGGTTTCTGATTTAAAGCTACAATTACACTTGTAGACATGAATCAGGCATTGTTTTAATGTTTGGTTGTTTTAACGGCTTTTGTAGTTGAACCATTGGCGTCGGTAGCATTAGATGGACTGGACTTAGACTCTAACATACACATTTGATGAATCATGACGAGCCTCGGTTTTAGGTTTTTTTTTTTTTTGTGCATATTCGATATAGAATTTCTTGTTCCAGCTACATCCTTTCCCATTGCACTCCAACGAATTTTAAATAGCAATCAATACTATGATAAAATTCAATACTTCTGCGAAGACTGCACAACATGAAGGGCAAATTCTCAAGCCGAGCAAATAGGATGAAAAAGAGAGGAGCTTTGAAGATACCAACTATGAAAACGCACCCACTGTCTTTTCATTTTATCCCATGGCGAAAAGCCAAGGCCAACTATTGAGACAATAGGAAAATGATGATAATCTGCAATTGAAGTGCTGTAGTAAGACTTGCGTTCTATAAAGCATTGATAGAGTGTTAGCAGATCCATTTACTTAGCTGAGAAAACCAATCCTATGTGAATTACCTCGCCAAACAAGCCTCGCATGGCAGAGAATATACGAGCATGAGACCCTGAAGCTAGAATCTTCTTCTCCTCTTGATCCAAGTCGTCCACACTTTCCGCAAAGCTCAATGGCGACTCCAGGTATTTCCTGAGAGCTCCCGAGTTCAACGACAGAGCTTCGACGATTCTTTGAAGACCTGGTGAGGCCTTGTAGGGTAGATAACCCTCTGGGATGGCGTGGTCCTTGAGGGCAGCGATGGCGCTCAGCTCGTTTTCGGTATATGGGTCCGATACCTTTCCCAAGGCGTCATTTGGTGCGATCCCGGGGAATGATATTTGGTCCTGGAGGACGATTTTGGTGGTTGGATCCGTGACGACAACCTTCTCGGCGTTGGGAGCTAGGGGAAGTAGCTCCTTTGGCGGGATGTAGAGAGTTGACGCTGGATTGATGGTCTTCTGTACCTCTTCGTCGTAAAGCTCTGAGATGCGATGTTTTGCCATGGTTGGGCGATCGAGCGGGTGGATCGCACCAATGTAGTTGAACACATGGTGGTCGGGGCCGTAGTCCTCCTCTAGTCTGTTGACAAAGAGTCTGAAGTTCCCATTCTAAACGAAACGCACGAGTTAGGACTGTGTATTTCAATTTTACCGTTTCGTCGGCACTACGGGGGTAACCATTTAGAGGTAGGTATAGGCAGATAGTTACCTTAAGCTCGCTGAAATGAAATCCAGTAACGCCAATCACCCCGACCTGGTATATGACGACATGGCTAGAAGTGATGAGTGGCCTGTTCCGCAACAAGATATCGGTCGCTTCAACAGTTTGACAACCAGGACGAGAAGGGTCAATGAGGAAATCAGCAAACAAGCAATCTTCGGCTGAGATACCCGGGAGCATGTACGCTTTATAGCCCTCATTTCTGGCAATACCAATTGCACGAAATGAGGGGTTCACGAAAACTCCCGGGTGCCCGTAGAAAACACCAACGACGTTCTGTCCCTGGCGGACAGATTGGAGCATCACCTGGTGTATGAAGCTTTTAGTAATAGTATAAAAGCATATGATAGCAAGTTGACTTGAACATACCTCTGCCATCTGAACATATGTGTCGGTCCTGGGTTTGGTATTGGAGTAGAACTGATAGAGGTCTATAGCATTGGAGTTCTTTCCTTTGATGTAGCCTTCACAGACAGGGTCTGAAACCACGTAGTATACTACGTCCGCATCTTCAATGTGGGTGATTGCTTCGAGGGTGAACTGACCAATGCTTCGAATCCCTGAACCTACAATGACAAGGCTACCGTTGTGTTTCTCGGATATGGCTTCCATGGTGGCGGCTTCTAAGAGAATCTTTGAAACTCGAGCTACGGGTTGGTAGGCTATAAAGTCTCCAGAAGAAATAGTATAAAACTCAATGGGCTACTCGAGAAACTGAAAGGATATACGCTGACAGGTGCTGAAATATCAGAAGACCTTGTAGTTCGTTCAGTGGTCATATGTCTGCTTAAATAAGTCTACATGAAAAGATTGAAGTCCACTGAGAATAAAGAAAAGTACTAGGAGCCGTTTTAACGCCCTTTTGACACAAGGAAGGTGCCATATACTATGTTACATATCACATATATATCAGGGTCCTCAGTTCATCCAGCCTTTAAACTCTGCCGTGCACCGATTAATTTGTCAGCTTAAGGCTTCTCGCATACGCATGAACCCGCGTTCTTTGTAGTGAAGCTCGAATGATAAGAGCCCGACCTCATGCCTTTGTGTTCCAATGGGGAGTCTACGGGGCAAGAGTCCATGTGGGACTAACCTACAGCCAAGGTTTACGCGAGAGATATACAGCATTATCAAAAATGAGAGACTGTGTACCTGATGGCCTTCGTGGCTTTCTGTCTCATTTTCGCCGCTTATCAAGCACCAGGTGGTGTATACTTTTCATCGTCAGTTAATATATTAAGAGGATAACTTATATATATATATATATTCACACCTATGTAATACATCTGTAGGTTCAAAATGAGTACCCCTCGTCTTCGGGCCTCCTCAACGGCCACAAGGCTTCGTGAAATTAAGGTTCGACAATCTTACCATGAATGTATTCTTTCGACTGCAAACCATATTGTCGTGCCACAACATGCGCAATTAGGTTGGTGTAACGCGGAAGCTGTCGAGCGGGTTGAGAATCAGGCAGGGTGATTGCCTTCAAGCCGGAAGCAGAGCTTTACACAGCCGGGTGCTTTAGCTCGCAGGAAGCCTTACGCATTTTGAAAATTCTAGACCAATCGAGAGTGCAATATGAAGAAAAGACGGCGCGAGAAATGCAGAGAAAGAAAGTTCGAGCCACCAGGCTACTGTAGTACGGTAGGGCCGCTTACCCGTCTCGCTGAAATGGTGACCACTAGCAACGGCTCCGTTACACCGGTTAAAATTCTCAAAGGCACCGCGTCGTCGCACGATC
>LDUD01000074.1:111140-148320 GCA_012184295.1 Dactylella cylindrospora
TCTCAAGACAATGTCCCAGATCCCAGATTGGTTGGAATCGCTCATCACGGAGGATATGAGTTAAGCGGGAACTAATCCGACATTTAGGAAAGTTCTCTGAGTCGAGCGAATCTCCTGTAATCATATGAAAGGCGATTATATTGACATGAAACTTAACTTGACGAATAGCGTTGAGTCTTTCCCCAAGGCTATTCAGCCACATCTCAGCAGTCTTGGAGCTGAACAGGACCGAGCGATTTACTTAACAATCTCAGTTATCGTATCCACGTGTGCGGGTCAATTTCTGGAAATGCTGGAAAATAGGGACAAAAGTATCCCCGGTTAAAAGTGGCTGAGCAACAACACATATGCGTCTACCGCAAGGCTAAACCCGAAGAGTCGATTTAGACTTCGTACCGTATACCCTGCACATAATATTAGTTGAGGATAGGGGTGGACCTGAAAGGTCGCTTCTTTAATTGATCGAGGGTTCTCTCGTTCAGCTTTCGCAATTGACACTTCTGGAAGTCTTATCCCACCAGTAGTATTATGTCATGTCACCCCTTTCTGCATGTCTCAGGAACCTGAACTTTTCGTTGACCTCCCGTCTTGCATCGTGAAGTTGGTGTTTTTTCTTCTTTTCTCTTGAGTAAGAGCACATGCCGAAAGCTCGGTGTTTTCGCCGCTGCCCGGACAGTTTGACGCAACTTTAACCAATCTATTGCTCCGGGTGTCAGTGGTGGACAGCTTCGTAATGACCGCCAAGGCGGGATATCGATTCCACTATCTGCAGAAAAGGGGAAAAATATGACTGGCCGATTTCCACAGCCACGAATCAAACGATATCCGCATTGCAATCTAGGGTTTCTTTGCTCTTTTGGATCGCAAAGGAATTTCATCTACTTCAGCGGCACGCGGTTGTTCGATGGGATGGGCGTATGTGCGACCGGTCGATTTCCTGACTAAGCCAAATAGCAATATTGTATCCCAGCATCCATGAGGGAGCCAGGGACAAATGAGTACCTGGTGCCAAAGAATTTGTCATTGTCCACAAGTCCGAACCGCGATAGATTAGAATAGAGGGTGGCTGTGTCCCCAACTTGGCTTCAGACGGCTGAATGATTAACCAGGATAGATCTCTGACATTCTGCATAACCAGTTGCATCTTGACAGGACGCGATCTCCCAACTTCGAAAATGTTACTTCTTTTGGTGCTAGGCTTCCCATTTTTATTCTGGATGTTTTCCCCGGATAGTTGAAACGCCGAATAGATATTCCATGCGCTTTTTGAGTCCAACTGGGTGCGCGTGTATGCAGCTAAGGCTGAACTTAACACCCGTGAGTTAAGACCATGTTCGGTCGTTATTTGAAACTCCCCACTCTATGTTAGGGAGTCAAATGGCAAAAAGGGAGTGGGCACTGGTAATTGGGCGTAATAGCTCCGTTCCAATCCACACCGTTGCGTGATGCAGTCCTGACCAGGCTCTCCCAACGTTAAGTAAGACCCCCCCAACTGACAAACAAAAATGAAATGGGTGTAGTGCATGCGCCTGCAGCCCTGGGGCCTGGATGGTGCCTGGCTGTTCTGTCCTGTCGCTCTCGCACACCGGGCCCCGTTTTCGGTGCAGTCCCAACCCGTCCTTCCGAATGACGCTGTATGAACTTTGCGAAAAGTGCTTCTTTTGTCCACCTTGGAAAATGCACCCTGCACGGGGTGTTCGTAATAATAATATCGGTCGGCCTCGCTTTTGTTCAATGTGGCATCGGAGCCCAAAAAACAAATTACGAAAGGCATTCTTCGCCAAGAACGAAGAGGCGGCCGCCGCCCTTTTTAGAGGGATCAGAAAATAAGGAAATTAACAGCCGAGAAAATTTATAAAGCACCTCGAACTCCCGTGCCAAAAAAAGATTTTACGACTGCAGAGTATCCTTTTAAAAAACAAAACCAGACCGGGTGACGAAGAGACGACGACAAGACCTCGAAAAGAGCTGTACCGGTTATGATTTCGAGATCAGTTCGAGACGAATCCAGGCACGAAATTGGCTAATATTGGGATATCAAAGTCGGATCGATGCCGAGAGGTGTAAAAGACGAAGGCACTTGCTTCTATTGCCGGCGGGACAAGAAGAAGGTGCGATATAATCCCACAATTTACACGCATGCAACTCCGCAGCAGAACGCAGGGCCCGCTGAAACTATGCGGAAGTCTAGCTTCACAATTCTTAACACAATTTAGAAAATAATACATTCTAACGCGGCAATTTTTTTCTGCTTTACAGTGCTTGAGAGAAACACCAAAGGGTGAACCCGAGATTTGCGAGAGATGCGCTAAATACGGGTATATTTGTGCTGCAACCCAGCCTTCACAGGCAGAGAGCACCAGACGAGTCCTGAACAGACATCGCTGCGATGCTTGCAGGAAGCATCACCAAGTGGTAAGCACCTCCTCGTTCGCTCCCATGCCTCGTATTCACGCGGGAATCCCGTCTCAGAATGCTGACGTCGTTTGCTCCCCTGTCTTAGTGCTTACCCATAGATCGGCAGTGGCCGGATCGATGTGATCGGTGCGTCAAAAGGAATAGGGCTTGTTCCCCGCCTTTTACGCAGTCAGCAGCGGGTCGTGCTCTCGCCAGCTCGCTCTATTTCCCGAGTTTGAACCCCACAATGGCCTCGAGTCCAACCGGCCAAGCAAATTACCCTTCCCCTTCGAGCGTGTCGAGCCAGAGTGCGAACAACCTCGACTCCCCTCCCCGGTCAAGATCACAAATCACAGACATCATGTCTATCGACAATGTCCTCTCCGATACCCCGGACCAGGCAGGATACGATTATAGAGAATGGGTTCAAAAGTTGGATGAGAATCAATACAGGCGGTAATGCATTGGGATCGGCGAGGACGGGCGTTCGGCATTTTTGACCTTGTTTATTTTATTTTATTTTATATTGTGCATTTTTGCCTTTCTTTGACCTTTTGGGGATACTCCTGGAGACGCGATCGTGCTATTTCTTCTGCTTTGTCATTTCCTTATGTTCGTTATAGTTCCTTCTGTAAATACAATTTTTTTCATTGCTTTCCTAACAGCTTTGGCGGACCTTTACCCGCAAGGCTTTTCAAAATTCTCTGTATAGGCTTCAAATCCTGAAGCTTTTTTGCTCTACCCTCCTAGAAATGGATATCCCTGATGGGATTCTTGATCACCATTCACCTACTATTGGACAAAGCTTCCCTGTGTCCTTACTACATTCTTATAAATCTATCAGCTGGAGCCTGGTGGTGAGACCGAAATCCTTTAAACGACAAACGAGGCAACCATTCGGAAGTCAATAACCACCTCTCAGCCTCTACCCCTTTACCCACCCAAACCCACTGAAAGACCTTTTCCTGTGCAGGATTTCCCAAAGAGCATCCCGGCAATACTCTTCATAACCGGGTCCGCCTTTGAAAATTCTGAAACTACTATCGTCTGCCTCCAGAAATCGACACTTTGTTGTGGGAGAATCGGACCCCGCGCCACTGTCCACGGATTGCGGGTTACGAATTCGCGAAGAGCAGTCCATAACGTTATCCAGTATGCTCTTTGATAGTCATTTCGGATATTCTTGAGCTGTTTGGGCTTTGGCCCCTCCGAGATCAACCAGCCTTGGAAAAGCCCAAGCTATTCCGAAGGAAAACCTAAACCAACGTGGACCTACAAGGGTTCAGTACAACGGCACTTACACCTAGCTTTTGTACGACTCAGAAAATTCCGAAATGCTCCTCCTTACTGAACGATCGATTAGCGGTATTTCAAAGTCAGCATGTTGCCTTCCGTATTTCCTTGCTTATTATTATCAAAGCAAATATGGATTAGTGATATAACGTTAAAAGGTTGAATTATAATTTTAATAAGAACTAGTACGTTACATTACCCGAAACCCCACGCGGTCAACGGCCAAGATGTGATTCATGACCATAATTTTCACTTGTGGGCAAACGGAGGCGGTGAATTTCTGGTCCGATCCAAGCCGTTTTCGTCACCAATCCCAGCTGCGCTCCTTCTTTGTGAGATGGTTTTTGCTACTACAGGTGTAACGTTAGGTTCGATCGAGCACGAAATCTTTAAGAATTCTCTCCACGTGATATCAATCTGCCCTATTATTTTTTTTAAAATCGTTGGCTGAGAAATTTCGTTCGAACTTAATGCCCTGCCAGATACATAAATTTCCTTACTTAATTCTATATGCTCTTATTCCAATTCCAGTTATGATCAGTGACCAAAGCCTCCTAACATGCGAACTTTCGAGCAACTAGGCAGAATTGTCATTTCGATCTCCACAGCAATTAACGTTATACATGCGATTAAAAAAAGGTTGAATCCTTCCCACGACTGAAATTCGTTATGCCTTCGCAGTATCAATATTTCACAATCTGAAAGCACTGCTTCCTGATGATCAATGTGAATCAGGGTTGCAACGCTTACAAACCGTATTGAGGCAAGGCCCGAAACCATTCAGCTATCGCGAAAGGAGGGTCCATCTCGGGGTCATGGATCAAGGGTGAGCGACCATGGACGAAATGCCGCACATATATTTAGTTACGTAGGAGCATATTCTCATCTTCTTGGCTAAGAAAAGGCTGAATAGAAACGAATACGTTGCAGGCTAGGATTATTGAAACTATTCCTTCATAAAATAGCTCGGCAAAATACGAGCACCTCGGGAGGTTATATACTTGAAGTCTTTATTTAAGGATTCACCGTCACCATCACGATCGGGGGTAAAGCTGTAGGCACGGGAGAACTTCTATGCGTATTCTAGTCATAACCAAAGGATCCCGGAATCAAACCATAGATATATCTGCTACTTGGACAGCGTGGGTTATCTTCCCGCACATGAGGTATTCATGCTATCCGGGATCCCGGGTCCGACCAGAGGGCCGTTCTGTAGAAATATTTTCCTCCAGGTTTCCGGGCAATTGCTGTAATCATTTCGTATTCGACCCTGATTGTACTTGCAACATACACCTATAGCTAGGTACTCAACCCAGTATTTTATGCATCTTCGAAGGCATATTTTTAGCTCTATTTTTTTAAACCTTTGCAGGTGCACCTAATTAGCGAAGAGCTGCTATTAAACCAAGTCAATTGTACGACTATCCCGTTATACTTGCTGCACAGAAAGCTTGGCTCTGCTCTGGCTCTGCTCTATCACAGGAAAGTTGTGATGCATTTGCGAATTTGCATGCATAAACAATTCGAAATAGCCTTGGCTGTTACCTTATCGCACTTAAAAACCAACTTTCGAGCTTTTAGGAACACCGCTATGCTATCATCGGCTGTATCAAAAGGAGTCAACAAAATTCAGACTGACGTGACGGCCGGCGCTATTGTCTGAGGGTTGGAACACGCTGCTTCTTTGAAACGACGATCAACGAGGAATCGTATCAACATGCCCTGTTTGTACTCTATCTGGGTTTGGGTAGTTCCCAGGATACCGATGTAGTTTGCCTTGTTGTCGTGCCTTCCAACATGAACATGTGCATCGATGCCGGCGACGTAACAAGACAGCGGCGATACTGCACAGCCAAAAGCCACGAAGGGACGCCACTTGCGTCAACCGTTTTTGTTTCAATTGAAGCTTGAGAAACGTACAACAAAAATCTCCTCATCCGAAAATAGCAGACCCTTCCCCCCCAACGGCAACATCCGAATTGCGCTTTTGGGACTCCAACAGAATGTCCTCTGGGCGGAGGGCGTAGGGCAGCTGCAGGGCGCAAGAGAAATACTTGGCAGGGCACTCTCGCATTGGCAATCTGCGGCTGATGGTCGGCGACGTTTGCGTTGCAGCTTCAAACCCGGCCATATAAGGAGGCCGCATTTTCGTCAGGCAGCGAAACCTGAGAAGAGTTGTGAAGCAAGCGATTTTCTCCAAATATATTTATCAATTGGGATTCTATATTTTCTTCGCAATTATCAATCGAGTTTTAATATCACCGAATCTTCCGGTTTCTCACATTTCTTACCCTAAAAGCGTATGTCAGAGTTCATCACTCGGGTACAATCGAATGGCGATGATGCATTGATTACCCCTGCCCCCGGTGCAATCCAAGCGGGACGAGGTGGTGGAGGTGTTAAGGTTCGTTCGCGAATATGCGCCTATATGAGCGTAGATGACTGTAAGTTTTCCGCGGACTTGTATTTTTAAAATTGTTATGCAGGTTGAAATGAAACGCTTTTTTTGGTTTTCGGTTCGAGAGACAAACGAGTCAACTAAATATACCTCCACGGGTCAAAGTGGTCAGCTTGAGCGCCACTCGGTTAGATGAAGTTCGCTGTCCCCCTACCGCTTCCTGTGCATATTCTGCATCTTATGTGGGATGTGTCGACCTCGCGACCTGGGAAAGCACCCAGGACCCCGTTGCAACCACCTGTATCGGTTCGGCGCGATGGGTGAGTGAGCATACCGGCCAGTACAATTTACCGAAAGAAACACTAGTCTGGTAAGCTAGCGGATCCCGGTGCTTCACGGAGAGACAAAGAATATTAGCTAACCTGACTCCGGCTGGAAAGTACGAACTGGAACTCACCTTTATGCCAGACTGTGCATTTCCTTCAAGCGGAGAACACTTTTACAGGCTTCGCATGCCTTCCTTCCACCACGTCTATCCCGTTGACGGCGACTGGAGGGTCATGGGAAGCATATGCACCAACAAGCATCCCAACGCCAATCGATGGTTTATACCATATTGCAGCAGAGAGCACTACAACTATAGCACCAACTTCGACTCAAACCAACGGTTCAGCTGGTTCCGGGGCGAGTATGTTGGGAATGCAAGCCACATATGAATTCGCTGGACTCTTCGTGATTGCTTATTTCCTCTTTAATTTATTTTGATGTCACTACGTTGATTAAAAATTCAGCTTGGGCTGTGATGCATGATGCAGCGTGTTCCTTTTACAACCTAGCTTGTTCAATAGAGAAAAGTCAAAATTGTTTGTAATACTAAAGGATGAAAGGAGGAATTGCAACCGCAGCATTCCAACTTGAGGCCGACGGCGCAACTACAGAATGTACCTTGGTTCGCATTGTGGGAGAGCACGCAACCAAAAGCTGCACTAATCAGGGAACCGATTAGGTCCTATGTCTATATCAGGCTGGTCGGCTACAGCTTTTAGTCAATCAGCAAATACCGTATGACGCCAATACTTCTTGGGAATATTCCTTTTGCCGAGCTTTCTAGCTGAGAAGGGTTACACACGTGGTCCTGAAGCTCACATAATACATTATTAGTAATTCGCTGGCGGGATGTCTAAAACAAAAAATTGTGGCTGTCGGCCGAATCGATATCTCAAGCCACAAATCTCTAAATGCCGACCGAGTCGGCAATAGAGCATACGTACGCACGCTCACCCGAGCAGCGTTTGGCGCTTCCCCTTTCTAAGTGAATCATAGTCGGTTGGTTGACGGCGCCGTGAATTTCCTCCTGTCCATTCCAGAACAGGTAATTTTTCAAGTTCAAGTTCCGAAGTGCTTAATTCCTCTCGCATCTTGAGCATAGTATCGGACTTAACGCCAAGATAGCTCTACAAAATCCGCAATATGCTCAAGCTCAAAGTTTATAGAATTGGTAGACCGTAAAGTTTATAAAACCCTCTGGGAGGCGTCGAGATGCTGGCCGAATTATCCTAGACCAAAGCATTAAAACGGTCACATCCAATCACGAATTCTATATCATCTTGAAGATCTGATATCGATATATTCAAAACCTCAATCAATCGACTTCGACAACACAACGCAATCAAGCATCTAAAATCCAACATGTCTAATTACGTCCATAACATCGCAATCGTTGGTGTACGTAGTGGTCTCCATATCGATATATATTTTGGACCTTTGAATTAACGTATCTTCTAGGCCGGAGGCAACCAAGGAAAATTCATCGCCGAGGAGTTCGTTAAAACCGGAAAGCACAAGGTCTACGCCATCACCCGAGCCGGCAGCAAAAATGTCTTGCCAGAAGGCGTTGAACCAAAGTACGTCGATTATAACGATCCGGCATCCTTAGTCCAGGGTCTCACCGGCCAAGATGTCCTCATTATCACCATGTCCGTTACTGCTCCACCGGACACCCAAGACAAATTGATTGAGGCAGCTGGTGCAGCTGGTGTCAAGTATATCGTCCCTAACGGATGGGGATATGATTTCGAGAGAAATGCCGCATTCGCCGCGGAAAGTCTCATTGGCCACATGACCCTCAACGCAAGAAAGAAAGTAGAAGATGTTGGCAAGTCCAAGTGGATCAATATCACCTGCGGTTTCTGGTATGAGTTCAGCTTGGCTGGTTACGAGATCCGCTATGGATTCGATATTCCGAACAGAAAATTCACGGTCATCGATGATGGCGATGTCAAAATTCACACCTCCACTTGGGTCCAGGTTGGCCGTGCCGCCGCTGCCCTGTTTAGTCTCAAAATCGCCCCTGAAGACGAAAACGACAAGAGTCCATCCCTCAAGGATTTCGAAAACAAGTCCTGTCGAGTCAAGTCTTTCCACGTCAGCCAAAAGGACATGTTTGAGTCTCTCAAGCGTGTGACGGGGACCATTGATGCCGACTGGACAATCAGCCACGAACCCTCCCAAGAGCGATATCTTCGTGCCATCGAGATGATGAAGAGTGGCGACATGAGAGGTTTCGGAATGGCAATGTACACCCGTGGATTTTACCCTGATGGTGGTACCACCTTCCCAGAGACGCACAATGCCATCTTGGGATTGCCAGAGGAGGACTTGGATGACCGCACGGCTGCCGCTATCGAGCTAGCGAAGAATTTCCCATACTAGAGAACTCTCTCGTCTGTTACAGATCGGCAGTTTCTAGATATAAAAGATTATATGGGATATTAATTATTATGTAGATTTGTAACGTAGAAAGCAAATACAAGCTAACATCTCTATATACAAAATTTGCCATTACACTATGTTCCTATAGCGGCTGGGCGTGCTGACCTGTAACTGAGCGATTGTCTATCTGCGTGCCATTCTGCTGAGGCCCCGTGATGTGCAACAAGTGCTGTTCGTATTACCGTCGGTAGCATAAGAGGCACATCGGAACTACCAAGTCGAGCGGGCGCCCAGTCGATGTAGAAATAATTAATTTTGCCCGTGAGTTCTATTAAATCCCGGATAGGATTAGGGCTCATTAAGCAATTGTGAATCTCAATCTGTGGAGCTTTTGGTTTAAGATGACGAAAAAAGTTCCCGTAATCTCCGAATGCCCCATAGGATTTAACTGTTCTGATGTTCGGGAGCAGGAAAAATGGCCCGAGATACTTCCCGTGAAAGCCTGTGCCATCTACCGAACCCCCCCTCTCTACTTCTCGTAGATTCTTTAGCCCTGGTGGCCATTCGATATTCTCAAGGTTGGGACTACGTTTCCGCAGCTCCTTTTGCAACAGCTGTTCGAGGTAATAGTCCAACCACATAAATGTTAGGCCACGCCCGTCACGAAATGGCGGCACATCACCCAAGTCTAGCCATTCTAGGTTGTTAAGTAGGCAAAGGATGCATAAAATGACTGCATCCACTCTTCCTTGCCACAAGACCGCCCCCTGTAGACCCTGACTAAACGAGAAATCTCTCCCGAGGTCTTGTATCTTTATCCATTGCGCTATCGTCCAGTCTGGCGATCCCAGCCTTTCGGCCTCGAATTCATAATTCGAGAAGCCTTGCCAATCAAACTGGAGTTTCTTAGTATTTGGCCTGAGATATTCGGTCCCTAAAAGCGTTCGGAGAAACTGGCGGGGCTGCTCGGATGCTGAATCTAATTTGACCAGGCATTTCCCGAGGTATAGGAGACTGATTTCGCGAATTGGTTTGCAAACTTGAGAGAGGCTGGCGATGTCTCTGTTGCTTTCGAATAGATTGAAAATATCCAGTAAAAGTTCATTAGGCAGGTAGAGCAATCCGGTCATGAGACTCTTTATATAAGGGAGCAGAGCAAAGTAGTGAACTTTGATATAGAACTTTGCGCTTCAGGCACAGGAATATTACAATGTTCTCCGAGATTAAATTGCCCGCTGTAAAGGTGGATACAGATTCTTCGAACTCGAGCTTTAGTAATAAATCTCACTAAAAAATGGTATATGTTATATTAAAGATCCCCTGCATCTATGTCGGAAGTTAGGTTGAAGGCTATAAATTCCAAAAGGAGGGCTCGGGAGCGGAGGGCTGAAGTTTGAAGGATCCGAGAGGGGGCCAGACTAGATGTGATTACAAAGCAGGATCGAGCACCGAACAACACAATGCTGTTTGCTAAGTTGCATGGCTTTGGCACTGACAAGTCCTCTTAACTTAGCTTAGCTGCCTACTATATCAATCTGCAGTGAAGAGGAAATAAAGCACGGTTGTATAATTAAGTGGGTACGTAGATAACATCGAGAGAACGAGATCTCGCAGAACGCCCATGCTTATATTTTGAGATCAAATTGTCACGGAGCTTCTTTTAGTGCAATGGGATAGATGGCATGGCCATGGACCGGAGCTAGGTATCATAATAAAATCAGAGTACAATCGTACAATATTATATTTAACACAATGGATGTATATGACTCCAGTCTGAGTTTCCTAGATGCCTGATCGGGCTTGCGACCCACAGTTGGTCTCGCTAGTTGGTTAATTTAGTTTGGTTCCGTTCTCCACACCGGCAGGGTACCATGTTCTTGGAAATATGATGTAAGTATACGTATTCAAGTAGCTAGTAGTGATGAACCCGGGATTTGTATCTTGGATATAGATACATTAGGAAGGTAGCAATGCCAAATCCCATGAGCATCCACTCTATTGAGTCAGAGCATGCACAAGTCGTCAATCAATTGACTTCATTATGTTGGTGCCTTGGCCTTAACTTGCAGGCTTGACAATATAATATGCCCGCTTAAGCTTGCGTTGGAATGCTTCAAGATGCAACATAAGCAGTCTACAAACACCCTGTACAAGCACGTTTTACAGTGGTCGATTTATATATTTACGAGAAGAAGAGACCCTACTAAATAGGATTTCCATAGTCTTTCCATAGCAAATAAGGATTGCCAAAATGTCCCAATCTCAGTCTCGAGTCCGAGTTCGCGAGGCTCTTCCCGGTCTAAAAATCGGCCGATATCCCACAGGTCCCAACAACACATTCACCGATGTCGCCGGCGTCCTCGTCCACACGCAAGAAATCATTCTCCCAGCCTCGGATTCTCACAGAGAAATAAATACGGGAGTAACCACGATTCTTCCGCGGAAAGACTGGTTCAATCAAGGATGTTATGCCGGCTACTTCCGATTCAATGGATCGGGCGACATGACCGGCGTTCACTGGCTCGATGAAACAGGAATTTTGAACTCACCGGTTATCATTACCAATTCGTTCGCCGTGGGGAGTGGGTACAGCGGGATATACGAATATGCAATCAAGAACTACAAGAACAAGGATGGAGTTGCGGATTGGTTCCTATTACCAGTAGTGGCGGAGACATACGATGGCATCCTCAGCGACATCGGGGCAATGGCGGTCAAGCCGGAACACGTCGTGCACGGAATCGAGAATGCTTCATCCGATCCCGTAAGGGAGGGCAATACCGGCGGCGGGACAGGCATGATGTGCTCTGGTTTCAAAGGTGGAACCGGAACCGCAAGCCGCATCGTTGAAGGTGTCACCAAGGATGGCGCAGAAGAGAAACCGGTCAAGTACACTGTTGCAGCTCTCGCGCAGTGCAATTTTGGTGCGCAAAGGGATTTTAGAATTGGAGGAGTTCCAATCGGCCAGCGATTCTTGGACGAAGACGCAGAGGAGGAGAGACTTAGGCAGTTACAAATTGATGAGGAGAAACAAAAGAAAGACGGTAGCATAATCGTAATCATTGCTACTGATGCTCCGCTCCACCCTATCCAGCTCCAAAGATTGGCAAAACGTGCAACTGTCGGAATGTCTCGTACTGGGGGATGGGGAGGAAATTCTTCAGGGGATATCTACTTGGCATTTTCGACGGCACATCAAATTCCTCGGGCACCGCCATTTAGTTGGAAGCCGACCGTGTCGCAATCGATTCCGATCATTGAGGACGTTACCATAAATGCACTGTTTGAATGTGCTGCCGATGCTACAGAAGAAGCAATTTACAATGCGGTATTTATGGCGGAAACCATGAAAGGATTACAAGGTCTCGAGGTGAAGGCTATTGACATAGAAAGAGTAAAAAAAATGATGCCAGGTTTTGTATAGTAGCTAGCGTCAACAAGTGATTTGTCATTTAGTGATTGTTGGCCCAAGATATGAATCTATTATCGTTCTATTTAGGCAGTATGCCGAATATCCTGACGCTAGTTTGCGCCTAGGTAGATAGAGCAGTAGCGGCTTAAATCCGAGAGCCAATTTAAAGCCCTCCTCAATATTTTTATCACCAGGATGCATATACTTCAAGATTAAGATCTCGAAATATGATATTGGTCCTACATCTTCGATCTTCTACTTTAGTAGATCTCTCAATTCTTCCCCAAGCCCTTCACCTTGCTTCACACTAAGCGCTTTCATCTTCCTTGCTTGGTCCTCCACAATACGGTAGAACTCCCCTAAATGCCGTGCGCTATAAATAGACCCATTCCTCTTGCAAAAGCTATATAACTCCTGCAAGAGCAACCGCTCTAACTTTCTCGGCGATGGCAAAACTTGCGATAGCTGGGGCTCCTCACCCAGGATGATCACCGCCTCTTTAGCCCTCGTAACCGCAAAGTTCAGTCGGAAAGTGTCGCTGCTGAACCGGTCGTGCTGGCGAGGCTTTGCAGGATCTATAATAACGAGGTCACTCTCGCCGACACTGAAAGACTCCGGGGTGGCAACGGCGACACTGCCATTCGCAGCATGGGTCCCAATGCTTCGCTTGACTAGTTGTACTTGGCTCTCATAGAAGCATATAACCCCTAGTGTGAACTTAAAACCCATCTTCGAAAGCTCACGAACAAAGTTGGCGATGCAGGCTGCATGTTGTTTATTAATCTTGGATTCCGGGCCATCATACCCGTTTTCAGCAAACGACCCGGGCACTCTCAGGTACGAGATCCTGGATGGATTCCAGATACCAATCACTTCCCTAAATAGTCTCACTACAAGACCCCAGGAGTCAAAGGATACTTTCGAACTTTTGATTTCATCGCCGTAGAAAATTTTGTTGCACGTTTTGAACGCCGCCAAAGGCATTCTAAACTGGCGATCGAGGGCAGGGAAAAATTTTCCATCTCGCCGATATCTTTGGCAAAGGCGAGATAATAGCGACCGTTCTAGCTTTTCGTTTGCCCCAGAAGGCTGAGGCTTGAGCTGGAATGGGTCGCCGGAGAGTAAGACGCTCTTAAGGTGATGGTGACGTGACAACAAGAGCAGAATCTCGGGCTCGGTAACCATGTTGGCTTGGTCAACCATGAGATAATTTGCTGCGAAGCTTCTCAAACTGGTACTGGAGGCTGAACTGCAGCTACACAAAACGATTCGTACTTTCGAAAACAACATGGGAAAGACAGCCATCTCCTTGTATATCTCACCCCTACGGTCGAGTCCTCCCACTGCGTAATTTTGTTCCCAGTCTCTAAATTCCGGACTATCACCAAGTGCTCGAAACCAACTAGTAGTCCCAAATTGGGCCGAAATAAGAAATTCGGGTTGTATTCCGTTGCCGTGTTTAATGGCTTGACCTGAAATAAATCGGTAGCAAAGATTTCGGTATTTCTTTGGTATTTTCCGATACATCGAATCCACTGTATGCTCATGGGGAGCTACTACTAGCAATTTTGCTTCAGTGCACCGAAGTAAAGCAATTAAAGCAGTTATGACGGCTTGTGTCTTTCCAGTACCGGGGCCTCCCCAAATTACATTGAACTTCTCGCTAATGGCCCGTTTGACTGCGGCCTCTTGAGCAGCATATAACTGCTGTGAAGGTATCCAGCTCGTGTATTTCTTTAGCCATCCGTCATCCGCTATCCCACTTTCGATTGGTTGAAATTCGCTATTCGCTAGAAGGTATTGCTGGATGTCCTTAGGTATCTGTTCCTTCAGTTCCAGTAAAATACTTCTCTGTAGTTGTAGGGTCCCAGACATGTACTTTGGAGACAAATGAACCTTTGTTGAATTCGGCAATACAGATCTAATTCTGACATAGAATCTGCCCTTCTGTGCCCCGACCAGGAAATTTTCAGGATTCTGCTCAACAACCGTGGCCCAAGTCTGGACATTTGTATCCGTTTCCGAAGAGCTTCTAGTTACTCGAAAGAGAGACCCGATTCTTGGAAGCCATATTCCGGAGCTAATATATTTCCTCTCAACCAATGAGATAGGAACAACTGCAGCGTATGAATTGGTGTCTTTAGACTCTAATTGGAATATGCACGCATCGCCAGTAAGGGTCAACTCGTGGATGGCTAGGTAACGGATTTCACCGTCTATCGCGGCAAGAAAATATTCCGATAGCTCGCGTAAGGAAGCAAAAGTAAGTCCCGCCTGCGATTCCGGCTTCTGTGGGGGGTATTTCTCGGCCTCAAACTTAGTCTTTGTCTCAAACTGGGGTTCCCCAAGACCAGAGACTGCGATCAATTTATCTGCATCCAGTAAAAGGTCGAGGAGGTCGTCGGTTCTGTTACCCATATGGGGTATTAGGAGCCGTATCTCTGCAGCTGCTTGAACTTTGATCAGGAATCTAGTCTGCGTAGATATAATGCTTCCCCTAGTTTGACGAACATTCTTTGTTGCTAATCGGATTTGCAATTGGAGCCGGATACCACTGAAATCTATGTTGCCGTCGCCATCGTATTTTTCTGCCTGGAAATTAGGTATATTTCGTATGTCGAGTATGGCCCCGGAAGATTGGAATCCGAGCACCAATCTCCTAGATGGCTCTTTTCAGTACTGGTTCGATGCCTCAACTTGTTCAGAGATATCACTCACTTCTCATCTGGATATAAGCTGACCACGAATTGCCACTCACCCGATCTATGCAACCAAAGAAGCGTTTCTTTTCCACATGCGTCAAAGCATTGAAGGGACAGCAGGCGCTGATCTCGAAGCTGAGAGCTCCTCATGTTTGAAAATTGGTTATGCATATAAAGGTCGGTCAAATTAGTTTGTCATGGATATGCAACGTCTTTCCAATGGAGAAATTGCGGAAGAATCGGACGATTCCGGAACTAGATAGAGGTTGTTAGGATGTTCTGGAGCTCTAGGATTATCCTGTGTTCAGCCAGTTTGGATCTCAAGTCTAAATAGTGCTCTATGCCAGTTACTATGCCCGGTTTAGGAAACCCTATTGCAAGCTAGGGTACACTGATTAATAGCTCTTTTATGTGTACCCGAGCTGTCTCAAGCGCGGCGCCTACTTTTGCATGAGGAAAAACAAATTTTTTCATTGCCTTCTAGGAAATCTAATTACTGATTGCTATCAACTTCTAAACCCAATGAAATATTCAGCTCTAAGATATTATAAATCTGAGCTGATACCATTTCTATACCCCATCCTCCTTATAAGGTTTGATATCTAACAGGGAGAAGTCAGTTTGGCATTTACTGAGGACGAAATCTTGTATTAAAAAAATCCAGATACAGCTTCAAGAGAATTGGCCAATCCACTTAGTCCAAGTAATGGCCACTGAGTTTAGTCTCCAACTAACCGATACAAAATCCGGGTTAGCCCTAAAGTAATATGAAACTCACAAAGGCTTCTCTAAGATGGTCCCAATTTCAACCACCTGAAAAGATGCAAAGCATCGGTCGGTCCAGTTACATAGATAGACAACCAATTTTTACTCGTGAAGCTCTTTGTGAGGGCCTAGGGTGGGGCGTAGCGGGGTGTAGACAGACGACCAGTCTAATTCTCTGCAGCTCTGCTGGTACAACAAACCAGTTACTCGAACAACGACGAGTTGGAGCATCACCTTCCTCATACTATTCTTCTTCTTCTTCTTTTTTTTTTTCTTCTTCTTCTCTCAATTTGCCCCTTTCCAGAACTAGGGCTTAGAAGCTAGTTTTTACGATATATCGACACAAGAGAACACCCATTGACAAGAATCTAAGATGTTGGCGGTGTTGAGTATGTGTAATTTTATGCGTTGTTCGTGAAACCCCAAATTTCCAAGCCTCGGTTCCCTAATCCAGCTAGCACCAAAAATCCCAGCTGTCGGCAAACGCGAAAATCTTCCACCAAGTCACTCACTCATTAAGATTAACCTGTCCAGTCATCGTCACACATCTTGACCACGAAACCCACAGACGTCACCACAGATAGACCCTCCATCTTTCCAAACAGCCCTCCTTCGCTTTGTACCACCAATTGATCGTGCACACAGTCTTTATACTCATCGGCGGCCTTCGAGCGTCATATACTCACAATGAAGCTGGTCAGGTGAGCGATCATCCTTCATCACGAGCTACCCTTCCACACTATATATGAGCTATCAGCTAACTAATCCACCTCCCCACTAGATTTTTAATGAAATGTGCAAATGAGACGGTCACCGTCGAACTAAAGAATGGTATGCACTTCTATTCCCACCCTACACTACCATTCCCTCAGAGATGCTCGATCACTGACATCTCTCACAACAGGCACAATCATTCACGGCACCATAACCACCGTCACCCCAACAATGAACACCTCCCTCCGCACAGTCCGCATGACCGTCCGCAATCGCGAACCTCAGACATTAGACACGATCAATATCCGCGGCAGCACGATTCGTTACTTTATCCTTCCCGACGCGTTACCGCTGGATACGCTGTTGATCGATGATACTGTCAAGGCGAAGAATAAGGCGAGGAAGGAAGGTGATAAGGATCGCGGTGGCGGCGGTGGTAGGGGCAGGGGTAGAGGTGGAAGGGGTAGAGGGGATAGAGGAAGGAGGGGTGGGCGGCGTTAAGCTCAATCGTTGGGTGGAAGGCGGGCTGGTGGAGGTGCCGGATTTGTATTTTATCAAAATTGCCCGTGGGTATTTGGTATTAAGGCAATGAGGACTATGTCGTGGATATTGGGGGAAACTATATTACAAGCTAGTGGGGCAACAGGTGGGGCGATTTATACTACCTGTTACCAATATCAACAAAAGTGGGATGATCTTTTTACGCAATGAACAGTTATATTCATCATCCATATTAGATGTTGCTTTTTGGTCCTGCCGTAAACGCCGGTGACATGCTAAGAGTCGAGTTATTGACCGTATTTTACATTCTATTTGTTTCGTTGCATCTTGAGATATCATGTCTCGTCGTCACTAGCACCCCTAGCCTTCCTCATCAACTCGTATAGCTGTCCGATTTGGTCGTCTATTCGAGATGTCGAGGCCGTTAGACTTACGCCTCCCAAATGTAGCTCAAGGGAGCTTCTTAGGGTAAGTGTATATTAAGTACGCACCGCTCATCTTATCCAATTTTCCCTTATCTAACTTTTCATCCTTCCATGTCGCTCCTTCCAGGTGCTGGGCGTACAATTGCCATTCAGTCAAGAATGCAATCTGTCCTCATCGAAAATCGAACCCCACCACCCCGCAGGAACCATGTTAGTCTGCCACTCTTCTCGCATAATTTCAATTCATCAATACAGATCTACGTAGGCATTCTGCGATTCGAGCCGAATTTCCTCCCCCAGCTACATTCACCCTCTGAAAAACAATAACTAGAGTATTAAACGAACGTACAATATGTACTGGATTTTCCACATCCTTGTGTCTTCTCCATTCATCTCGTAGATAGTGGTCGCCTAGAGCTCGCTGTTCAGGGTCTAGGTGACGTCGATGGGCACGGAGTATACGCCGATAGAGGGGTATAGGAGGAAGAAGTGCTAGTGGGTTTTTGGAGAGCAGGCCAGGTGGGGTGAGAGGCGTCGAGAGGAGCCGTAGTGTTAGTCGCATTGTCGCTGTTTAGGATATGTTCGGCGCCCCAATGCTGTGCAAAACTGCGTTGTACTCTCGGCGCGAAATAGGGCGGCTTCTAAGCATGTGCTGGTTGTCGCAGGTTAACAATTTGCGAATCTTAAAGGCCGTCCAGATGTTCACTCGGGTAGAAAATTAAAGCATTTTTTCTTTCGTAATTTGCCGAGCTTGTTTGCATGTGCTGAATCGATGAACCAGAAGCAACCTTTGACCCGAGCTAACCTAGACTTCTAACAGAGGTGGTCCGACTTCTAGTAGTCTAGCTATAGTTTGCTCGAGAACAGGCAGGACAGACCCGGTCCCGCAGCTAGGACGACTTGGCGCACACCAGTTTTTGCTCAGCAAGATTAAACGTGGTGGGACAGGCTATCTTTCGCAGGTACCTTTTTTTTTCTCAGTAACCACCAACCTTGGCCTTGGTTTTCTGCCCTACGTAATGGAGTTTCTATGACTCTCCGTTCCTAATCTTCACTTTGCCATGGTGGGCCCCTAAGACTATGCCATTTAGGGTAGATCACAAACACAAGGAGATCTAGGGAATCTACATGCATACACGTGGCGAATACCGTAACCTTTAAATACTAGTATAACTCACAAACCCGTGTCCTTTAAGGCTGAGGAATACTGTGTTCACATTTCTTACGCAAATGCTCCTCCGTGATACGGCCACCAGTTGGTATATATTTCGCAGGTGACAGACGGGAGCAAAGAGAAAGTGTGTGCCAGCTCCAGCGGGTGTTATCACACATAGATACTGTTTATCTGGTGGTACACACCCTCTACCCACCCACCCACACATATTATTCTTGCTCGTTCACGTTCATGCAGGCGGGGGTCGGGACAAGAGAGGGGTGCCTGCAGCTGCTGCTTCCTTTCGTTACTTTGCTTGGTGCTTGACTGCTGGCTTGTGCTCGTGCTTCCAGAAACAAAGCAGACAAGCTTATAAAACAACTCAAACAGGAAGAGACAGCTCACCTCGCCTCTCACTCTGTCAACATTTCCGAGCTAAACTCCCCACGCTCACTCGCACACGCCTCTTTTTTTCCTTTCAAGAAAACCTTCTCCTCTTTTTTATCGTGGAAGGGGTTCAGCTTCTCTCTCGCTCACCTCCGAGCTGGACAGATGAGCGGAGTAAATAAAGCAGAGCTATTATTATTCGCTCTGTAGTCAGCATTTTCTATCCATCTACCGGACTTCGGACGAAACGAAACATACGATATAACCCCCCACTCTCCACTTGAACCTAAAATATCCCCAACAAACCAAACCTCGTATGCACCTCATATACTCCTCGTCCACCGATTACTATCCCATACGCAGCGTATACCAAACAAACCCTTCCAATAACCAAGTTGGATAAACAATAAACAGCTAAAAGCAATAAACAAATAAAGAACAAACAATGTCATACCCCTCGGACCTCTTCCGCGCCATCTTCACACCCGGCGCCCCTCCCGCCCTCCTCCTCGCCACCAACGTCTCCTTCGCCCTCCTCCAGCTCACCCTCCTGGTAATGCTCTTCGCCACCTACTCGTACCACTTCTTCTTCCTCTCGATCATGTGTGCTGGCGTCTGGGGCGGGATAAACTGGTTCGTTCGGGAAGTCGAACGGTTGCAGAAGGTGGAGGAGCAAGCGACAGAGATTAGAAGAGTTCAGAAGGAGTTGGAGAAAGAGGAGGAGAGGAGGAGGGAGGTGAAGGAGGAGCAGGCGGCGAAGAAGGCCAAGGCTAGTGGGGTTGAGGTAGTTGGCGAGGCGGAGAGGAGGAAGGCGACAGAGTTGGAGGAGGATGAAGAGGATGACTTTGAAAAGGTAGAGGTGGAGGAGGGGTATGAGACTGAAGGAAGGAAGGCTAAATAAGCATGAGTTTTTTTGAAACTCTGCTCGAGTTTGGCTCCTTCAGTAGACCCATGCCTCCCACGGAAGGACGAAGGCGATTCCGAGTTGGATGGATGTGAATAGTGCGATATTATTCTTTTCTTGCAGGTCACGTTCGGTTTTTACGATTCTACGGGTTACAGGTGCTTATTTAGCAAGTTTAGTGGCTGTTTTTGCTTGGTGTTCATATCCCATTTTATTTTGATTTTATTCTCCATCCGCGATCGGAGGCTATTGAAGGGTAGTGACGGTGGTGATGTCAATACCCTCGCCGCAGCAGGTCGCGGGTTATATACTGTTCATACAAACGAAATATATCTCGCCCCCCAGCAGACAGTTTTCCCTTCTATATTTCTTCTTCGGAAACATTATCCTACAACAAACTTCTTTCCTTTTTATGGATAGATTAGACGGCTTCTTAGAGTTCTAGATCTAGATCTAAACGGTGGACGGATATATGGATCTCCATTTTCAAGGTAGAGCCGGTCGGTTGAGCTAATGGTTTATCTAATATAGCTACTAGTTAAGCATGACTGGACATTGGTCCAAGGACGAGGGACTATCCCCGACCGCGGATACGAGAATATATTTGGAAAGAAATATCTGATAGGTATTGCAATCTAAGCCGAGGTTAGACGCTTGGTAAATATATGGGATGGATAAATACAAAATCGGCTTCTAACTAGCCATTTTTTCAAAGAGAGGTCCACTCCACTCCGACTCTTATCATGGTATCAAAAGGGAAACACAGGTGCCGAAAAACGCCGCAGAAATGGTATAGACGATGCAAAAAAAAAAAAAAAAAGAAGAGGTCGTGAATGAATATCAGGCCGAATGCCTGCATAGTCGTCTCGCAAACAAACCCCGCAAATTAGCAAACTAGCGGGAGAGTTATTCCGTAAATTCGAAATAATCGGTCCTTCAATAGTCGGTGTCATCCAAATGCGAATTCGCCGTCGTTCTAGGAACGTCCAACTCGAACTCCTCGATCCCGACATGCTTGTGCGAGAATCCTCCCATCCTGCTAACCCTGCTGCTGATAAACTCCATCACCCCGACAGCCGGCTCGTCGGAGTCCATGGTTTCCAAAATATCCTTCTCGGAGAGTTCGTAAATCTCGAGAATGTCGCCGAAAATGTAGGCGTTGGCTTCACCGGGGTGGGGTTGCTTGTAAGTTATCGTCAGCTGGGGAAGTTTAGTGTGGCCCCTCGCGTCCTTTTCGGTGTTGACGGCTAGGTCGACTTTTACGAAAAACTTCCAAAGACCGTCGGGGTGATCGTGAAGGCCGAGGCCGAGGATTGTGAGTGTGTAGTAGTAGGAGGGGAGTTTGTCATTCGAATGAAGGAAAGAGTCGAGCGCAGAGTAAGTGGATTCTTTGAGGCCACCGCGTGTCCACAAGCCGCTGTAGATGTTTTTGTTAGTTGCCTTATATTGAACGCCGCATGGGTCAAGAAATACACACCTCAACGGCAAATGTCGCGGATCCCGCTTTTCGCCTCCAAATATCACCTGCTGCACCGTAGCAGGCGGATGGGTTATAATGCCAGCATAGTTCGGCCCTGTTGTTCTGACTTTAAAAGTAGAAGCTGTTGGTTGTCTCCTCGGATTGTAGAGTGAGGGGAGGGAGTGGGCCGGCAGGGATAAACAGATAATTATTGTGTTGATGAGGACCGAGAATGCGGTCGAACCTTTCCAAAAGAATGGCAGCATTGGCGAGGAATACAAAAAAAAAAAATGAAATGAAAGAAAGAAATCCCACAAAAGAGGAGGATTGGTTAGAGAATGGAAGTTAAGGAGTGTCTCCTTTAGCAAAAGGATGAGGCTCTACAGCTGGCTTGCGAGAGTGGAACAGCTGAGTGAAAGAATGAAAATATTTGTTAAGGAGGGGTGGAGGGACCGTCTTTATGAGAATTCACTCTAACGCCTCTGGTCAGCACCTCTCTACTGAATTGGCATGCCATGATGTATGGGGCGCACTAAGTAACCAGCTCACCGATTTTTACTAATGGATCCCGTGTCTGGGCTATGTTGGCTTTTGAGGGTTGCCGAAGCCCGGGGTTGACGAGAACGGGTTTTTCCTGTGCCTGCCACTAAAAGGCCAAAAGTGCACCGATTTTAAAGCGCGAACTCGTAAAAAAGAGATGCCTCGTCGCTTTTCTCCAATTGGTAAGGGGCCTCGCAGGTTCTCTTTTGGCCCTAGGGATTCTTTCTCGTGAAAAGTCCTGGTTGACCCTTGTTTATCGCTGGACTTGGGTAACTGGGGCTGAATTTTTGGGCGGTTTGTAAGGCTCCAATTGGGAAAGTTAAAATCCAAGACCCCGATTTTGCGGGTTTGAGTCTTTGTTTGTCTGGAGTGACTCCAAAAAAAAAGTGGTATCGTGAACGGACAGTATTTGCTTCATCTGTGGGAGGTTCGGAAAGATATTATATATCCGCTAGTAGCGATGTTTCTTTTCTTTTCTAGAACTGCAATCCCGCCCTCCCTTGGAGGAATTAAGGTTTGGGAATCGAGCAATGGCATGGCGTCGACCCCATTCGCATGGGACTCGCTGGCTAATGGCAGAGCCCACCAATGCTTACTGATGGTAGGAGATGTAACTCCATTCTTGTTAGACCCTTTCCATGCTTCCCGCCGCTGATCATGCATTCTCAAAAAAGTTATTGATGCTTAGACGTGGCCGCCGTTGAGCCTGCCATATATCTTCCAGCATATGGCAGGTAGCATTGGGCATTGAGTAGTCATAGTCTCGAAAGTACTGCCTGTTCCTGTTTTTTAGGCGGTCGGATAAGATGCGTTCGAGCACACGCTATCAACCTCCATCCAGATTCTCACGATCTTGATCCCTGGCATTGACTCAGAAAGGACCAGCTTCGTATTGTAGTCTAGGCCTCACAAAAAACAGTCCAAGCCACCTTGCATGGGACCGATACGTCAAACCGGGTACTCTTTCTAGGCAAGTGGCTTGACAGACATAGATTCTTAGAAGGGCGTCGTAAGGAGCGAGCTCGCGCTTCCGACGAAATATCTCCAGATTCCTGGCTCCTCGGGCTGGTGAATGTTATTTCGAAGTGTCCAACCGAGAGAAGGTTCCATCCATCAGGGATACTGTGAGAGTCTCGGATCACCCGCACCCAAAAATAAACTCTCCGAGCGGGTCCCTGAGCCTCCACGTTGTAGTGGGTTAATTGCTAGGTGACATCGCACCCAAATGCGATGAATAACCAAGCTTAATCGCATGCCTCTTGAGTTTCTGATTATTGAACCTTTTGGGACTCCTCCGTCCGGAGCACTTCGGTATTCCCTCTCAGTGTTCGCTCAAACCTGGGTAGTTAAGAATTCGCGGACCCGCATCGATGAACAATTGGAGGAGTAAAAGCCAACCTGCAACACAGCTGCGCAGTGTTCATATTATTCGAGATGAGGATGTGGTACTGAGATGTCACAACACACTCATAGAAGAGCCCAAACGCATATATTTATTTGCGGTTAGCCCACTCAAGGATCAGATCAAAACGCTGAAAGAAAAGGCTATCTCTCAAGAATATTTGGATTTTTTACCGTTTCGAATGCCGAACGGCTGCAGGATTGGCATGCAAGAGGTGCGCAGCCTCGTGACTGCGCAATGGTCCTACCATGTGTCTGCCACGTCGGGCCGCCAATGTTTACAGCCTCGCGTCATCTACCAATATTAATACAGCGACGACCTGCCTTACCTGCAATGCACTAGATTCTCTACCAAGTAGTCCCATCGATACACTAACAAATGTTATATTCCTCCCTTAATCGAATTATCAGGCGAAATATTTGCGTTCAATATGGAAGTTGTCGGCGGCGTCGCAAACATCTTGGCTATCACCACTGCCGTACTGCAGTCAGCTAAAGCATTATATCAGGCAATTGAGGCGATAAAGGATGCCCCATCCAACATCCAGAGAGTCCAAAACTCTCTTTCAAGGATTTTGAATGTCTTGCAACTTATCAGAAACGTCGTTCAATCTTATCAGGCGCAACCAGCACGCTCATCACGAGTAGAAGATGCACTATTCAAACTTGAAACCCCAATCAAGGAATGCACCGCTTATATAATCGAGACTAACAATACCCTTGAGAAATATACTTATCAGCCGAGTACTGGTACATTAAAGAAATGGAAAAAGTTGGGCAAGGCTGCCCTCGACGAAAAGAAGATAGAAGCTCTTTGGACCAAACTAAATGATCAGGTCCAAGAATTGGAAGTCGCCGTCGCGAGTGTAAATTTGCAAGTAGATAGTCGTGGCTTGTGCATAGAAGTCATCCGCATTGACTAACAGTTAACGGGCCCGATAGGGATGTTCAACTAAGCACAAATCAAAATACGTTAGACTTAATTCAATCTACCAGTTCCATTCAGAAAGCAATCCCCTCTCTTCAAACTTCGATAGATCACGGGAATACAACAATTTCAGCAATTAAAGGAGATACAAATTATATTGTTGGAAAGTTAGATGAACTCAATAACAATATAACGGCATTAGTCACTACGTATTCGTATTCGTCGATTACTACAGTCCGAAATAGTAATAACCCTAGTCTAGGGATCCCTGGCTGGAATGGCTTAACCACAACGGACCACTCAACTCAAAATTTAGAAGAACTTGATGAGTCCTCACCAGAATCTACGACCAGCCATGAAATCGTGAGCCAATCACATCGAGAAATAAGTCAAGAAGTGACAACCTACGCCAAATGCCATTCAACCATGGCGTTGGGCAACTTTATGCTTAGGAGGATGGAGAAGAGGCGTCAGTTGTTAAAAAATCAGAAAGTGACTGGAGAGGATGTATTTACATACGAGGCTACCTTCCTCTCGAAGCTTCCCACTTTCTTTCAAAAGCGCTTTAGGATACATAATCGTATCAAGCATGGCCAAATGAGGGCTGAATCTTACTGGACTTGGGATATTTCACCAATATATCTTCGGCCTCCTGGGTCCCCAATATTTACAGCAATAACATCGAACGATTTGCCAAAAGTACGATTACTATTTCGCGAATGGAGTGCGAGCATACATGATGTGGAAGAGGGAACCGGTTGTAATCTATTACATGTTAGACGTCCCCTCTATGCTTCTAGCGCCCCAGTTGACTGAATATTTCGTTTTAACGCTGCCGCTTGGTTAGTTTGCTGCTACTTGTCCCGACCCGAGAATGGTCGAGTTTTTGGTAGAGGCTGGTGTCTCTCCGACGGAAACAAATTCTGCTGGGATGTAAGTGTCTCCTTGACACCAACATGGAGATTTAATCCCCAATAATTCACTATCACACAATCAATATATGCACCATCTTCCGGCCCGATGACCTACCGGGCCAGGTCTCCCTTGTTTTGTCGCTATTAAGTACATCGGCTAATTCAAATGAATTAGGACCCCTCTTCACGTCCTCAAAGAAACGTTAAGAAAAAGGGACAAGACTTTATCTCTTACAGCCGAAGATCTATTCAGGCTTCGTAGAGTTATCAATTGCTTGTGCCCCCAGAAGAGTGACGTACTACTCAATATGGCGAATGGTGGCAGTCAGCTTCTTGAAGATGATGTCGGAGGTAAAGCCCAGCTCCAAGACCGAAATGAAATTTTGGTAGGTAGCCCTTTAGACAGATACCAGGTTACATCTTGTCCCTTTCGTTGACTATAACCCTTCTAGGATCTTATTTGGGAGATAGCTCAGCCAACGAAGTATGAGTTGGAGCTGATAAACAAAGCTAATGCCGAGGGCCCAAAGAATCGGAAGTTAAATGCCATGTGGGACAAAGCAGTGCTATTTGCACAGTATAAGCAGCTAGAAAGAATACTGAAGACTGGATTTGACCCCGAAAGTAAGCGCGACAGGGCCTACATCTGTTTTTATATATGGGTAGACTAACAACTTGAATAATATTTCTGGAAACCAGCAAAGCTCGTGACCCCGTCCGTGCCTAAAGAATACTCACGACCACTAGTATCGCTATTAATACTAGCAATGAAGTCATCGACATCCACACAATTCCAATGGAACGAATTCACCAATAACTTCCATAACTCCACAACAGAGATAACTATTAAGTGTCTTTCCTTGCTTCTGAGGCACGGTGCATCTCCATGGGGCGATTCTCTTACCAAATCCGCGGAGCTGAATGGAGTGTACTCAACCTGGGAAGACGCCCTCGAGGACTCCGGCTGGGATGCTGAAATAGTCAGGCTTGGCCCGGAAAATGCCAAAAGCCACTCAAAGTTGCAAGGAACATCTCATCCTACAGACGGGTCTGGATTTGGTCCATACGCTAGGCGCGCGGCCATAGAGATGTATAAGATCGAAATGCAGGAGGTACCGGAGGAAGTTTGGTATTTTGAACCGAAAGTCCCCACGGTGTCTTGCCTGGTTTGCTCGATCGCGGAATATATAGCGGCGGTGGAATACGAAATCGTATATGATTCGAAATCTTCTCGGCTATTATATTCCTTCATAGCCATGTCACTCGATATCTACCGTGACAAATGGTCGATGAGTTCGCTATTCCATTTAAATGGAATCGAGAACACTTTGTGGTTAATGGGCATTTTAAGCCGGCTGCTCAAACTAAATTGCCCGGATCATCGAGTTAATCCTTCGACGCTTCCCAAGGACCCTTACTCTGGAATGTACTTGGTATGTCTCAGTATTCAATATACCGTGATACCAGAAAACACCCATTGGTTCGCTCGGGTGTATCTGTCGTTTGGCGCTCCCCTATTGCTAAATACCAGTCTGATTTTCCTAAACCACTTGGAAGCCACTCGCGCAGTCAAGAGCAGAGTTATCTGGAGCATTTTTCTCAATGAGAGTACACGGATGTACCTAATATACCTCTTTTGCTGGTATTTAGATGATTACAGTTTGTGCTCAGGGGTATTTGCCCTTCTTGTTACATCTGCTTCATATATTTGGTATACATGGGTAACAGCCTCATTGTATAGTTTTGATACAGATAGTTGAGACATAGAAGAGGCCATGAGGCAAGAAAACAGAGTAGATCTAATAATCTGGAAGGTCATTCCAGTAGGTAGTATGGGAATAAACTTCCTTTCCTGTGTTCCCAAGCTCCCATCCAAACTTCAACTTGATAAACTGCATCAAATGCGCAGCAACCTGTCAGAGGCAATCTTATTAGTTTCTCCCTGTGAACGTAAGAGCGAAGGGTTGGCCTTCATACCTTGATATGCCCAACGTCCGTCGGATGCCACAAAGGATTGATATCGTTGTGCTGCAATATACCAGTGGTATTAAAATAGTGAACAAAGTTGCTTCCATCCTTCTTCTTGAAATAATCAACTGCAGCGAGGATGGATGCTTGGTATCCATCGAGATTTTGGAGATAAGTATTTCCTACACACCACGTAGAGTAAGCGTTTCGATTCAAAAAGACGCTAGTTTGGATATTCCAGTAGCGAGGACAGATGTTACCATAAGCATAGAACCCCTGCCAGATTTGCATAGCAATAACCTGGGCTCTTGGGTATTTTTCGTGGATAGATGTTATGAGTTTAATGTAAGAATTTTTGAAGTCTTCATCCGGGAGACGCCCATTCTCTGCCCATTGGTTAGAGTCGTTGGTTCCTAGATTGATAATCTGCTCATGGTTAGATGGGTGACCTCTCTGCAGCTCTGGTTGGTAAACGCTGATTCAGGTACACTTACGACAATGTCCGCCTTCTGATGCTTGTCGAATGGCCACGGCTCAGGGTTGGTCCCGTAGAGCTGCTGAGCGCGGTAGCCGGTATCGCTGGTCTGCAGCCATTGATACGTCTGGCCTCGTGGATTACCCCAGCAAAGTTGATCATGCAAACAAATGCCGGAATCTAAAATTACACCATTTAGCACCACTGCAAGTTAATAGCCCAAATCCATGTATCCAGGCCACCTACAGGCAGTGAATGAAAATTCGACATTTCCCAAGCCCTCGCAGAGTCCCCACCCAAAACCACTGATAGCTTCATAAGTGGCGGTATATCCCGCGGTCAATGAGTCGCCAATAATCTCGATCTTGCGGTTATATTCGGGGATGCCATAGATTCTAGCGCCTTTGGCGACATGGACCCTCTTGAGCTGCACGCCTAAGGCCCAATTCGTGACACTATATTGGATTAGTTATACGCTCTGCATTGAGTCCACTGCAAGAAATTCGTTCCTTACCGAAACTCGAAGGTGTTCTCTTGCCCATCAACTCCGGTATTATGACCGGGGGTATCCTTATTGATAAATTGGTAAGTGTCGCCGGCTGTAACGTTGGCAAAGTTCCACGGCTGGCCCGAAATCCCTATCAAGAGGAACAAACCGTGGTGTTAATACATCAATACATCTGTACCAATTGCGCAGGCTTTTCTTTTCCCATTGCCGCGAACTTACTCCAAGCCAACAGGACACCATTTGAAGTGTACTCTCCAAAAGTGATAGCAAGATCGTCTCCTCCATATCTGAATTTAATTCCAGGTCCCGCCCACCAAGAAACATACTTGCTGCACCACCTCCCCTTGTAGCCTATCTGGTGAGCGTCTGGTGGATATGTTTTCCAATTCTTGTCGTCATCCGAAATATTAGGAATCTTGGTCGCTTGGCCTGGATAAGGGTCCAATCTGGGCTGCCCATTCTCCAGGATCGTGGCCGTAACCAATGAAAAGCAAGACAAAAGGACTAGGAGGAATCGCATTTTGGATCACTGATTTGCGTTTAAGCTCCGGATCACGCGCTGGTGCAGAGATTACTATACGCGTGGTGCACTAAGGGCATCTAACTCTCCAATCCGCTTCCATTGGGACCTTATATAGCTCCAGACCAGATGCGAACTCCTGGTATAGGGGAATTTACATTCGGATCCATGGAAGCGTCTTTCCGATTCTTCCGTGATCGATCAGCTGGACCCGTATTAATACTACAGTGCTGTTAAAAACAGGCATTTAGATTATGATGTTGTAATAACTCTCAGCGCGCAGACCTAGGTGTTAGATTATAGCAGTATCGATAAACGAGCTGGGGTATGGATGGAGATGTGGCCCGGGCGCATTGCATCCGTTACCCATACCCCATACCCATATTCATAGTTTCTAGAATCACACCATACCGCATTCTTTCTTGTATATTTACTCTAACCCTCGAGGATCCTTCTCTATGCAACGGAATATATAAAGGCCGTACAGCAGAGCTTAACCATCGGCCCTTGTTGGCCAATTGTGGCTAGTTTCGAAACTTTCGAAAACCGAAACTTTAGCCTTCCTCACAACGAGACGGGAAGGGCTTTCTTATACGCCGAAATGGCTTCGGGGCGTTACGGCCTAAAAACTTTTTTTTTGTGCCTGAGAAGGCTAAATATAATATACCCTGCTCGACTCCATATCGTATCTGGTCGCTAACATGGGGACCTTGTAAATGTTAATTGAGATGTGTTGATGGAAGACCTCAAGTTCATCCAGATTCCCTAGATTCCCTTGTAGTTAGGGAAGAATTAGCTCACGTAGAAATTATATAGTTTCGGATGAGTGGAAGTTGGATATAGCCCATTGCTTCATAAGAAGCTCTGCCAGCCTTGATATCGATCATTGTATTGTCCAGACATAGTAGTATCGAACTATACGTATGTACTGTCCTGCTTGTAAGATCTGCGCTTTTATAGCTATATAGAGCCTCTAGCTATGTGATCCTCATATAACTTCCAGCCTAGGCCATTACTAGGAAGTAGCGGCTGGCCCCTGACAGAGATCGATCGCGAACACGATCTTGCCCAATCTTCGATCCCCTGGCTAAAGCATTGCATCGAATTTCCAGATTCTAGTCTCGACAGTCTGACTTATAAAAATGCAACATTACAACGCACGCACAGCCATATCTTCGAAAGCTTTGTGAGACATATTGTGAAAGATATTAGTCAAATCGTCATTTCATTACTATACATTCCGTCCCCTAGACTCAAACGGATGCTCAAAATGCAAATTATGCACACAATGGTAGAATACTACAGCTATGACTTGCTTCTGACCTACAACCCCCCTCGCTTCCCTTACCCCATCCTCCTAAAAATGGAAGTGAGAGTGTTCATGTTTGCCTTTGCCGCCAAGCTCGACGCTTCTCCTCCTATGATCGCAGTGGTGGCAATGCTCATGCTCGGTTGCTGGATTCGCTTTCACGCAAGGCATGTATCCATCGTTCTTCGGTAGATATCCGCATCCGGCCCGCTGTCGCTTGTGCACGCTCTCGTGGAACACGGCGCCGTCAGGAATGTCTCGGGTAAAACCAAGGTTCGGGGGCCAGTGACGTGGGACCCAACGTCCGAATTCTAGCTCTAATCTAGTGAAGAGGGGCAAAACCTCTGAATTGCCGTTAGATTTGTGAATTCAATCAAAGTTAGGTGGGTTGGGCTTACCAAGGACCCACCAGCTCACGACACCCATATGCGACCAACCCTGGTTGAATTTTAAAGCATCATGAATCTTCGCCAGACCAGCGTCGCTCTGTGCCTTATGGAACACTTTTTCTAATTCGTCCATCTTCCATGGAAGCCTATCCGGGCTAGTTCTGCCAACACATTTATCTTCAATCGCCAGCACTTCCTCCAACATCCAAGCGAGTGCAATGTCACTAATATTTGGAACACCTTCCTCTGGCGTCCATCCACCTCCAATATCCGCATGATTACCAGGGAACCACACTTCCTTGACATCATGCTCCTCCGGTTTCCAACCCTGCATTTGCGCATACAAACTTGGCTTGAATTTCAACCTCCTCTCGTCAATTGCCACGGCATGTCTAACGTGATCGGCGGCTGGCCGCTGGGTTTCCGGGAAACTTCGTCTTAGAAGCGGTAGCTCGAATCTACCGACGGAGTTGACGGTATCAAACAGGCCAAGAATGTGAACCTTCACACCAGTTCTGCAAAATGTCTCTTTGAAGTGTGTCATGTGTTTTCGAATCTCGCTGGCTCGTTTCGTTTTTAAACGGCGTAGACGCTCGAATTTGGCAAAGGACTTGTATGCGAACGGGACCATCTCCTCGTTACCGCGAGATAATAAGCCTACATACATGACCATCTGAGTTAGGAATCGGGCGGTGTAGGCTCCCCGGGAGAAACCTAAATGTCATATTAGTAGATTTCGAAAGTCTCCAATCCACTCATTCCACATACCAAAGATATATATCTTGTCGCCAGGGCTATAGTATCGCATGATGAATTGATAACCCTGGATGACATGGTGGTCGAAACTAGTCCCGACAGCCTGATCCATCGATTGGTCTATGAATCGCTTTATTTTGGAGAATGGTCCCGGGGCGAAATCATGTTCGCCGGCGACGTATGTTCCGATACCAGCTAGATAGTCGGTTAGTCGTAAATGTTACCTCTGTACACTCTAAATCTGAGACTTACGTTGATAGTATAGGTACATTTGTGGATCGTGCTTGTCGAGCATTTGGTACCTAGCTCATGAAACGTTTAGAGTCCACATCAAAACCAACGACCACACTTTCCTGATCGCACAACAAGAGAGCACGTAAAAGAGGCTGGCATGGAAGTTCTTACATTTTGATAATATTGGTGTCCTACCGTGACGTTAGCTAACCCATCTCGTCCAGATTGTGTTGTAGGTTGCACGAGGGGCCCACGTGCTGCAGTCTTGAGAACTTACGGATGTATTACCCTTGAATTTATTTCCTGTTCCGTCGAAGAAGAGGATCAATTTCTTAGATCGGACTTGGATTTCAGTGATCCCTGCGTCCTTGTATGGTAAAGGGTCCATTTCCAGATCGAAACTATCCTTTGTCGTCGACATTGTCGACGATTTTCTCAGATTGCCCGGACCAGGAGTAGTGCTACCGTTGACAGGCGACTTCTCATTTAATCCGGAGCCATTAGACATGACGGTGTCGATTCGTGGTCGGGTTGGTGGCTGGCCCGACTCTGGGATCGAGGGTAAAGGAGATCCACCGTTCAATGGAGATATTGGGGGAGAGTCCTCTTCGAGTGGAGGGCCTCTGGTAGCCGTAGGGTAGGCATCGGGATCGTTAGACCAAATCCCTGCCTTTTCGGGGTCCGAGGACATATTGTCGGTTACAGTCGCTAATCTTGGGATGGAAATGTCGTATATCTAATGTATCGATATTGAATCAATTGGAAGTTTTGCGGAACGCCTCTAAACAACTACCTATTCCTGGGGTAAGAAAAATATCAATCACGATAGCAGCAGCGGATGAAATGGGAAAAAAATATATTTTGCACTCCATGCCGCATTATTTCTACAGGAGGGGAGATTTATATCTTTCTAAAGACCATCTCCTCACTTCCTGCTCATGCAGAGGAGCGCCAGCCTAACATCCCGATCAGGTAAGAGCAAAGAAAATCTGTGCAAAGAATGGCCCGAGAGGATCACGTAGGCGGACCCCAAATGTTATCGTGCAGAAACACTCACAACCTGGGGGGATGTGGGTATCTAGGGTATTTAGGCCACAACTGGCGAATCATAATTTCAGCTTTGTGATTGTGTTTTGCCGAGCTATCGCGTCTTGCTCGATTCATCAATCGATCGTGCTAGTTCCTTTACGAATCTAGTAATGTGTTCACAAGACATGCAGCATTAGGTTGTGCAAAACGTCAATCAAAGGAGGGAGCGGAGAGGTATTTACGGCTGGCTTATGCACGTAAATTGCGCTACCATTGATCTAGGTAATTGTGGATTCTGAAGGTTTCGTGCCCGCCTGGCTTTCGAAGCGACCTGTGTTATCCATCTTTTCCTGCTGTGTCCTAGTCCTCCTGCTTGTGAAGCCTTGGGTTTTCGGCGGATAATGACACATTCCAGTGGGACGTTGGACAATTCAACCATCATTTGAGCTTCCAGGAATCCTTCCTTCCTTCTTTCATTCCTTATCAGCTGCTGAGTTTCAACCGATACCGTGAGGCATTGTCGACTTCTCAGCTGAAATTAGGGCCCTTCATAGCTCAAAGTCTATCAAGGGAACCCGTCTGGTAACGGAGATTTTAGATCGGAGGCGGGAAGGGATTGTCGGTAATCTAGGGGTTGCAAAACAAGGAACATTGTTCAGGTCTTGCCAACCACTCTACGAAATTAACGGAAGGCGGCACGGTCCTTGCCCTTTTCTGGCTCGAAACCAACAAATATGGCCTAGTCGGTGAACAGAATCGCTTGGTATATCGAAGTGATTGGCTCCCGGATTGCTCAGCAAATACCCAAAATTTCTCTGCATGGTCAATAGGCCAGCTTGCATAATATCAAGTGAAGCATTTAGCTGAGGTGTAGGCTTCGAGAAATGTTTACCTGGGGGGAGGCAGCCATCCAAAATACGCTAAAAGTTTGAGCCGACCGAGATGCAAAACTTGATTTGAATCGCAATCGCATTCGTGAAGATCGATCAACAGTGACGAATCAATGGTGCTAAAGTGTTAGAGCATAGAATTCAAACTTGGTGGGTAGTCAAACTAGGCTTTTCTCTGGGAGCGGCAGTTAACTTGGGTTTAGAGTAGCCAAGTTTGGAGGTTGAATTTGCTCGCGTGAATAGTATAGAACTTAACTGTTGAACTAGATTGCTTACGCAGTAAGATACAATCAATCAACTTTCTTCTTGCAGGGTAGGGGCAACGCGAGGCTGTTCAAGGAAAATGCCGGCAAATTGCAACATTTTCTCTAGTGGCAACACTTTCTAATGGCATCTCGACATACCTAGAGAAACAACTCTAGCATGGAGTTGATAGGGCAATACCTACTACAGATTTCTAGCGTCGATTATTAGCCTGGATTGTATGTCGCTGTGTATTTTGTTTACGTACTACGTAAAGTGGCACCAATAAACCTCTATGACAATCGAGTAGATACATTGTCTAGTATTTTAGTTTCTATCCTCAGCGCTGTTTGCCTCAGAATTTCACCATCACTTAATACTTGATATCATCATCATTATCAAACTCGCAACGTTTATATTTGTACGAATATACTTAAGTACTCAAATAATGGAAAACACCGGCCTCCCTCCGGCTTTGCCAACAAAAGGCTTCACCTCAATTGAGATACGAAAGCATCTAGAACCGGAAGGTTTCAAACCTCGCCATCCATCCATCGGCCATCATGAACGTTGCCGCAAGCGCATTCGCGGGTCTCACCTCGGTACAATCGTCTTTGATACATATCACGCGCGATATGTATGGGAGAATCCCTACTTCCCCACCATTTACGTTCCAAGCAAAGACATCTTTAACTTTGAGGATTGCCTTCAGCCGCTCAAAGAAGGCAAATTTAACGAAGATGTAGCCAAGTTCCTAGGGTTCAACCAGCTAGCTAGCTCATTTATTGATAATCTTTGGTTGTTTGTAAAGGATAAGGCGGTCACGCAAGTATTTTACATCACGAGAGGCATGCTGGCAGGATTCGTTCGCATCCCGTTTAAAGGAATCGGTGAGTCATTTTAAGATATCAGTCATCCCGAACGTGCCATGTGAGAGGGGGTAAACACTGACATGGTAAAACCATAGATACATGGAGAGAAGAAGAGGATGAGATTGTTGGTTATCCAAGGGATCCCTATAAACGAGTTGATGTCCATCTTTGCACACGACGTGTTGAAGTCATAATTGGGGACACAAGCTTCGTATCGAATCAAGCTGTGATTCTTTTCCATGCAGGCTTTCCACCGAGGTATTACTTCACACGTGACGTCTTGAAGCCGGTTCACAAGCCCGGCCGACCGAGGACCATCGTGAAACTTGTAAAAAGTTCTAAAAAGAGCTTTTGTCCATACAAAGGCGAAGCCAGGTAAGCTGTTTAACTATAACCCGACCCGATATGAAGGATATAGGACTGACTCGGTGAAACCTGATAGCTATTACAATTTGGAAATCAATGAAAAAGAATATCTTAACATTTTATGGTGCTATACGCGGCCAAACCCGGAAGTTTTATTAATCAAGGATCGCATATGTTTTCTAAATGAACGAGTATGTGCGCTTTACTTCTCTTGCTGCAACTTTGGGTCAAGTGGCTAACTGGGATGATGGTTGGGTAGGTTGTAATTAAAGTGGAGGGTTGTGTGCAACTCCGACCGGCTATTACTGGCGACCTTGAGTTATCTTCGGAGGAGAAGGAATTGTTTAGTTATCCTGGATAAGTTATAGGTATTGACCACTCTCTAGATTGGAATATTCATGGATTTTTTCAAGGCAATTTAAATATTAGAAATTCTCAGAAAATAAAAGGACTTATCGCATGAGATCCAACCATTTAGATGGTTGCTACAAAAGCTTAACTGCAATAATAAGGCGTATGAAACGAGTTCTTTGAAAACTCTATTCCTCGTTGCTGATAAGCTGTAATGGCGCGCGGCGGCGGCACTGTTGGAAAGTTGGATCAGCGCTTGTATCACAGAAACTAAGTTCAACGCAAAGGCGACGACTACAAAGGGAGTATTTGTGTATCGGTCCAACACTTTCGGCTTTGTACATATACATGTCGTCGGATGTCTACAGGTACTTAATTTCGACGACGCACTGCACCACCTCTATGCATGTAGATATCCATTGACGCTGTAGAATGCACAGCTCAGCAGATATCATATCAGCAATGCCTTCTGCCATTCCATTACAAAGAGCGATGGATTCACGCATCGAATTGTCTTTGATCGTATAACTCGGGATAGCGGATGTCTATGCTTGCTTGATAGAAGTTATATCAGTTCCGAGTTTTACTGAGATCGCAATGTCGGTCCCTTCCCGTGACCAGTTCGAATCGGCCTTGGTGATGATGTTGCACATGCCAAATCATCAAATTCTCTCCGCCTCCTTTCCTTCGGTGAGGGTGTTCCGAGTTTACCCCGCGAGAGCTCATCCCATTCTTATTCGACATGCCACATTGAAGCTGCAATAGCGGCCCATTCGACATGAAGATTCTGGGATTCATACCCAATCGCTTGGGATGACGCTCCACTTGAACTCCACCAAAACTGCCCGACCTTGGAGGAATCTGGGCAGCAATCATGCAAGCCAAGTCGGACAACTCAGAAAGTACCTTTTTCTGACCGGGTCCCCTTCCACGCTAGAGAATCTAGGGATGCAAGGCTCTTGAAGTTGCTTTTTCCGGCTCGCATGCCAACGCGACCATCTCGAATTAGATTTCAGGAAAAATTTTCGAGCATTCTCCCTTGGTTTGACAGATGTACCTAGTACATGTACCAAAAGCGAAAGGAAAAAAATGTGATCGCAGGTCGATAAAAATAAAGAGGAGAAAATAAAAGAAGAATCATTCTTAGTGGTCTTGACTCACTTTCATGCTTACTACTACTCTCAGGCTTTTGGTTTTTCATATCGATCCTTCTCTCTTTTTCAAAATCTTAGAAACTTCAACCTTTCGTTGCATTCATTGTTATTCTGCTCCTTTTTTTTGCGGGATACATTTCGTTGAATTCGGCGGGCCATTTTGCGACCCGAATTTGGTATCTGTTCCCACCTATATTTCTCTTTTCGTCTCGACCACCCGGCCTAGGGTTCCCACTTGAAGTCTTTTTTTTGCTGCAGACCACGATTTCGCAATCACATCAACAAGGGAGAATTTCGCCGACAAGCCGCACACGACACCAGAATATTCTGTATATTCATCTCTGATATCCAAGTTTGGGTTTCTCGACCGTTGCGGTCCTGCCCAGGTGTTGTCTTAGCCTGAACGAAACGTGATACTTGCCAGGAACGGTTCTGAAAAGAAAAGTTTCCTCTTTCGTATCCTCGTAGTTCTTTGTCTTGTGGACCTTTGACAAACATTTACCTGAGCGGTTTCTGCCATTCGTTGGGAACCCGAGACAGCGTTTTTGGCAGTGGGCAAAAATCTGAAAAGGCTTACTGGCTCGTGCTAGAACTTGTATATCCCTCAGAGATCCTGGTGTCCTGTACTTGCATTTGTCAAGAATAGACCCGGCCAGAAGCGGTTTTTTGACCTGATTCGATTTCATAACGAGCTCTACTCAAGTTTCTAATTGACCAGGCGGGAATGTGGGATGCATCGTTAAGGTTGGGGGACCATCGTTAACGAGAAATCTTGACCCGTTTAATGTGCCTATGCACGTTGAATCACATTTCTAGACTGTATTTGGGTGGACCGTCTGCAGACCGGGGGCAGCTTTTCCAACACCAGCAAGAGTGAAAAATTTTGGCAGTCGAGATAGACGTTGCTTGCATGGTGACGGCAGAAAGAGCCAACTCATTGCTCCATATCAGAAGGAGGAGAAGAAGATCGGTATCGAGTAACGAGAATCGAGAATCGAGAATCGAGAGGGAGGGCAAAAAGGGAAAGAGACGAGATAGGCTTTTTCCGGGCCGGATTTCGCCATTGATAAATTTTTTTCCCACACTGCAGCTGGGTCAAATCCCATAGCAT
>LDUD01000074.1:152000-163611 GCA_012184295.1 Dactylella cylindrospora
CAATTGAGACTGATAAGTCCTCATTGGAAGAACAACTTGCTGCGCTGACAGAGGAAAAGGCCACCCTTGATGACAAAGTCTCAGAGCTTGAGGGGGAGAAGGCAACTCTTGAAGAATCCCTCCAAGCAGCAAAGGACGCTGAAGCAGAACTAAACAACAAGGTCGAAGAACTTACGGCCGCCAACGAGACTCATGAAGCTGATCTCACAACTCTCCGCGAAGAGAAGGATGGACTAGAAGAAACCTTGTCTACGCTTAGGGGCGAAAAAGATGAGCTTGAGACTACTCTACGATCTACGCGCGATGCCCACGAGACTCTTCAGACCCAGCTTGCGGCACAATCTGAAGGTTCTACAGTCTTTGTCAAGGAAATTGAAGCTCTCAAGGAAGCTCTTGCTACCGCTGAAGCCAGTCTTGCAACAGCCAATGAAGATCTCACCGCGTATAAGGGTGACCACGACACTGCTAAGGCTAGCCTTGAAGAAGCGACTGCGGAACTTGCTACCACCAATGGGAAGCTCTCTGGATTAGAAGCTGATCTAGAGGCTAAGGCATCAGAAATTACATCTCTAACTGAGAACGTTACGCAACTTACAACCGACGTGGAAGGCAAGTCGGTTGAATTGGAGGAAGCCAAGGCGAGAGTTGAGCAGCTCGAAGCAGAGTTGGCCGATAAAGCTAAAGAGCTAGAAGAACTTGGCGATAACAAGTTTAACGAGAGACTCGATGAAGAAATAGCAAAGAGTACAAGCCTTGCTGCCGAAATTGAGACCCTCAAGGCAAATGAGCCGCTTTCCCGGGAGCCAACAGAAGAACCAGCTGAAATGGAATCCCTACGTGCGCGGCTCGACGAAGCCAATTCCAAGATCGAGTCTCTCGAAACTGAGATTACCACCTTACGAGAAAACCCTGAGGAGCCGGTTGCCAAGGACACTAGCGGATGCAAGGAGCACGAAACAGAAATCTACGATCTCACTCAACGAATTGAAGACGAGAAGATCCGTTTGTCCGTTACTCGAGACGAACTCACGAGCACCCAGGAAGAACTTGCGTCATATCAAACCCGATTTGAGGACGTTGAGAATCAAAAGATTGCTGCTCAAACCCGTGCTGCCGAAACCCTTGAAGAGTCCGTTACACTCCGTGCGAGCTTGGAAGCTATGGAGCAGCGAGCAGTCGAAGCAGAACAGCGCATTGCGACGTTGCTATCTGGGAAGAGTGGCTACAGAAGACCTCGCCAAACCCCGACGCCGCCAGCTGAAACAGCCGATTTCGAGGACAAATTGCGCGACTCTCGACAAGAATTTGCAGCACAGGTCGAGGATACTGCACCTCCAGGCCCTGCTGCCGACGACCCTGGATTCCTTCCGATCCCTGACGCTGCGGCTGCGGCTGCTATTGAGGCTTCCAGACGAGATCGACGACGGAGGCATCGTAGCGCAGCCGAGGGCGAAGAAAGACGTGAAAAAGATAGACATGCACGCACTGCCACCGCTACAGCCACCGTCACTGATGATGATGAACGCAGGCGACTTCGCAAGGAAGAACGGCGACTCCAGAAGAGTGGAGGCGTTCCTCGTGATGTGCCTGATATTACTATCACTCGTGAGGCTCCACCTGCTGCTCCTACTGAAGATGAGATGCGGGAACGTGAACGCGAGAAGCGGCGTCTCCGACGAATGGAAGACCGCGACCGAGAAAAGAAACGTGAAAGCCAGCGAGAGAGTGCGGATGAAAGGGAGAGACACCGTCGGTCAAGGAGGCCTTCCGAGAGCGAGCCGGTTCCGGTTCCTCGATCAGCCGAAGTGAACAATGGATCGGCTTCTCCAGAAAAGGACCGTGCCGCTCCAGAGAATATGGACGAGGATGAAATCATTCAAGAACGGCGAAAACGTCGTGAGAGAACCCGAAGAAACCTCCTCGCCGCGGTTGCCACTATCACTGCTACTCAAGAATTGGCGGGAAGTGGCAGTCGTCGCGAAGCTGCTCGTGTGGAACGAGAGCGGGAGCCACGAGAGCAACGGGAACAACGAGAACCGCGAGAAATACGGGAGCCACGAGAGCAACGCGATCGAGAAGGAGGACACCGTGAAAGGGAGCACAGAGAGCATCGTCACCATTCGCACCGCTCTAAGGAGAAAGACAGGCGATCCCGCGGCGTGATCGACACAACCACGTTCTCGCAGCCCACGAATGGAACCGATGATGCTCCATCCACACCTGTTGATGATCCAAACGTTGACATCAACGGACAAGAAGTCCGACGACCGGAACTGCGAAACCTCCGCAGAGAATCCCAACGACAGTCCAGAATGGTTGGTGGCTATTCATACCAGAGTCCACGGCTAGCGAGTGTCGCAACATACTTGATGAACGGTGAGGGAGGTGCTGGGTCCGCAGGAAGCGGTTCTGGCGAAGAAGGGGGGTATCAGGAGAAAGACACGGGTGCGAAAGAAAGCGGCTGGGGCAAAGTCCGTGGTTTCCTAAAGCGAGCCCAGACAGCCGTCTAACGATATACGATTACTTTTTGTACGACATGACCCTAACGACATATACGCAAGACGATTTCAGTATCAAACTTCGCATTTAAGAATTTTTCACCAGTTTAGTCTTCCCTCCAAGGCTTCAGGACGATAAATGAATCTTTTTTGCCTTTAGTTTTCAAATTTTTTTCTACGGAAAAGCTTTGGCAGGGAGGAGTTGTAGCTGTGATTTTTGTATTGAAACTTAGCGTGCAACCTCTTTGGCAATTTTCCTGCCCATATATTTCTCTTTTTCACTGATTTTTCTCTATCATTCATTTATACATCATAGCGAGGGTCATTCAGAGGTTGAATTTTTTTGTCATGAATTTTTTATTTTTTTACATTATTGTAACGTATGGTGTATTTACCGTCTTTTCTGCTTTTTTTGACCTTCTTTTCGTCTTCCGCGATATACTCCTCTTGCATGTACCTTCATTTTTATATCTCGAGGCCGATTGGTGGTCTCAGTAACGACCTTTTAATGACGACCCATTTTTCTTGTTCTTTTCCTTTTGCTAATGATAAAACCTACCGAATTGATGACTCCGCTCTTTAACAAATCTTTGTTCTCTCGTTAAAAACTCTTAGCTCTCCGTCCCCGCTTCACAAAAATTAGAAAAGGAACAGAACAAACGGAATGTATCCGTGCACAATAGATACTGTTTTTTCGGCCTGCATAATACAAAAATTTATTCTCTTAGATATTTGGAGAACATTCCAGTAGACAAAGATATCTTTTTTTCTGTTCACAGAGCAAATAAAATAGAAGGGTTGGAAAACAATAAGCGCTCTCATTCTTCTTCGCAGCTTGGTCTGTTGTCGCCATACAAGCTTTCGTAGCTTCATCTCTTTGCCTCTGGCCATCATCATATCAGGGGGCGTCAACTGAGACGAATAACACAGGCTGCTATATCATTGTCCTTTCATTCATTTCCATCGCCTAGATTAAATATTCCATCTTCTTTATTCACCCTCTTCCAATTTCCGCTGCAATATTAACCCATTAATCCTCCGTCGGGGAGCTATTATCCACTATTCAACTGCCTGAGGGATATTTGGAGGGTCGTCGTCAACGTTCTTCTGCCGTACAATAATATTAATATCATCCGAGCTAAGGGGGTTTACGTTTGTTGGTTTGCGGTCGCTTAAGCTGCGAAGAGACAAGCCCGTGAACAACGACAACAAACAACCCATCAACCATGCCAGCACCCGAACCAATGAGCTCAACAAACCATTCAATCCCAGAATACCCAACAGGCTACGACTACACCGCCTCCATCCTCCCTCAAAGCACAACCCTCATCCTCACAAAACTAGTAGTCCCAACCGCAAACTACGATGTCGAACCCTCCAAAACCATCGTCATCAATCTAACCCTTCACCCTCGGGTCGTAATCACCTGCTCCACCCTTTCAGGCGCCGAGCTGGGTTATTTCGGCTGGGACTCCGGCGCCGTCGACATTGCGTTCGAAGGCGACGATGAAGTTGTGATTAGCTACTCCACCACGCCGAGCATCTGGTCCTCCGGCCAGAGAATCCCAGAAACGAGAGAGTTTTTGACGGAGAGGGGATGGTTCCACACGTTTGCGAATGTTGTCACGAGGGTGGGAGTCGGCGATGGAGGGGGGATAATGAGGTTGAGCGTTAAAATGCTTGAAGATCACAAAATAGCAGGAGGGGTAGGAGGAGTAGGGGTAGGAGGAGGGGTAGAGGTAGCCGAAGAGCGGAACCAGGGTAGCTATATCGGTGGCGGTGGTAACGAACGGCTCGGAATTTTCGCCGGCGACAACTACGCCATCGTCACGAACGATAGAGGCAACATTGTCACGACACCCGAGATGGAAGATGATGGGGATGAAGGCATGGATGATGAATATAACAATCCTGATTCTTCGCAGTTCTCGCCGTCTAGGGTGCCGAGAACTCCTGGAGGGAAGGATAAGAAGCGGGTTGTCAACGGGAAGATTGGTAAAATTGGGAAGGTGAAAGGTGGAGCGGCGACGGCCGCCGGTAATGGTGGTGCTGGTGGTGGTGGGAGCGGTGCAGGCGGTGCTGCTATGAAGAAGATTCTAAACCCTTTTGCAAAATTGACGATAAAATAATACCATCTATTATTTCTATTTCTCTTGTTTTTCTTTGCTTTTACGTTTCGTAAAGATAGAATAAAGTATGGATAGGGACGGCGGGAGGGGCGTGGGTGGTGTGCAGGTGGTCGCTGTCCTTCTCTCTCCTTACCCTGTCTCCTGCCACCGTCTCTACCCATCACCCTTGTCATTTTACCTCTTTGCTTGATTTTTCTCGCATGTATACCCGAATTCTGACAATGTGGGGCATTGTACTACTCGAGGGGAAGAAAAGACTCCTACAGGTTTCCGATAGTGACGACTTTTTTAACTACCTGCATAGGTTCATTGCGCGATTATAGCTGCAAGGGTCCTTCGAAAGAAGGAACAATTGCGTGGCTGGCGGCGGGGTATATGGTATGAAGTTCACGATCAACTGCTCATGGTGGTTCCACAAAGCGGTCGTTAGGCATTCACTTGCGCTTTTCTTATTCTTTTTTGATTATTAATTTTTTTCTTTGCATTTCCTTTCGTGTTACACACTGATTTCGTCCTTTGATAGCATACAAGCGTATAGAGAATATGGAAAAAATTTGTAAGGAAATCGTTTGATAGATAGAATATGAAAATTGACAAAATTAGGATTCTCATGTCAAAAATGTCCGAACAATTAGAGATTAGAGCCGTCAGGAAGGAGAAAAGACATAAGATAATGACAAAGGAAAATATTCTTAATTTATTTGCTTTGGTTTGTGATTTCGCTGGGGAAACCAATGAGTGGCAGTATCGATTCTATCAGATACTTTGAAAAACTGAGATGAGAGGTATAAAAAAAAGTGAAAAGTAACGCCAGTATATCCATGCAAGAGAATGACCGAGGACCCCGTATATGGAATCCAGTGAAAATATTCCAAATGTTAAACCAAAAGACCGCAAAAACTCCGGGTATCATTAAAAGAAATACGTTTTAAAAAGGCTGGTACGCAAGGAAGGTAGTTATGTAAGATGCGATGAAGTGAAGTCAAAAGTGAAAGGAAAGAAAAAACTAAACGACAGATGCAGAGCGGATTGTCAGTGGCCTGATAGTAGGCAGTGGAGAGCAAGATCGTGAATGAGTGAGGCCTTGCTCGCCGTAGATTGGGCGTAGCTGGAACATGCTGGTATTATCATCGAGGGACTCTTCGAGGCAGAGTTCGATAGTTAGAGGAGAGGCTTTGTCCTCGTCCAGGAAGATTTTCCTTGGCTTCATGTCAGTGAAACTTCCAGCGGTCGAAGGACGTGGGAAGCTGTCGAGAAGAGCATCGGCGGGTGGAGTAAGAGGAGTCGGTGGGAGAGGCTTCCAGTGATTTGGATCCCGGATTGGGCGGGGAGTTAGAGTCGTGACAGTGATTGGAGAGTCATGATCGTGCTCTTCGGAATCACTTTCGTCAACGTTGAAGAATGTAGATCGCTGCTGTTGTGGTGGTTTGCATGGGGGTCCCAAGTTGTCGCATTTGATTCTTAGCGATGGCTTTGGGGACTTGGATGGGAGGGGAGCGAGGTTATCTTCAGAGTCAGGCAGGAACATGGAACGGAGTCCAAGCGGTGCCAACGCGGAGTCTCTGATCCTGAGAGAAGATGTTCTCTTGGGGATCAATGGCAGTCCTGGCATCGACTTTGCGTGCTTTAGGATCTTGGACTCATCAACCGTTGGAGAACTGACGGAAGATTTTCTTCCTCTGACGTTGGTTTTGGTCGCTTTCTTGACTCGCTTGTCAACTTGGGTGATGACATGCCTTAACTTCTCCAAGCTAGTAGAGAGGTTAACGCCAGCTTTTCTGAGCGTTTCGAAGCATCGTCCCCAGACTTCGACGTTGCTCACCATCACGCCGTAGTTTCGAACGTGGCTGGTGTTTTTCCAGCCCTTCTTTATCGAGTTCATGTATTTATGTAGCTCCGAGAGCCCACGCATACCCTCGTACACATCCCTCAGGTTCTTCTCCATGGCTATAGTAGTCTTCTTGACAACAAATTCAACCTTCTTGTTTCCTTCCGAGATTTGCTGTCTGAAGGCTGGGTCAGTAGCCAGCATCTTCTCAAACACCGATGAGTTGTCAATTGCGGTTTTTAGATTCTTATGCCTCTCTTCGATATCTGCGATGGCAACGTCGAATTTGCTTGTCGACTTGTTGAGGAACTTGTTAATGTCGTCAACATGCTTTTCTAATATTCTGACGACTTCTGTTTCTGATTTTGCTATTCTCTTGTGCAGTAGGTGGATGCCAAAGGCAATCTGAGCAATGACTTTGACAAGAGGGTGATATTTCAGATCATAGCCCTTTGGGTTGATCGCATTCTCCACATCGACGTCCGGGAACCTCATTGATTCAACAAAGGGTCCTTGCATCGACGGGATAGGATGCGTAGGGGCATACCCGGCATTGTGCTGAGAGTATTCGGAATCAGACATTGAGTTTGTGCTGTCCGAGGCGGACGAATATGAACGTTCATTTTTATAGCCACCACCGTAAATGAAGCCAAAGTCGGGACTCTGGGTTCTGATGCGGAAGACTTTCTTCTTAAAAGAAAATCTGCCAGGCATTTTGGCGGTGTACGGTGTTAAGGTCTCATCCGTTGGGAATGTAGGTAGCCGACTTAGCCTGAAGCGGAACATTGTTGCGTTAGTAACAAGATGTGTTGCGGTTGTAGTTGGATTTTCGACCCAGCCCTGCTGAGTTGAAGTCGAGTTGCGTGCTGCGGTTGGCTCGCAAGGAAGTGAAGGGTACAAGTTGTGAGGTCACACACTTACCAGGTGTCAACGGGAAGATGCAGCTGCTACCAGGCTTTTATGTCGCCCGCTAGGTAGAGGAGGAAAAAGAGCAACGTAGATTTTATTTTTTTCGAATATCTGTTGCGAAACCACTCCTGGAAAAATGTTTTTTACCCAGAAAGAGGCTTAGAGTAAAACCTTGGTAAAAAGATAAAAGAAAGAAAAAAACTGGAGTGCAGCAGCGTTTGTCGGTTACGGTCGTTGGGATCAAATTGTTCTCGAAAGTTGTTAACGTTGGTCGGCGTTATATATGATACTTTGAAGTGACGTTTGGTAACTGTAACAATAGTTTGCTCAAGCTATATTCTCAGAAAAAGATCTAGACAGAAAGTGACTAGGAGCAAGCGCACATATCTAGTTAAAGGAAGTCAAAGGTAAATTCAGTAAATTCAGAAAGGAAAGACTCTTGTAATGGGTGAGCGCGTACCCTCCGAATTTATCATATTTCTCTGGTTCTAAAGGTGGCGTGGGCACCCCTTCGAGTCTCGCAAATGCACAGTTCGAGAAACCAGGAGGAGAAACCTCATGGCGGGTACCCCACCCGCACAACGAAGGCTGCGCATATACTTCCTAGATGGTTCTCATACACTACGCATGTAATGTTGGGGGGGTTTTTTGTGAAGGACCACCCACCCCTTGCATTTCTTTTTAGTTTTGGGTTGCAGGCTCTACCCACCGCCATCATTGTTTCTTTTTGCGGTGCACCTCTTGTTCAGGAATCGATAACGGTTCATGCGAGATCGACAGTCACTCTTCATGCAAGAGCGGTACAATGTCTACAAGTCATTCCTGTCTCTCACCTTTTTTTTTCTTGTCTATTCCCTGTACCCCTTCTCGCTCTGCAAGTAACAGGCAAGCAAAAAAAAAAAAGGGCGAAGCGGGATGTTGGGTCGAGGTGTGGTCGACGACATGCAGGGAGCGAGCTCATTTCGTTCTTTGTTCCCTTTTTGCTGACGGTTGTATCTTATGTTTCTTGCCTAGGTACGAAATGTTGCTCCTTCATAGAAGCGCAATTATATCATTATTGCTGCCGGGTTACTTTTTTTCGACAGCAAGAAAGAGAGCTCTAGTCCTCCTTGCTAATAGCACATTGTCAGATTATGATGTTTCCTTTGCCGCTGTTATTTTACCGACGGGCTACGTACGAACTTTCCCACTGTGCAGAATATTATGTCAGGACCGAAAAAGCCTTCCATTTGGCTTGCAGGTCGTGTAATTTAACTTCCCAAGGGCGGAGCAAGAATGCCGTCTACAAAGGATTCTAGCGTAGCCACAGCTAAAATGGAGGTACTATGGGTTCGTCCATAGAAAAAGTCATGATATTTTTTCCCCACTTTCTAATCTGTATGTCTTGATGCTTTTTTTTCTCTGTTAATTGTCCTGGGCTGTCAAGAAGGAAAAGAAAAGAAAAGTGTTGCCCGAATATCACAGAAGTCCAACCAGCAATCAGATCAAGTTCCACTTTTAGAAGTTCAATGGCGAAACAAGCTTCAACCCGGGCCCTGTCCACCTGTTCAAACATTGGACCAGCAAAAAGGAAATACACATACGGAGAAGAGAAAAAAAAAGGCCCTTGGAGAATCGGCTATCTATTTCACCCGCCATGTCTTTTCTTGCCCCGGTGACAGGACGTGGCCAGGCTATCCAGGCTATGTCCGATCGTTCATGGCATTCTCTTTTTTTCACGGTGGCGATCGTTCGCAGGCAGACGTGCTTTCGTCCAAACGCTTCCTAAGGGGAAGAAAATCCAGTGCGGCCTTGATAAGCCTCCGACTCATTGTCAGAATGCAGTCTCCTATTTCCTTACCATATGTGCGACTGAAATGTAAGCGTATAGGAGTATCTGTTCTCCGTTGTGTTGTCGGGGAGGTCTAAGTATAGTCCGTACTGCGTCAGATTTTAATATTACAAGATTAGTTGACATATCAGGTTCTATACTATAACAACATGAGCATGGGCGACGGTGCCGCTACACAGTGCAAGGCGAGTGCACAGCAAAACGGCACTTCAATTTCCAACCAGAGCCCCCCAGCATATCACAGCATCAACCCCAGTGCCGTGCACTAATGTAAGGTCATGCTTTTCATATACTAACTACTAGACCTGACTACTAACAGAATACACCCAGGTATTTGCTGCGTCATGATCCGTTTGATGTGACCTGTAGGGGCCGAATTGCCAAGTCGAAACTTTATAATCCTTACGCCACATTGTCGCCATTCAACTTCCTAGTTAGCTTACCCGCATTAATTAGGCCCCGGGCTGTCTGTCACATCCAGGCCACACACCCACGACCGTCCTCTCCCCTCACGTAGCCTTATGATAGAGAACAACTGAGACATTCCGTGGATACCCATTCGTCCCCCTCCCTCTCAAAGTCTCCATTCCATACAGGTACTTTTTTCCTTTGCCTTCCTCACAACGCGGGAATGATTGATAGTCGTTGCGTTAATGGTATATGGATTGTGAGAGTAGTGGACGAATTTTTGCTTCTTAGTGCCATAATGCTGTTCAATTCTCCCCTATAGACCCTAACATTGGACGCCGTGCTGTATCCCGTAAATCGTGACCAATTCAGGTGCGTGACCCTTGCTAACAAACCCAGCTAATCATGCCAATCGCCTACGACTTCTCTGCTGGATATCCCCAACTGAACTCTTTGAATTCGAAGGAACGAGATGGACCTGGTAAACTCTATGCATGTCCAACGTGATCGTATTGTGCATACCTACATGGGCACTAGGCCGGGTTTCCTTCGCAATTGTAAACCTGTTCAAGAAAGCGGCATTCCAATTTCGTCAACAGCAGGAAACAAATTATTTCGTATCACCAAACAATATCTCGGTGATCGTTTGATCCTTTTGATGTCGGGGTTTGATGTTTTCTTTGATTGGCTCCGATTTATGCGGCGAAAACTGTTAAATGTTCGTCTCGCACACCCATCACCCACGTGCTCCCCGGGTGCCGATATCAAGAAAAGAGACCTGCATCAGTCAGTCCCAAGACATTGAAAGCAACAAGTATGGTCGCGATTGTTGCGAACACCAAAAAAAAAAAAAAAAAAAAACCTCTGCCTACGGACATGACGGGCGAATGGTCTACTAGCTTTGGATCCGTCGTTGAGTGCTTCCATTTTGAACTAGATGATCTTTACGTAACATTCCTGAATTTGCTCAGCTATCTTTTTTTTATTTTCAGTGACTTATCTTTGCATGGTCCTTTGCACACATTTTACGGTACCCCACCTTCATCAAACACCCGTCACAGAATTTGATATGAAGAGGACAGTTCTAATTCTGCGGCATGAGCTTTATTTAGAGCCCTTTCGGGTCGTTAAGGGTGTTTTCGCTCAACCTCAACTTCGTTTCAACATTTTGCCGGGGTTCCACCATAGGGACTGAAAAATAATTATTATCATCAATGCTGACAATACTTCAGGGTGCCCTGTAAAACCTTTGGAAAGCGACTACGCAAGGAATATCACTAACAGGCTAGGATATTACAATTTTAGAAGAAATTTAATATATCTAAGGGTGAAGGATATCGTAAAAATATCAAATCCTAGCCGAAACTCTTGATAGATTCGATTCGCGATTTTTAAGAATTTTAGTTTCGCTTCCGCTCGCCAGTTTTCGCAAATGTGAATAGCCGGCGGTTCTCTTAGCTTCCCCAACCTCGTATTTTGGATTACTCTATTACAATTGTGAGGTTTTGGCGACAAGTTGGAGGTTGGGATGGACATTTAGGTAGCCAACCGTCATGAGTCGAGATTTGACACCTCTGTTGAATTCAGTGGGTAACAAAAAGCAATAGCAGAGCACCATTTCTGGTATACCGTTGCGAACCCGCGATCAACAACAAATTCGAAAGCGGGGACGGCAGAGAAAAGAAAAAGAAGGCAGTGTAACCGGTTCCTTTTTTTTTTTTTTTTTTTTTTTTTGCTCTCGTTGAGTTGAGTCTTTGGGTAGCTGCATAGCTGCATGGGCGCGCGGGCGACCAAAGACGACCGACAGAAATGTCTCGTATGTTCTTTTTCAAGTTTCGAAAATTTCATTTTGCAGCCTCTCCATATGAGCGAGAGGGAGAAAAATAAAATATACGGGAAGAAAAATGCAAATATGGTCCAACCACGATTCATGATGATGATTCCTATAGGGCATTCTTCTGGGCTTATCGAGATTTGAGAAATTTCATGGTTTGCTCTAACGGCTGGT
>LDUD01000074.1:163660-241576 GCA_012184295.1 Dactylella cylindrospora
TCTTTCTTTTTCTTCTTGCTCGTGAGGTCACGATGGGACGGGTAGAATTTCCTAGACATTGGTGCCCGAAATAAACTATATCAATGAAAATTATATCTCTCCATCTCCACCTCGTATCCTGCTCCGAGAGTCTCTTCACAAGCTCACACATACACGTACACCCACAATGCCATACAAGCTGATGTGGATATCTGTGAAAGAGGTGCAGCAAGGCCACAACCAGGTGAATCAAAAACGCAAGAGCTGCAGGACCATCAGGTTTTTTTTCCTGTCTTTCCTGTCTGTGGTCTTCTTTGCTTTCTTCTCCTCATGCTTCGTGCCGCGATCGTCTAACAAGATGTGCTCCACCTAAACCACCTTTTTTCCTGCATTTGATGGGTTTTAAGGCTCTTCCAGCGTGCGTTGTGGAAGGATGGGTGGAAAACGTGGGAGAAACGATCTGCCAATAGGCTCAGATCCTCGCAGATCTTTGATTCAGGTGAGACATTCTGAGGATTGCTTTGGAAGTTTCCCCCTCTCAAAGACAAAAAGTGGATCGGGTTAACGTTTTAGGCTTGCCTCATCGTCGACGTCTGTACAGCTTCACTGGATTGTGAGGAGGTAACATGAGGCTGTTGTTCTGTCAAACGTATGTTTTGGGTGGACTGGACAGGATGGATCAAATTAGATAATCTCTCCCCACAAAAGGTGGACGCCATACATTAGCTGATGTGTTGAGGCGCTCTTGGTAGGCGGAGATAAAATGATAAAGGGTCTTCTAGCATTTTTAGCTTCTAACGTTGTTCACTTGCAAAACATCTCCTTTACGCCTATTTCGAGGACGCACACGGGATGTGAGGCAATATGGTGCCATATAACTGAAAATGAAGAGGTCATGGCCGTGCGGCCGCCCGGAATCATTTCTTTTGATTTTCTCGGTGGACTAGCTTACGGGCGGATCTGTAAAATATAAACCGGTGAAACATATCGTGGCAATTTCTCACGATGAAGTAGCTAAGTGAGCTTAACCTACGGGAATAATATCAAATATATAATATCTCCTATGAAGTGGAGAAGCGGCGAACATCGGCTACAGTTCCATTTTGGTACCTCGCATCTCAGAGAAAGTAATTGCTGCAAGGTCCCTTTCGTGGTACTTACAGCGTAGACCATGGTACCTTCATCCAATGTCTCACCACGGAGAGCGGACATGATCAAAAGTTATAAAATTATTCCCGATTGAAACATACAATCATCGGCTGACTCTCGTCTCGAAATCGCCATCGCGGGTCGCGACTTGAACTTCTTGGAAGGAGGTTGGACGTTCGGATGTTAAGATAAGGATAAGTGAATTTTTGGGAGCGGAAATTTCATTCGCAATCATGCCACAAACAAAACATCAAAAAAAAACAAGAAACCATGGCTAGTTGAAGCGGAAGCGGGTTGTGAGTCGGCGAATATAAAAACGGTCCTGGGCGTGATATCTCCGCCTGATTTTGATAGCGAAAAAGTGGGTCCAGCCCAAAATCCTCACCCGATCGCCTCTTTAAAAGTGCTTCTAGCCGGGCGGCGTTGTCTTGCTGGCGTGTTGTAGCAGAGCCCTGAATTTACACACATGCAAACAGCTCGTGTTGCTTAAGTCCTATCCTACCCGATTTTCAATTTTTTGTGCATGTCTATCCCGCGACCTTGATGAAGTTTACGACCGGACAAGCCATTCGTGCATTTCAAATTGGTTATTCTTGATGGCGGGTTAAAGGAGGCTGCAGATGAGGCGGCTTACAAATTTGTTGGGAGACGAGATTGATTCCGTGGGAAGTTTTGTCAGCGACGTGCCATACGCTGATATATCATTCACGGTTTCAGGTAGCATGATTTGAGTGAGCAATGCACATCATAGATGAGAGGCCTCGGAATTCGCATTAGAGATACCTATTCAGGTATACATCTCTGACAAGATACCTGGCCGACCAACAATCGATAAGCAAGAGTTAACCCTGTTCGATTCCTTGCGATTCGAACGTCTGATAGCTACTCTATCTGATGGCAAGGGTGCAGGTACAAACTTGAGGCTTCTACGGAGTTAGTATTTGAGTTTCTTTCATTCAGGAGTTCGACAGGTGTTGTGACTAGAAACGTCGATATTACTGTCTATCAGATAAGGGATTGTATACCATGGCTCACGATGTAGGCTCCCAGTTGAATTCTCAGGAACTGATTTCTCCTGCGGTGCTATAGGCATTGCCTTTTTCGTAATACGCAGCGAATGCCGGTGGATATCCCGTAATGCATACCACCCGAACTAGGATACCATTCTAAACTCCTCTTTAAAATAAGGAATATTAGCCAAAATCCGACGTGGAGAACTAGGATCTAATCCCAAGAATTTTAAACTATTGAGACACTCACCAAGGCATTTAGTGAGATTACCATTAGCAAATCAATTTGAATTTGCATAATATATTCGCGGCAGCTAGAATCTTAGATCGCATGCCCCAAGATCTCGCCAGATCTTGCCGACTAAGCTCGGCTTCAAACCTCAAGGATATTTTGTTTTATTAACGCATCATTTTGAATTAGACTGCGTAATATATTTATTTCCTGATTCCACTCGGATCACATGAGTTGCGACCAGGCAGGAATAGGACGCCGATTTCCCGTCTTGAAGTGGTTTGGCAGTCTTGACATTCTGACTAATTTTAAGCTGGATCTGTGGCAATTATCGGATCATAGAGGCTCCGTTGAGGACATGGAACGTAATTCTGACGGTTGGGCCGACGGAAAGAGCTACCTTGCGAGGCTCTGTAAAGTCGGCACCTGAACGCTCGAGGCGAGGCTTAGATTTATGCATTAGACGCTAATGTTTCGTTGATAGCGTTGGTGTTTCGAAGATGACATCCTGTGACCTCAATGACACAACACTAAAGCTGGTACACTTTGGAGGCTCAAAGGAAGAAAAAAAAAATATTTGAAATCTACCGCACATCGATTAGAACTGCCATTTACTAGATGGAAAGAATAACCTCGCAATGCATACTTTGTTACACACCACTAACTTTTTGTGCGACATCGTATTTCCAACACAAAATGCAACATTGTTGAGAGGCTGGCGTAGCTCCACTCAGATCATGCAGACTAGTTACAGTTGTGAAGCTATGCAAAAAAATGCAACTGTGACCCAAGGCAGTTTGGATAATATTCGCTCAAAGGCAATATGCATCATACTTGGCACTAATTGGTCGCTTAATACCCTCGTGCCAATGGTCGTGTTATGTTATAGTGAAGCTGAAGAATGTGATCTCACGATTCCATGGCGTGCTCCGGATAAATATCCTTACTCGAAGGCCCAAAAACACGGACTTGGCACGCAATCATACATTACCAAGTTGACTGTCTACCGGGAAAGCTTCGTGCCTGTAGATGCAAATGCATCAAGCTACAAGGGATATCCATCACCATCCAAGCCCTAATTGAACTTTAAAAAAGTCTCGGTACTACGGCTTCTAGAAGGTTGTGGTGTTTAGCTTCCGCCTCGTGCACGGTTATCGGGCCTAGTGCTCCGAACAACCAATCTCCAACCCATGCTTACCTCGTGCCCAGCGGCTACCAAGTCAAACCTCCAAGAGGTGAAGTCAATATACAACGTGTTTACTGTTTACAACGCAGACCACCCCGCAAAAGAAACATATCGATATCGGCTCTATGCTTGCAGAAAAATACGACCAGTGGCGCTCTGGGAGACCGGATAAACATCATCGTGGCATGCTTGTCGGCCTCTTGGCGAAGGTGCAGGTACCACCCGTATGGATCAATATATGCTGGTTTTCACCTCTTGGGAGCTTCTGCAGGCCGAGGCCATGAATAATGTTCCTGACAATCCGAGGCTGAGGTATCCATTTCCAGTTAGCGCTCTGGTTATTTTAGGTCTTGGAAGCTGTCGAAGTTGCAATGGAGTTTCTACGTTCAAGGATTGAGCTCATGATGATCACATTACCCCAGATTGGTCAGGATTCATTGCCCAGATCTGACCGACTCAGAATCACGTAGGATGGCTGGGGAACGCGTTCCCCTCCTTCAGCAGTATAAGTACTGCGAGTGACCACCCATCTACTCTTGCTTATCTCTGTCGCATTCAGACCTAGCTCCATTAACAAAGTCGTCTTTGTTTTAAAGCCAATTGTTAGTTGCTATCAATCTAGTTCTCTTCCAAAAAATTATCCAAAATGAAGGGCTTGCTTAGCTATGCAACCGCCGCCATGCTAATGGCCCCGGTTCTCGCCGGTCCTATCCTCGAGACCCGTACTGGCGGAAACAACAGGGATAGATGCAACCATGACAATCCCTTCAAGGACGTCACTCAGTACACCAACAAGGTCTATGCAAAGAAGGTTGAAGCAACCATCAAGTCCTTCAAGAAGAAGCGTGACGCTCAAGGCGTCGCTGGTGCCAAAGCCCTGCAGAAGATCCCAACTTTCATTTGGTTGAGTTTCATCAAGGATGTAAGTGTTCTACCGGCTACCTAGATTTGCGGGAGTGGTTGCTACGGATCATCAAAGCTAATTTATTGCCGCAATGTAGATTAAAGATTTGGAACCTCACCTAAAGGACGCTCGCCACGTCCAGAAGAAGACCAAACAGAAGCAGATCGTTCCAATTGTCATCTACAACTTGCCAGAACGTGACTGCTCCGCTGCTGCCTCTGCAGGCGAAATCACCGTCGCCAACGGTGGTCTCAACAAGTACAAGAAGGACTTCATTGATCCCATCGTCAAGATCCTCAAGAAATACTCCGACCTCGAGTTCGCCATCGTCCTCGAGCCAGACAGCTTGCCAAACATTGTTACCAACCTTGGCGTTGAAAAGTGCCAGATTGCCGCTCCTCTCTACAAGCAGGGCATCGCCTACGCCATCAGCCAACTCCAGGACAAGAACTTCAACCTCTACATCGACATTGGCCACTCCAACTGGCTCGGCTGGACTGGTAACCTCGAACCAACCGCCGACCTTCTTGCCGAGGTCCGCCAACTCGCCGGCCAACGAACCCGCCGCTTCCGTGGCTACGCCACCAACACCTCCAACTACAACGCCTACAACTCCACCATCCCCGACCCAATCTACGGCCCGGGTCCCGACAACGCCCAATGGAATGAATGGCGCTTCGTCACCGCCCTCACCCCATTCCTCGAGGCTCGCGGGCTTCCTCACAAGTTCATCGTCGACCAGGGTCGTTCCGGACAGCAGAATATTCGTCTCCAGGGCGGTCACTGGTGCAACATCGACGACGCTGGATTCGGAACCCGACCAACCATCAAGACCAATGATTGCAACGTCGATGCTCTCGTTTGGATCAAGCCTGGCGGTGAGTCCGATGGTACCAGCGACTCTTCTGCTGCTCGCTTCGATGAGAACTGCGTCAGCCCTGACGCTTTCATTCCTTCCCCTGAGGCTGGTGAGTGGAACAATGACTACGTCGAGATGTTGATCAAGAACGCTGTTCCACCATTGGCTTAAGAGATTGATGAGGATACGGTCTCCTTCGGGGTGTTTGTGCGGCATCGCCATTGCATCGTATTGTAGTATAATATTTTAGAGATAAGCTTCTCCTGTATATAGCCTAAGATTGAACGAGCGTGTTTGGCGCATCTAGTAGATTAATTTAACATATATTTACACATTTAAGCGTCTACGAGGCAATGTCTGTTCTTTTCGAGCCTCATGACAACTGTTTTAAAATACAACACAGAATTGTGTTGAACGTTCCTGCCCTAGCCTGAGGAGTAGAATCTCTCTCAAAACGAGTCTTATAGCCTAGATTATGCCTCAATATCGCGTCACATGTGGCTATTCCATGCGAGGCTACTTATTGAATGCCACGAGGGGTACCCTAGCACAGTTAAGCAGTAGATCCATCAATGGGGTACGGCAATGGATTCAACGCCTGAAGTCAAGTCTTCGATGTGGCTTAGAGAGATCTAAAAATGCGCCTTCTCATCGGCCTTCTACTATGTATAAGCCTTTTCGTGCCGCTTAGCACCGCCGCATACAATGAGTTTCTAATTGGTGTTCAACCTGCCGAACCAAATGAATTCCCGTGGAAGACGGAGGAACGCCTATGGCGTGGGTGCATCTTCGCATATAGGCTACCATTTAATGCTCCACCGCATCTAGTCTGCTAACAACTTCCCATAGTACATGCCGATATCCCATCAAACGGGCAGGAGGGAATTCTATACAAGGAGTCAAAACTTATCGTGAGGCCCTGGGAAAATGTCAATTCGTTCTCGTTGAACCGGGCGGTCTGGATAATGATAAGACCCGAAAAGATACCTGAGAAATGGAAATTAGTTAGCTTTGTGGAAGTAGGTAAATTTCAGCAGCAGTCGGAGAGGCTTGCAGAGCTCTATACTCGGCTGCGGTCATTAATATTGTAGTGTGGGTCTAATAATCAACAGGTTGCCCTGAAAGGACCAGGCTCGAAGCCTGAGAGCGTTATCGCTAGTTATAAGACTAGAGAAAAGCGTAATGGTCCGTTCCTAAACGAGTACCAGATGGCGAGCATTGAATCAAAAGCTGCTACATTGTAAGCTATTAACAAAGATGATTCCAAGGTTTGCATTTGCTTACCATGGGGATTTAGATTCAATGTTTTGGAGCCTAGTTGCGGGTATCTGAGTTTCAACGTTCATACGAAAAACCCGGATGACCGATTTCCGGTCGCATATGAATTAAAGACTAGCGATGAAACCGGTCGCCCTTTAGATAGTAACGCAAAAGAGTTTTACGGTAGGCGACCTAGGGGTAGTGCGGTTGGCGCCAGCGGTAGTCATCTATTCAGCGATTTGCTAATTTCAAATCTAGCCTGCTGGGAATCGAATAACCCCCAAGCGGACCCTAACCAAATCCAAGCATCGAAAAACACAATCGATCTGAAGAAATATCCTCGAATTTACGGAACAAACCTTGTAAACGACCACGAATGCCACCAGGTTTGGCTATACCTCACTCGTTTCGGTGCAGACGCGCAAGCAATAAAGGAGGCTACGGAACGAGAGCAAATGGGAGGGTCACAAGGAACGTCAAATTCTCAGTGGTCGCAGCAGTCGGGCCCGAATCTCTTAATGTTCTCAGAGTCTCTGGGTTCGCAGGGATCTCCTTCAAGTGGAACGCAATATTTGATGACACCATCTCTCGACCGGAAGAATATAATGTCTCCGATTTTTGTCGATGACAACGCAGAGACGCCCATGATTGGAGATAGGATACAGGGTGAGGAATTTAAGCTTGATAGCGAATATCTCAAGTCACCGGAGATAAAGCCCGTGGAAGGTTACATGGAAGAAGAAAAGGAGTCGCAGGGCGAGGTATCAAAAGCAGATGAAGAGAAGGACGGGTGATGTGTGTTGAGGCTGTTGTATCAGGTACACATGTATAATTATCACGGAATTTTATGATGTTGGGGAGGTATACTTTGTCGGGTCTGGTGCCGAGCTGGGGACTTTCGGGGATGCAGATGCTATAATAAGCCCGTTAATGCGTTCTGAAGATCTCAATGGTACAATTCCACGGTTCAAATTATTTATGCGTCCCATACCACGCTGCTGCCTCAACCAATTAATTTAGTTGATCCAGAGAACGATTTCAGCACCATCAAAATCAGGATAGAATATATAAATTCGACCCGAATATGGAGATGAAGTCATATGGTGCCGTATGCTTTTGGGCTGTTAAGCCTTTTGAGGTTCAACCGACACACAACAATGCAATGTGGCCAGTGAGTGGGCTAATTCGAGTCCATGAGACAATGTTCAGCCACTTGACGACATTTCTTTGTAGGAGGCGGTTCCGAAATGCAACGCTAGATTGGGAACGCATTGAGACTAGAATCCTGTCTAAGGTTGTTTTCGGGTTGAACGAACCAGGGAATAGACGGGCGTGGAGAGACATATTTCTGGTAGTTCCTTTTTAACGACTGGGCAGCTGCTGTGGCTCGAATGGTCTGGACAATCGATGCGGGTAAGCTATTAACTATTTCTCTGGCCACTTTCCAAACGTAAACATGACGGACCTGGTACAACACAATGCCCAAGTTCCGAATCCGGTACATTGCCGTTGCGACTTTTACAAGTGGACCCATGCGGTTGCGCATGCCGGAATAGCCGTTCTAAAACACATGAGAGTAGTCCACCCACTTCGACTTCATTGGGTATTGCGGAGACAGGCAACAATGGTTTACAGCGCTAGTACCGCAATAGAACAATATGACAATCGCACAAACTGGATTTTTATATGATCGTCAAAGGAGACCAGTTCACGTTGCAACCTCGTAGCCCGACACGAACCTAAACTCCGTAGTAGAAAAATTGTGATTGTGTGCTCTAGTTCGAATTGCGGTAAAGGTCCATTAGTTGATTCTAAAAATACTTGAGGGTTACTGTTCAACATGTGCATGTTCACGATAACTGAGCTCAAGTTTATCGCCGCCTTCCTTAACATACGGCTTCAGCCGAGGAAGAAAAGATAAAAAAAAAAAAAAGGGAATCATCACCTGCCCCAAACAAAGGTGCCATGTAACCCAGCAGATCCCTTCCGCATTCCTTGACATCTGCCAAGGACAGGCTTTTTGTGGAACAGGGACCCTCGAATCTACTACCCACTTGGGGTACTTGTCTGGGGCTCTCCTTGCAACGGAAGGTTCTCTTTTCCTCCACACTTTATTTATACTTTTAAAATTTTCCGCATGGGGAGAAAGTGGTATGGACCCGAGAGAGAGAGAAAAATTCTCCTGCATTTCGTGACAAGTGCGTGAGCTTGAGAAGCTGTGGGCTAAATATTGCTTTGTTTAACAAAACTCCCATAGCATGCATAATGTACCTTCATTTCGCTTGAATGGATCGCTAGAACCCCGGCCGAAAGAATGTTGAGGTTGCATTGTGGAAGTTTTCAGAAACTATGATGTCAAAGTGAAAGGGTACAACTGAGACCTGAACCTTGCAACCATATCGCTAATGGGCTTTGTGATCTTCATGAGGCAGTTGAGATCCGAATTCCGCGGCCGTGCTTGGGTAGACATTATCGAATATATAAAGACGGCATGTCGTCTTCTTCATACCGATCTCATCATCAGCTTCCAACAGCAGTCCTACAGCCGTCTACATTCAATACAACAAAAACTCTCTATACACTCGCTTCCATAACGCCAATTTTCATTCACAAAATTTAATATATCTTAAAAGAAAAATTTCATATTTCTCAAAATGCAACTCACTCTTGCTACCCTTCTCGCGGCTGTCGCCTCCGTCTCTGCCCTCCCACAGGGTGGGTATACCTCCCAACCAGCTGAAGTTACCGCCTTCACCATGATGTCCCTCCGCTCCGCCTCTCCAATCCACTTTGGCCGCGTCGATGCCTCCGGTGGCAAGTTCTATATCGGCACCACGCCATCCTCCTACTGCCCATCCCCACCAGTTCCAGCTGGTGCCTGCCCATCCGGAAACTATACTTCCGTTTCCTTTGGCTCTGGCAGCGCTTCCTTGAACGTCATGGTTCCCGGCGGCCAGCGCATTTACATCGCTCCGGATAACTCTTTGAGCTACACTCAAGCTCACAGCGCTTTTATCCCACCAGGCTCCGTTACCGATGGATGGACTCTTGGTGCTAAGCAAGCTAATACCTTGAGGCAGATCTCTAACAGCCATGGTGGATTCATTGCCTGCCCTGCCTCGGCTGGTGTTGGTCCATGGAAGGTGTTTGTTGGAAACGTCACAGATAGCACCGCTCCAAGCGGCTCCGCTGGTGATTGCTTGGGATTCAGTAACAATGCCGTCGAATTTACTTCTGAGCAGTACGGTGCTTGGCAGTACTAGATTAGCTAAGTTTGTTAGCTATATATTTTAGGCGGATCTGAAGCACAAGGGAAACGCGTTCGAGGGCTCGAAGGGTGATGAGAGATTGTTCGGAATTGAATACGAGTGAGGATTAGCATCATACATTTGCATAGCAAAGGCGCATTGATTTCAAGTATAACGAAAACATATCATATACAATATACAGCTATATATAGACAAAAGCACATAATAGGACACACGTTCAGTTTTATGTTATCCCTCTCGGTATCCATATCTCGTAAGCGCTTTATAAATTGCCATCTGAGCAACGCATAAAATCCAACAATTGGAGCTGGTCCTTATTCCAGGATAGAGAAGTAATCTTGGTAGACGTACTAATTTGGTTAAGGGCGACAAGACGAGAGCACTTAGTTTCATTGTATATTGCACTGAGTACCGATCGGTATTGTTACCTGGCTGTGAACTGCCATTCTACTGTTGTATACTGAAAATTTAAGGTCGCCGATGCGACGTTCGCGTTCGTGTAATGATGTAAGAATGCGTGTCTACTTTGCGTAACAATGGTCCGGGGATAACCTTCATTAGGGTATGTCGCTGGCTGCGGCCTCTAAGGGGCTATTGGAGCTTGTATAAGTTAACTTCCGTGGGTTAAATGTATCGTAATATTAGGACTTGCCTATGCGACCACTCGCTAGCAGATGAAGCACAAATATAAATATACAGAGTGGGAATGTTGCCAATGCTGGGCCCTTTAGCGGTATTAGAAATCTCAAGCTTTACCTGTATTAATCTGACTGGCTTCTATCCCTTTGACTACATCGCCTTGGGTCTTTATCACAAGCCTTGGACAAATGGTAGTCCTAGTGCTCGAGAATTAGGATCTAAAAAAATAATGGCCGTTAGGTGAAAATATGAGGATTGTAGGGTAGTGGGAGAGTGAGTAATGGGTGGAAAGGATTCTGCTCGAATCAGTGTTTGGATTGTTACTCCTATTCGCTGGCAGCTGCGTGGACTTGAAGCTTCGAAGAGGATCTCAATCGTAGTTACTCTGCCAGTAGTGCATGCGAGCTAGTAGCCAGGATAACCTTATACTCAAATATGATGAATGTGTTGTGGTGTTGGGAGGCAGGATCTGGCGGGTGTTGCTTTTCTTGCCCTTCGAATTTGGCGCGTCCAGTCGATGGATGGCACAGCAACTTGTTCTTGGAGGCACCAAACACTTCGCCTCTGCTGCATTCAACCTCCATCTCGACATCTCATACCTCCATCTCTACATTATCATCCCTCTCCCCTATTCCGTCGTGCACCGGTTGCCTTATATCCGCAATCCTTAAATCTTCAGGAAGGACTTTGGCACTTTTCAGTTATCCTGCCAACCTCCTTAGTTCACGGTCAATTGAGAAGTGCAACAAACGCTAGCACCTGGATCGCGAACCAACCTTTTCAACCGATCTTTGACGAAATACCGAACGGAACGATTCACCTGCATCTTCGCGGCGGGGAACTATAATTACGCGTTCGCACACGATACTTCTTTCGACATCCACAGCATTAGGTTCACCAACATCTTAACTACCGACTTGGAACGGGCGGCATCTTCAAGATGTCGTTCGGTCAGCCCGGCCAGTTTGGGATATTGAACAATGCACAAAATGCTCCATCGTCAGCGTTTGGGCGCTCTGCTAGCATCTCCGCCGCCCCACCGGCAGCTCAGGGACCTGCCGAGGTACTGCTGGGCGACGAGGTGCAGGAAACAGAGTCTGATGTTAGTTTTGAGGATCCATCGAGATGAGACAAAGAAAACGACTTGCTGATAGGTTTTCTAGGTGATTGGCTATGTCGCACTGGCTGGTGAATTGAAAGTAAAGGTCTTCGACGGACAGTATCCTGAAAATGACCTTCCTATACCTTCTTCCCAACTCCTAGCGATATGTCAAAAGCGACAACTTTTTGCTGCGGGCGGACCTCAGGGTATGACTTAATCTTGATTCTCGTTTTAGCGATGGTTGCTAAATTTTTTACTGTATTTTAGGACTCGTGGTTGCTAGAACGTCAACACTCAGGGCTGCCTTCAAGAATAAGTCAGCGGCGAGTGGCAACTTTATACCTTTCCAACCAGAATGCGTGATTCCAATGACCCTAAAGCTCTCTCACGTCGCATTTACCGCAGACGGCAGCCACCTTGTGTTAGCAGCGGAACTCGGCGGGGTAGCCCTTTATTTAGTGGACGATATATTGAGTCAAGGGAATCAAGTCCAGCCGCAGGCGCAGCTAGCAACAGGTCCATTGCTCGAACTGAAACCTATACCAACCGTTCAAGATTCGGAGAAAGTTTGCGTTCTGGTTGGTTCTGGTTGGAGTCAGGGCGGGAACCTTGGAATTATAAATGTTAAGACAGGACAACTTCAAGCAAACCTGAAATCTGGAGTCACAACTGTTAGCTGGAGTCCGAAAGGCAAGCAAATTGTTTGTGGCGGTTCTGGAGGAGGCCTTGCTTGGATCAGGCCTGATGGCACGGAGGCTGATGTCGTCCCGGGGATCCCTAATCATCCTAATCATTTTGTCTCTTCAATCTACTGGATTGAGAGCAACATTGTCTTCGTGGTTGTCGCCCCAAAACTCCAGCCAGGCTCTCAGGCTCATGACAATGAGGCGGTTCATTTTGTCCTCATGCGAGAAGGTCGAAAGCATACCTTCTACCGAGTTAACGACATGACTCCGCCCTTTGGAATGTCCTCGCGCCCTACCTATCATTCCTTTATCCATCTGAAAGGATGGGCACCGAGTATGAAAGACTGTGTGGTGCTTTCAAACACCTGCTCCACAGATATTGGGACTGTTCTAAGGCTACACAATACACCTTTTACCCCAACGTCGATTCTTAGTGATGGTCGGCGTGCTACATTGCCTCTCACCGCTGATGGGGGTGATACCACACCAATTGGCCTAGCCCTCGATTTAACTGCAACAGATTCAGAGCGCGTCGATAATCCATATCCTAATATCGAGAGGTCCTCAACATCTCTCCCATGCATGTGGGTTCTCACTAATGAAGGTGTAATATCTGCCTATTGGGTTGTTTATTCCGATGCCATCAAAGTGGAGAATAGTTCAGCAGCATATCCAGAGTTGCTTGCCTACGAGAGCCAACAGCCTCCGCAAACCCCACAGAGAACTACCACTGCAGCATTCGGCCAGACTGCTTTTGGAGGCCAAGCCTCGACGAGCTCTTTTGCGTCTCAGACGTCTGCCTTTGCCGCGCCTCAGAACAATCAGAGTGGAGGTTTTGGGTCGCAGCCAAAAACACCTGCCTTTGGACAGCCTTCGACTCCCACCTCAGCCTTTGGCGCCAAGCCTGCGATTTTTGGGCAGTCTTCCACACCTGTATCGACATTTGGCCAAACTTCTCAGCCGGCAAATGCATTTGCTCAATCAAGTTTCGGACAGACCTCAAATCCGACTCCCGTATTTGGCCAGCAGTTGAAGCCTGCAGCGGCTTTTGGACAAGCATCTGCCCCTCAGTCCACATTCGGACAAACATCAACCCCTCAGTCTACATTCGGACAGACCTCAGCCCCTCAGCCGACTTTCGGGCAGCCCGCGTTCGGCTCGACTTCTACTCTTGGGCGTCCGGGATTAGCTGCAGGTACATTCAGCGCCTCACCAGCCGCTCCAACCTCTACCTTTGGGAGTGGTACTGCCTTTGGATCGACACCAACTACTTCTGGGTTTGGATCGACTGCTCTTGGCCAAAAGCCTGCTACACCAGCATTTGGCAGCACATCCGCACTGGGTAGCGCGGCGCCAGCTTTTGGTAGTGCTACTGCGCTAGGTGGAAGTAGACCTGCCTTTGGGCAGTCTAGCTTGGGAGCAGCACCATCTGGATCTGGTTTTGGCCAGACGTCGCAACTGGGTACGAATCGCCCTGGGTTTGGGTCCTCTGCTGCGGGAGGTGGCGGTTTTGCGAAGTTCGCTAGTGGCGGTGGCTTCCTGGGCGGTTCGAATGCAAGCTCAAACGCGCCCGCTGCATTTCTCCAGTCTAGTGGATCGTCAAATGCATTTGCGAATAAAGAGTCCGATACTTTCGGTTCCCTTAAAGGCGCGGGAACCACACCTGCATTCGGAGCCCCTGCGTCTGGCTTTAAAATGGCTAGCGCCTTCGGTTCAACCTCAGCCCCTGATACAACCAAGAATAATACAGCTGCAGCTCCAGCGGCTGGTGCTTTTGGAACGGCCTTTGGAGGTGCTCTTGGAACCGCCCTTTCCCAGCCAGCTGACTCTGCCCACATTAAGGATGATGAAATGAAGGACAGCGATGATGAAGAGGCCTCACAGCCGCGGCAAGGCCTCCGTGGCGGCAATATGTTCAACGTATCATCGGCCCTTGGGGCGGCCACTTCGACAACCCCAGCTAAGGAGCCACCAAAAGCGCTGGCTCCAGCCTTTGGTCAACCATCTCAGTCAAGCACATCAGGCACCCAAAGCTCGGAGCCAGTTAAAACCCCGGCGTTTGCTACAGGTCTCTTCGGGTCTGCTATGAACAAGGACCAAAGTAAGGGTGCCTTCGGGTCCACTTTGAAAACTCCCGCGCTTGCACCTGCTTTTGGAACTCAGGAACAGAAATCGTCGGGAGTTGTTAGCGCCTTTGCCCCGCAATCGCCTGAGAAGTCAACTAGCCAGATTGGCACAGGCTTGTTCGGTTCTGCATTGCAACGTACAACATCTGGTGCCCAGACCGCTTCTGCTTTTGAGAATGCTACGGGTCCGATTTCCCCGCTCAGCGCGGCACCTAGTACAACGACGCCGTCAGCCTTTGGTAAGGTGAACCCTCTGGGGCCTGCGACAGCATTTAGTAAACCAGCGACAGGGCCGACAGCACCGGCTTTTGGTAAACCAAGCACTCCTGTGTCTGCCTTTGCTTCACTCGCATCTCCGACAAGTAAGCCTGTGGTGCCTGCTTTTGGACAGAAAGCTACACCGCCCGCCTCTTCCCCTGAGAAAGCGCAGGCTAAGGATATAGCTAGTTCTGCTGCTAGCAAAGGTTTACCTAATGATGATTCCGACAACGAGACTGTGCATTCTCCATCGGCTGCAGAAGCAGCTCCGTTACCTCCCGATTTCATCTCAACTGTTAAGAAATCGAAACCTGCTCCTGTGGATGATGCTCCATTGCCTCCCGACTTCATCTCGGGGACTAAGAAATCGAAGCTTGTCGATGATGCCCCGCTGCCTCCTGATTTTCTATCCAGTAAGACAACACCATCTGGTCAGACTCCACTCCCTGGATCTGCTCCACGCACGCCCCAGCCCGATGCGAAGCCGATACCGCCTGTGAAAGAGGAGATGAAGCCATCCGTTCCTCCTCAGGATTCTAAATCTGTCCTTCTCTCTGGAAGACCCGCCGCTACGAATTTTTTCTCAGACGTCTTTGATAAATCTCCGTCAAAATTTGCAGAATCTAGTAACCTTTCGGCTTCTCCATCAGAACAGAAAAAGACCCCTGGGACTAAACCTGTTAACCCTATGGCTGCGCGCAAAGGGGGCACACCCAAGCAAGGTGTTAACCTAATGAAAACTACTAGTTCGGGTGCTGGTCGCTTGCCAAGCCAGAAGCCTGGCATAGCCACTCAGTCAACCAATATAATTAGAAATGCGATCAACCAAGGTACGAAACTTGGACAATCCAGCGGTTCTGGAAGCTCGAGCGTACTTGTAAGCGCACCAGGAGAGAAAATAGATTCATTCTTAACTGCAGAATCAGCTGCCCTTCCTAGTAATTCCGACGATAGTGACGACGTTACCGACGAAGAGCAATCGGTCGGCGAGGATGACCAAGACCTGACCGGCGAAGAGGCGGAGACTGGTGATGAGGAAAGCCCGGTAGACCGATCTAGCGAATTGGGAGACGAGGAAGACTGGGAAGGGGAGGAAGAATCCGGAGATGAGGAATATCCGATTCAGTCCAAGGCCCCTACTACTCTGTCATCGAACACTCTTTTTACCAGGATATCTGGACCCGTTAAGGCTGGGCCTCCCGTTGAGACTTCGAAGTCTCCACTCCGGACGCCTGCCTTGCCCTCTAAGCAGCCGTTATCCCAGCCCAAATCTAAGGAAGGGCCCCCAGCAGCCAAGGTGGCTCTTTCCCCTAAATCGGCTGCACTGAAGAAGCAAGAGGATGACGATAAGCGGCGTGCAGAAGAAGAAAGGCAACGTATTGAACTGGAAAAGAGCCGTGCTGAGAGGGAGGCTTTGGAAAGACAGAGGGTTGCAGCCGAATCTCTAGCGAAATTTGAGGCCCTTCGTAGACAACATGCGGCTGAAGTTGCCCAGATGAATTCCCTCGAGAGAACTATGAGGGATCAAGAGGAAGCTTACAGACAATCATTACAGCGACCTTGCGATCCTAGCCCTGGCTTAAAACAACTTATTCCTTACCGCGAGAGTGGGCCGTTCACAAATTTTAAGGTTTGTTCTCTTACTTCTGAAATATAGCTGGTGGGATAAGAACTAATATAAATATTGGTATATAGGGGAATCATGCAGTCATGGAGCAATTGATCATTACGTTAGAGCGACGTATTGATAACTTTGGAATGAACATGCGAAATCTTGAATGCTACGTTTTGTACAATCGTCGCTCTGATCATTTCACCTTGGATGATGAACGACCAGTGGAGGAAATCAGTATCAAAGCAGCGCCTGATGTTTCATTGATGGCTAAAGATTTAACCGAAAGGGCCCAAAATTTCAACGAAAAGTTTGAGCTAGATGCCCTGAAGGGAATCTTAATGTCTCTTATCAATGATGTTGACTACTGTAAGCCGACCTGGATATCTGCAACCACATAGTATTTTACTAACTACCTCAAAAATAGTGTGTTCTCGAGCTAGCGACATTCCGAACATAATTCTGTTACATACTCATCCAGATCTGCGGGGACACATTCGAAAACGTCCGCTCGCTGCCCAACAGAGAATGCAACAAGCTAGCCTAAGACGCAAGGTTCCGCTGTTGAGACGCAGGTTCAAACGGGCAGAAGACGAATTCCGAGTTCTCCAGGCGCATGTCGCGACTATCAATAAGAACCAAAAGGCCAATTATGGAGATATTCGACCGCCAACTGTTGAACAAGTCCGAGAAACTGTTGCCCGACTAACCAATGTCGCAAAGGAAAAGGCCGAGAGACTCGATAGCCTTGAGGAAGCTCTTCGCAGAATGCGCATTCGCAGCGTTAGTCCTGCTATTAGTCGTGGCACCACACCAAGCTTCAGCAGGGCTGGTAGCGTCAGCTTTTCTGCTGCTGGCGGGAAGGCTGATCGCGAGCGAAGCGGTACCCCAAGTTGGAAGCCCCCCAGGAAGGGCAAGGATTCGGGCTTCTCAACGCCTCCGAGGAACTTACCAGGGCCGGACAACTTCGATTACTATGAAAACACCGTGGATAGTCCAATTTCTCGCTTCTCCGGTAATAAACAGATTAAAACTAGCCGAGGAAATCCTGGCGTGTTTGGTTTGATTGAAGAGGAATTGGGCGATGATGAGTATTTGAATGACCAAAACCCGTCTTCCACAAAGAACATCCCCATCGCTACCAGCTACGACAGGGGTATGGCGGAGCTTCGAAAGGAGGCTCTCACCACACCCAAGAAGGGCGATGGTGCTAATGATATACCTTCAACGCCTGCTAGTCGCCAGGTCAATAGGCTGTTGAAGGATGAGATGGAAGAGATCACGGGCGATAAGAAGGCTGCGAAGGTCTGGATGGGTGCTGATGATTATGCTGAGGACAAGAAGTTTAGGAGGGAAGCAGGCAAGCGAATGGCTAAGGTGATCGGAAAAGTAGGTGTCAAAATGAACAGGGTTTCTCCGATCTAGTTGTCTAGTCAGGAGGAATATGTATGCCTTACTTCAGGCCTTTTTATTTTTTTATTTTTTATATTTTATTCGCGCTTCCTATATTTTTGTTTTTTCTAAACAAAAGCTATTGAACTTCTGGGTTTCCATGTTTCAGCCATTGAACTTGCAGAAGCTTGATTTCGATGGTTTACCAAATAGTGGGGGGCGATTCTGTTAAGGTGATAGATATGGGACTTTCAATGTCATGTATATTAGAAACGAATCGAGACGTTCCAGTATGAAATGATTCATATGATTCTTGTACAATAAATTTTCAATGAGCATTGTAACCCACAGACCTCTTTATCCTCAAGGTTTCTTTCAATGAATAGGCTTGAGTGGAAGTTTAGAGCAAATAAAACCCTGACCCGATCTAAGGCTCGGTTCGCCATGCAACATGTGAAAGGGATATTGATTGAAAAGTTAAAATGTAAAACTTTCTATAGTTCGCCTCACCACTCAACAACCTCGGTGATTCATTCAGTATCCGAACCGCTTCCCCAGTTTTTCCTTTTAGACATAAACCAGCCAATGAAATTCCTTGCTGGTGAGGTTTCCGGGAAGGCTGTGCATAAGCGAGAGAATTACGCGAAATTGGGGTCAACTCTTTCGAGATACAACTGTGTTGTTTTGGGACCCATCCCACACAATGATGTGGGCCTTGAGATTCGCCTTGTTCCCAGCTTTTTCCTCTCTCCCTTTTTTTCTTTGGCCAGAACCTCGAAAAATTTCTCCTTATGGCGAGGCTTTCGAGGAAGTAGCCGTGCAGTTGTTCTTGCACTAACCTATCGGCTACTCAAACGTCTCAAAAGTTCGATTAGTTGTTTGCTTTGTTGGTAGGCCATCGTACAGGTTGAAAAATGAGTCAAGAGTGGAGTCTCTCGGTATTCAGTGATTCCAGGCATGCCTTGGGTGTCTGCCCTTTTGGATTTTGGGTCCGCGCGTCCACGGGTAGACAGAGACACAGGAGCAGGTGCCACCGTGTCCGTGGTGCATTTCCATGATTGGGGGGTTGTTCAGTATCGATAGTGATATCTGTTCCCGTAATTAGGATTCGCCTACACTTGGCGCAGAGTAGTTCTTCGGAGCCGGAAAATGCATATAAAGGACGGGCTGCGGACCCTTTGTGCATACCCGCTTTTGTTGGCCCGGTCAGATGCCAGGATCTCATTCAGTCTCGCTCTCTACATCTTCTTCGGCATCTTCCATTCGTTACGCCAAACAACCAAAAAGTGCTTCAGGGTTGAAGTAGTGACATATATTACCCTTCAAAATGTTCAGGTCAATCAACCGGGCGGTGAAGAAGCTCACCGAGGAGGCCCCTCAGGGCAATGATCAGATGATCATCAAGGTCAAGCGACTAGACTCCAGGTACAACAAGCGCGGCCATCAAGTCATTGTCGATTCTGGTACTGTACCAAATGTTGAGGTTGACACCTATGATGCCAATGGACAGTACGTTCTCGTTCATTGCAAGCACTACAATCAACTCGGTTTCTTGCATCGCCAGACTCTTGATATCAAGAGTTTGATGGTGAAGAAGGTGCTCAAGGAGATCATTGGGGATCACTACCCTGGTATCAGCTTTAATACGACCAACATTGTGTTGGAGTACCCATTGAGGGTGCTTTGGTACTACAGAGATGAGATCCGGGAGGTTGCAAAGGAGGATAAGAAGTCAGAGAAAGGAAGGCATTTGAAGCTCCTTTTGGAGTTCTTGGACCAGGAGTTTGCAAAGTTGGATAAGGAGTACAAGAATTATATGGATGAAGGGTTGACTACATTTGAACTGTGAGTTACTCGTATGAACCGACATGGCTACCAGGGGAATAAGTTTACTAACAATTCATGCAGCATGTGGACTCTATTCAAGCCAGGTGAATTAATATATACTAGCTTTGATGGTTATCCTCGTGTCTTCGAAGTCAAGGGTTACAAGGAGCAACAGATCCAGTGCAATTGGTTCGGCGTCATTGAAGGAACCTATGTTGACTACAATGGTGATAACTTTGGATTTGCGGAGAAATATGTCCTCAATCCTGATTTCGACGGAACCCGCAAGATCACTGATCTGCCAGCGTTCCCCCTAAAGTACCACCCAAGAGAGAAAGAGGTCAGGATGGACTTGATTTCTCGAGGAAGGAGATTCGAGGAGATGGCCGGAATCCACTGCATGGAATATAACGGACCCACAATCTCAGAGGCTGGTCACTGGGGTTCTAAGTTATTTGTAAGTGCACGCTGAAGGTGACCCCAAATGGAGCCAAAGCTTATCAGAGAAATAGGTCAATGGTAGAGTCATGATTGATGTGAAGACTCACGTCCACTACTACCCTGACAAGCAAGTCAAAGTTTCTTCTCTCCAAGGCGAAAGAAAAGAACTTGCAGCCGCAAATGCTGGCCAAGCACAAGCTGTCCAGGGCTATTACAATGGAGTCTACTATGAGTCGGCCCCGGCTCAGGGAAATAATAACATCACAATGAATGTGACGCTACCCATGAATGGTACAGGCCAGGACATGAACCGCAAAGAAAAGGAAATGATGGCCGCAATCGAGAGGCTCACTGATGACCAGCTCCTACTTTGCTCAAGTGTAATCTATGGGTTTGCCTTGAATGAAAAGCAATGGGGTATGTATTCTACCTTCCTATCCTAAATACTGCAGCCTCGGCAAATCGCTAACAGTCTCATAGTCCAATTCTTTGTCGAAGAACTTAGGCCAGTCAGGTGGAATATCCAATCTTTCGATCAGTTGGTTCTTCCTAGCTCGCAGAAAGCCCTTGTCAGAGCACTCGTCGAGTCGCATCAAAACTCCAACTCGAATTTTGATGACTTTATCGCCGGCAAGGGTCGAGGTCTGATTTGCTGTTTGCACGGGTCTCCTGGATGCGGAAAAACCATGACAGCTGTGAGTGTTCAACGAGTTCTTCCACTCTAGATTTGTACTAATAGAGGTTTCATGTTATAGGAGAGTGTTGCTGAATTTACCAAATCTCCACTCTACACCATCTCGGCTGGTGACCTTGGAGCTGATCCTACCGAGATGGAGAAATCGCTGTCACGAATTCTCAGGCTTTGCACTGTTTGGAACGCAGTGCTGTTACTAGATGAGGCCGACGTTTTCCTTGAGGAGCGTTCGCTTCATGACCTCGGACGAAACGCCTTGGTCTCTATCTTCCTCCGATTGTTGGAGTACTGTAAGAAACCCTCAATATTCCTCCCTTTACTCAATTAGGGGAGAGTACTAACAGCTGAACAGACTCTGGAATCCTTTTCCTAACCACCAATCGTGTCAAGACCTTCGATGAAGCCTTCCAGTCACGTATCCACGTCGCTCTCCGTTATCGCGACCTTGACCAATCTGCTCGTGAGCAAGTTTGGCGCAACTTTATCAAGAAGATTGAAGATGGTGGCACCACTACTGAGATCAAGGAATCCGATTATGAGTTCTTGAGTTCCGTCACCCTCAACGGACGTCAAATCAAGAATGCGGCTAGAACTGCGTTGAGTCTGGCGGAGAATATGGGCGGAAAGCTGAGTGTTGAGAGTGTCAAGAGTGTCCTTGGAATTGTAGAGGCGTTTGAGAGAGATTTCAAGGAGTTAAAAAGGGCCAAGGAGCTGGAGAACTAAGCGTATCTTAGAATCGTAGCGGATTTAGAAAAAATCGGAGGCTTGGAATTGGGATTGCTTAGTTTCTTGTTCTTTCTTTTGGTATGCCGAAGACTCTATAAATGGCTTCACACTTTCTACGGCGTTCTTGGAAGATGTCAAGTTTCTTTCATGCGTGTACTTGTTCTTATTATTTTATTTCTTAACTAGATTACATAAATCCCATTTGACTCATGCAATGTGAAAACAAAATCTCAACTGCACGATGCCTTTTCCTGTAATAGAGCCTCTATGGCTTGGCAGCCATGTGGAGAATACTACTGAGTCTGATCTTGGTAACTCACGTCGTAATCTTGTAAATATCTATAACAAGCAATAAAAGAAATGCGAAGAAATGGAGTAAGCAACATGGTAGGTCGAGCCAACAACAAAAGATTTGCGAAGATATTCTTCGTGATTTTGTGTATGTGAAACTGGCCCTAATTACACGCCATAGGAATTGGTTCTAGCCCTTAAGTGCGCCTTGTCCATGGAGGCCACTCCGGCAACCATGAAACCGGCGGATGGGTGAACAGCGGTGTGGGCCCCGTGGTGACAGAGACGAATATAGCAGTGAATTGAACGACGTTACCCTCGACTGTACGATTCCAGGTAGTGTTGGTATGAGAATCGAAGACAAGCTCAGGCCCTGGCAGTTGAGGGGGCTTGTTCCCTGCAGCGTACCACGCAGAAGCCTCGGCGATATCCTCGGCCCTGGTTGGCTCACCTGTAGCGATCGGAGTCCAGTAGGCGGAGAATTCGCCATTTATTTCGTAGATGGTGCCTTCCCAGGTGATATTCAAAGCAGGGTCGTAGTTGGTGATTGGCGGTGAAGCAGGGATTCCAGTTGGCCGTGGAGGCGGCGCTTCGGTAGTCTTTGGGACAACTTCTGTCCAAGTTCCGGGGCCGGCTGAAGTAACCGTCCAGTTATCGTTCCAGAAGTTGTCGTAGATAGTGGAGACTAGAGTTACATTAATTAGTGGCCGTTCAAAGTAATTATTCATTATTGCGCTCTACGGGTTAAAAGTATTATTATTGGAAGGGGAGAAGGGTATCAGAGTTATACTAACCTATTTGATTTGCGCTACTAGAATTCACGGTAACGTTTGAACCTGCGGTGCTGGTGGTTTGATTTTGCATACGCGAAATGAATTCATCCCTATATCTCCACGACCCGTCACCATCGTGGTGTGCAACATTGGTGGGTTCTTGATGTATCTCGATAGCTCTAGGGATTAAAACCTCCTTCGTCATGGTCGGGTTAATGGCGGGAACCATTGGCATCGGGCCATTCTCTGGATGTGTATGGTATACCGGAGTGACCGAGGCGCCATACACTGAACTGAGGTCAGATTGCGGTCCTACTAAATGCTACTAATTTTCAATTAAGGAAACGAAGTACTTACAAACTCTACCATCTTCTAAAGTGGTATACGCGACAACGCGGGTTTCAAAGTCGGTGTGAACTGCACCTGTCACTCTGGGGACTGTATCACCTTGATTCGCTGTTGATTTTCAATCGGTCGTCAGCGACTTGAAATAATTTTAGAATAATTATATAAGACAAAGGAAGCGACAACCTACCGGTTGGTTGCTCGAAATCCGAAAAGAGTAGATCATCAAGATCCTGTGGGTTATGAATGACAGGGCCAGGAGCATGAGGGGTGTGGGTCGACGTTGGCTTTCTGTCTTCGACATCGCGAGGGATCCTGTTATGGGTGTGGGTAGCACGGACAGTGTGAGTAACTCCCTCCGTATCTACAGACAGGGATATTGGAATAATTTGGTCCTCTCTATGGCCATGGGAATGGTCTGAAATCGTTAGCTTCAGATATCAAGAGAAATATACAACGCGAAAACCTTGTTGGATTTTAATATATATTTAAGATCATACCAATTGCGGAGTCCGCAACAGGAGCAGACAAGGCGACAGTGATCAAAAAAACTACCGCCAGGGCGGTTTTGGCGAGGCCGTAGAAAAAGTGCATCTTTGGTGATTTTGGTCTTTTGAAGATTAAATTTATTGTCACTAACTGAAATCAGATATCGTAGTCGGCTGTAGGGGACTGTGTTGATACAGCTGTGCAGCCTTAATTATGTGTGAGTAATTTTGCAAGAATCCCTGTCTCTAGAGTATATACTATAGATAGGTAAAATTATTGAAAAGATCAAGGGCATATAAAAAAATCCAAGGAGGTCCCATCTCCAATTTATCTGTTTGTTTCTATACAAATTTTTTTTGTCGATCCGTAAAGCATCGTACATTACTCCAGAAAATTTTGGTACTGCTTCGCTCCAACAAATATTTTTTTTCTTTCGAGAGCAGTGCTAGTGTTTTCAATTTATGATATGATGGTAGATCCATGCAATGCAAACTATGATATGCAAGTCCTAAACAGTATGCTATATTGAATCGTCAAGCCAGCTCGGCAAAGTCGTTCCCAAGATTCTTTCTTTAGTACGAGACTGAGATTTTTTTAGGATACCGATCCCGATGAAAGTTCAAGAGCCTTGAAAGTATCGCTAGTGTCGAGGAAAATCTCGTCACCGAGTTGTAACAGGCTACGTTTCATGATCCCAGTACTATTGAACTGCTTCTCGACGCTGTTAAGAGAACAGGCTATAAATCGATAAAACGTCCCGTTTGATCCAAGCTGGTGTTGGCACTCAATATAGTATTGTGCGATATTCTTAGCCGTGGAGAATGTATTATCATCCGAGCATTTTCTCAGAGCGTCGTACCATTCTCTTACACACGTGTGGTTACTGCTTAAGATGCAAGGACCAGTTATTTGGGCTGGAAGGCCACAAGTTGCTGTAACCCTATTTTATTAGCCTCAGGAGGGATGAACATTAATCAGAAGTTCTGGAACCGAATTAGGGACGTACCCGTAGGTGCAATTGATGTCGCCGCCGTGGAGATCGAATAACTACGAATGGTTGCATTTGGTCCGGAGCCGTCAAAGAATGCCGTGATCGTCGCCGGAGGAGCGGTTACAACCTGGACGGTTGTAGAATATGCGGTGTAGACAGGTGCTGACGGTAGACGGCCTGATAACTCTCGAATCTCTCCGGGGGAACCGTTGAATTCTATTCCGGTCTCGTTGGCATATCGGACCTTTAGTTCAACTTCAGCCAATGTGAAGCTAAAAAATGCTAGTAAAAGCATTACTCCATGGGAGAAGCGTGTATACATTTCTCCCTTCATAGCTGTAGCTTTTATGAGGCTGATCGACAAAGAGCAAGCCGTATTTGTATCCGAGCTATCAATGGCGATCTATTCCTAGAAGAGGTATTGAGTAAATGCGTACTTCTGGGCAACGTACGTATGCGCGAAAGATCATGGGCGGATCTGCAGATTCAAAGAGCAGATATTGAATTCTAAACTACAACGTTAGACCGCAAAGACCACCTTTACTGCATGTGAGATGTGGTCTGAGGGATTTGAGATGTTATTTTGTGGCTCTATTATAATTACTTTTCGTGGCCAACGCCATTATTGAGCAAATAAAAGAATATAGCGAGATAATAACGTAGTGTAGACGCTTTCGAACCTCCTGGGACATGGGACATGTTCTTAGTTAGCATTCTGCAGGGATTATTGTATTATTCATTGGACTAGGAAGACACTGTCACAACCTTTTGCCGTAGTTTAGCCAACTGATCTATTGCAGTGGCGGATGCATTTAAGTGTCTATAAGAGCTAATATACGTACCATGCAAATCTAAGGTAATTATAAGCTTATAGAGGTATGAGGCAAGCCTGCAAGGGCAAGGAGCATCTGCGCTGGAAAAAATGCAACGTCTACAACACATTTCCCATTGTGAACTCGTAAGCTGAAAAGTCTTAAACTCCAATAAATTCGATGAACTGTGACATATTACGGTTGAGGCTTCCTATGATAAGAATGTTCCGTAATGTCTAGGTTAGAAGCTATTTTAATGGACCAAGAGGCTGAAATTTACGAGGCTTAGCTTAGACATGTATTATCATCGATGGTCACAAGCGACCCTCAAAGCGGGTGGACGACAGTTTGTAGATTTTTTAAGTGATACTAATAAGAGACAAGTTTTATTCGTAAACGAGGAACTTCAAATTCCCTCATTGTTTCCAAATACAGCTTTTTAGAGACACGCCACGGACCCCGTCGTAAACCCTTGTGTCAAATGAAGAATAAAAGGCGACGAGAACCCCGAGTTTGCTTCATAAATGTCCATACATCCTTAGATTTAAACTGTTGTCATCGGCTACATATTTAATTTAAACTCCAATAGTAAGGCCACATTGCTTCTCTAGATGCTTCGTCTACCGGATATCAAATTCTTCTAGACTAACGGCGGTAGTACTAGATTTTAGCGATATATATGCATCTTTGAACTCTTCGAGCTCTCATGACACCCTAAAGCATATACCTGACAGTACTGAGGATATTTAAATGCAATCGGTATAAGCAACTATCTTTTGGGCATTCCAAAGAGGTAGCATTCACAATGTCTAAACGTCAAACCTTTGTCTGCAAGCCGTGCGACTGGCAGTAAGCAGGAATTTCCATTTAGTGCTAAGGCAAAATCTGGCAACTGATAATATTATTTCTAGGTTTCTTGAAATCACCGAGTTCCAAGGACATCTCGTTGACCACCATACTCCTACCAATTGCAAGGACTGCTCTAAGGAGTTCAAGAGCTTCAAAGACTTCAGTTCGCATACCTTAGTAACCTTCCCACATTTGCCAGAATGCCCTTGTGGCAGATCATTTGGGAGCCGCGAAAAGGGGGACATCCATGCCCTCCTCGAGCATTTTCGAAGCTCACATGCAATCATTGATGAGAACTGTATGAAGCTATTCCGAAGTCCCGAGTCGTATAGACGACATTGTAATGAGGACGAGGGACATAGCAGCGTTAACCAACGTCGATAGTAAGGCTGACTCCGCCCAGTCTTTAAGCGAAAGGTACTAACTCCGTGGCCAATTAGTGAAGCAGAGGAGCGAAAAGCACGAAGGGATTGGGAGAAGAAGAAACGAGCTGCTAGGGAGCAACGAAATAAGTCAGAGAGCGAGAGCGGGAGAGGAAGTTCCAAGGGTAGTGCGAATGCTACCACTGGCTCGACTTCAGAGGAAAAGGCCAATTTGCCTATAGCTACGGATTGGTCTAAAATTCCGATGCATACAGCTGCCATGGAGGCCGTCCCGGTTCCGGCATACAAGAAAATTTCTGGAGGAGACCAGATTGCACAAATCCGACAGAAATATAGTATCAAACCATACGATGCAGACCATGAGGAGGAGGAGCTTACCGACGAGTTTCTTACCCCGTGGGCTATTGCAGCTAAAATAAAGCGAGAGATTGGTGCCGCTGCCAGAGAAGAATATAAAAAGAAGCAACTACAGCAGGCAGTTGAACTGAAAAAGGAGCAACAGGAAACAGAAAAGCGAATTAAGAAGGAGAAAGAAGATGTCCTTCAAAGCGAAAAGAGAATGCGGAAAGAAAACGCAGAAAGGCTTAAGCGTATCAGTGGGCCAGTTCCAAAAAGATGGTTTGAGACTGAACTTGAGTCGCGACCACAAGCTACTAGGGAAGAAACTCTTGAATACGAGAGTGGAGAAGATTCTGATAGTAGCACTAGCACTGTAATTGCTGCAGTGAGTGGTTTATTCTTCACTGCCGACAAGGTTGCCTTTTTTGAGGCCTCAGAATTTTCTAGCTAACTTGTGGCAATTTGATGTTCCTTCAGCCATTTGATTCTAGGTTTCAAGCACCACAGAGCTCCCCTATTGGTAGTCCAGCACCTTCCACTGACTCCAGCATAAAAGTTATTTCGGCACTGACAACAGAAGCAATCAACGCTCAACCTCCAAAATCATCTCTTGCAGATACGACAGCATCGCCAAAGTCTTCTGAGAATACGACTTCGTCCGACTCTGCTAAACCTACTATCGATCAGGTGACTGAAAAGCATCCTGTACTACAAGAACTCAAAGTAGCTGCTCCATTGCAAGAACCTAAGGAGGAATCCTTAAAGTCCCCTTCTAAAGGATTTCCCACGGAGCACGTCTTGGCTATGCTTGAAGCTGCCACTTCTCAGCTATCAGTTATTGCGGAAGCGAAAAACGGAGAAGCTGCCCCAGTCATGACCGGGCTTCCTGACCTGGCAAAATCTGCCACTACTGGAGCTGACCCAAACCACCCGGTGAGTTCATCTGGTGCATTCTCATTAAGTAATCGCCAACCCCTAACCGTTGGTAACAGGTCATTGTCGCTTTCAACCAATATATCACCCGCACCAATGAGGAGATTATCCGCTTGAGAGATGAAATCATGAAGACCAAGCCTCCCGGTCCGGACCCTGAGAAGGTCGCAAAGTCAATGGCAGATAAAGATACAGAGATCAATCGTCTCCGTGTCTCCCTAGAGGCTAAGGAAGGTGCTCATTCTCGTGAGCTCAAGGTTCTTGAGGATGAGTTGGAGCGTCAACGAGAGCGCGTCAGACAGGCTAAGGCCGAAACTGGTGCCCTTCAGAAAGAGAATCAATTTAAGGAATTGGAGAAGTCTCTTCGGGTCGAGATTGCTCGTCAGAACGCAACAATCACCCAGCTCCAAAATAAGTTGAAGGAGAATCAAAAACCTGACTTTACTTCCAATCCTGCCGAACACGCAGAGCTCCTCACCGCCAGGAAAACAATTTCTCAACAACTAAACGAAATCAAAGACCTCAACGAGCACGTTAAAGTAGCACGCAATAGCTTTATCGATCTGGCGGAGAAGGCCCAAGAAAACAAGTTCAAGATGGCTGCTGCTAAGGGTGAATTGAAAGAAAAGCTCAAGAAGGCGGAGGGAATGCTGAAATTACTCCAATCCGGGCCCAAGATGGCACCTACCTTGACTCCAGAGGTCTCGAAGCTTCAAGAAGAAACCTCAAAACTCAGAACGGAAATTGAAAAACTGGAGGCAAAGCTGCTCACAACTGAGACTCAGAAGAATACCCTTGGGAAAGAGCTTGAAACGGCCAACGAAACGATAACCAAGCTAGAGGCAATGCAGCTTAAGACTAGCGGTGCTCTCCATCGACGGGTCCTCCATTCTCAAGTCCAAGATAGCGCAATTCAGAATCTCAAGGCCGACAATCAACAATTGCAACGAGGAACTGTTGCTCGCGAAAAATATGCCGCCGACGGTCCAGGAAAGGCGCCATCCCCCGATCCATCATCTCTTACCCCTACTACGACCTCAGGATCCCGTATACCAAGTGGTCTTCGCCCAGGAGCTCCGACTTTTCACCCAAGCGAGAACCTTGTGCGTCGCCTATCCGACCAGGGAGAGAAGAAGGATTGAGTTGGCCCTCCACGCTCATTTTCGCGTGGCTTCGGGGGATGCATTAAGGTTACGGGCTCGGATGGGCCTGGGTTTTCATCATTTTTAGTTAGCTACCGAACGAATGAGGGCTGAATATTTTAAACTGTTTACAGCGGGAGCTGTTTTATTCAATAGCCTCTCTAATGTTATCATAGGGGATTACGATTTCTCCTTACTCGAAATACTTGTTCCCGTAGTATTCCTAAACGTACCGTATGGCATTCAAATCATGGTATATTACAGCATGGGTAATAGCAAGCATTAGGATCTTGCGTTTATGCCTCTAACGTATCTACGTAATAAGACACTTTTCTACCTAATTATTACTCAGTAATCAGCCTTTATGTATGTCGCTTGTAAGCTGAGCTTTGGACGGCGAAAGAACGAACGAGGCCTTTTCAGTATGTTTGCTCATAGGTCTTCAGGATCAGGAGCATGAAACCGCTTGACCTTTGGTTTTTCCTTTGGATCACTAAGAATTTGTACAGTTAGCTAATATGAAAACAAATGTATCACGAGACAAAGACAGCGCTTACCCAGAAAAAGTCATCTTCCCCACAAATATTCCATGTCTCTTAACTCTGACCTTCAGTGTATTCTTTACGACCCCATAATCTTCCTTGGTCCACAGATCTGTAACCTGGTATCCGACCTTTCTTCGTTCCCACTCATCTAGAAATATATCCTCGAAGCTAACCTCAAACACCCCATCCTCTTCACTATTGTTGATCAATGCAGCCACCATATTCCCACTTCCGTCGGTCGCGTCTTGAAGCCAAAGCTGCGAATGCTTCTTCTTGTATGATCTATATCCTACACCCCACTTCCCCTGACTCAAATCGATAATATCCGTGTTGGTCAATATCGCTAACGTTTGATCTGAAGTATGCATTATATCGTGCCCCATAATTAATGGACTTTTCACCATAGCCCAGATTGTAAAGTGCAGTTTCTGCTCCTCGTAGTCCAAGTTCTCATTGCCAATTTCTAGCATGTCAAGGTCGTTCCATGCTCCTGCATGTGCCTTTTGCCCCAGCGGAGCAGCTTTGTTAATGATATTCATAATGGAACAGTGATGTCCTGGTAAACGACAAATATAGTCCTCGCAAGGGCACCTATCATCGTATCTATCGAAGACGTTGATGATATCACCGCTCATCCTCCAGCTATTTGCAATAGTAGGCGCCCAATCCCACGGCGAGTCCTCTCCCCAATTGCACATGCTGTATAAAATAGGTCTGCCGGTGCTGTTAAGAGCCTTACTCATCACATTATACCTTTCGTAACTGATCAAAGGTGTACCGCTTTGGCCCTCGTTAAAACAGTTGTCGTATTTCAGATAATCAACTTCCCATTCCGCGAAAAGGTCGGCATCCTTCTGCTCATATCCTAGACTACCGGGATACCTTCCACAGGTATATTTACCAGCAGATGAATACATGCCAAATCCTAAACCCAGAGCATGGATCTCGTCCGCAAGGTGTTTTATACCTCTTGGAAACTTTTCAGGATCATACTGTAAATATCCGGTTCCATTGCGTTGGTGTAATGACCAACAATCGTCCATTACAACATAGTGGTATCCATAAGCGTCTAATTTCAGATCCTTTAAGGCTCTTGCAGCACCGAGGATAGTGTCTTCGTTGATGTTGCAGGCAAATGTGTTCCATGTATTCCAGCCTGCAGTGCGAGAAATGTGTTAACTTTGTGTTATTTTGGGAACAGGTCAAGAATGGTGGGTTTTCGTGAGCGGACAGGCTTGGGCGCAGGCGACGTACCCATCTGAGGTGTGAGCGCGAGACCATTGTCACTCGCGTACACTCTACGGCTGGGAATTATTGCCACCAGTGCGGACAGAATTGAGGCCGTTCGATAGAGCATTTTTGGTGTTGTTGTTGTGGGCGGAACTGTCGAAGGGTGTGGAAGGTACCAGAAGGTGCGCCTATAGGTCTCGTCCACGCGATTGCACAACCGACTCTAACTCTTAATGTAAACTGGGTCAGATGTAACCCTACGAGGACATTGAATTGTGTATAACTTGACTTCTCGAAAATCAAAGGAGTGAAAAGAAAGGGCGATTAAAAGGCCGAAAACTTCTGCTGCCACGTTAACTAGAGATAGCTAGGGCTCTGAGTTCCTAGAGCTCGACCTACGTCCTACATCCTACAGGGTCTTCAAGACTTTGGGCTAGGAAGGCTAAGCTCGTGCTGCCTGCAACGTGACGTCTGCGGGGTATGCATGCCGAGCATTTTCCGGAGAACCTGCCTCCGTTATATTTGTGTTGTCCAGATGTCGCGTCCACAATTCTTCGGTCCTCAATTATTGCTCAACGCGCTCTCTGATATTTCGCTTTTAACTACCAATTCTATTATAGCCTTGACAATTAACTAGTATTGCCTTGATATTTCAGAATTTATAGGTGAGTTTGACACTTAGATCTGAAATTATTAAATTTCAAAGGTCTATTGCGTTCTTCTTCGAACATGAAGCCGCAAACTCAGCTTGCAATTCGAATTTAGCAAACACGGTTAGCTAGAGCAACCAGGAATCAATATTAAACACCCTCCTCCAACTCGCAGTAGGCCGCATGGATTTCTGCTCTTCCTCCTCCCCGATTCCAAAACCCGATCTCATACCCTGGTTTGACAAATACCGCCATACCTTCCTTCAACCATTCTTTCTGTCCCTCTTCACCTGTTCTAGAACACTCGCTTCCACGTCGTTTAAGCGGGACATGCCCGCCTTCACTTGCAACGGTTTCAGTTGGGCCTGGAGTGGCCCTCTCTTTCGATCCCGTCACTTGGGGGCGGACTCTTGCGGAGACCTCTACTTCTCCAGCAGTAACAACGTAGATTGTTGGCCCATTAATAGACAGGAACTCCTCTTCGGCAGTATCAAGGGAAATATTGAGCAGAGAGAAGTCCGGAACCGGTGTCTCATATTTCACCGTGTGGAAATTTCGAGACTTTGAATATTGTTTCCGTGGCAAGGGGACATGCGTAACTGTAACAGCGTGCTGAAGCAATACGTCGGCAAGTATCTCTTTGTCATTGAGTGGGTCCCCCTTTTTCGTCCCTCGCGATGTCGCCTTCTCACTGTTTACCGTGCACTGCGAGATGTTAATTATGACCTCACAGAGCCAACTAGAGTCATTCATCTTATCCTTACCTCAATAACATCTCCCTCCAAATGTGATTGAACGCAATTGGGAGGGATTACAAGTCCATCTCCTCTTTTCAGGTTTACATAATTTAGAAAGAAGGCCGATGCGAAAAGTCCCGGATCTCCAGGATATTTCGTCCAGAGCTTTTGAGCCAGTTCACCGAGCTCCTCCCTTTCACCGATTTCTCCTAAAGCCTTGTCGCCGTCTTTCTGGATTCGCTTTAGTAGGTTCGCCGCGGCTCCATTGATGGTTGCCTTATCTTTCTTCAAGATTTTTGCAAATAGGTCTTTAACCCTCTCGGTAGACTCGGTCTCCCCTGGGGTGTCAGTAGTCACGTCTTCTTCGCTCAAAAGCTCCTTGAGTTCTCTGACGTCCCTAAGGAAACACCGAACGTCCTGGAGAGGCCTGAATCCGATGAAAGACTTAAACCTTGGCGAAAGCACTAACGTGGCCCCTGGTTTTTGATGTCGATCCCTAAGAGGCTGCTGACCTGCTCGCAGCCTTTCCACTGACTCATCTAGCGGAATGGTTGGGTCCAGCCTCAGGGGGAATGGTTTGTCAAAGGAGAGGACTTTGAACAAGAATGGGAGTTGCGGGCTTTCGTCGGCACCGAGGAACATGGCTGAAATACCTTTAGTAAGGAACGCGCCAGGTGACTGTTCGATCAGTGTCCTCAATCTAACAGATGTCTTCATTGACTTTGAAGGCCCATTTTGGTGATCCCCGATCCAAATCTGAATCAATTAGAAACTCAAATTAGCTATCACTCTAATACTAATGTTGTCAATGATATATTTTGGGCTTACCTCTCCGTACTCCTGCTCTTCGTCTATCTTAAAGTTCCCATCTGGCTTGTTTGCGAGGGCATATCTCGCTGCTAGAGAACGGGACCCTTTCTTGCCAAAGGTATAATCCTGAACTTGGCATGCGAGTCTTATGATCGGCTGGTCATCAGGATTTGAAGACCTGGATCGATGAAGTTGCGGCATTTGGTTCATTTCTTCCAAAAATTGTGCTGGGTACCACACCGGCAGGCGTCGCAAAGCCGCTGGTATACTCTGCTTGCCTAGTCTAGTGCACTACCTCGTAGCTTCTAGCCCTTTTAACTTGTAGTTTGTTCCAAGGGTTGAAATCGTAATCGGGAAGAAGATGAGAAAAAGGAACCAGAGATGGCATCTAATTTAGTATATATATACTCCCGTCTTATTAGCATAGAACCTTAAGGCGGAATGTATCAATTCAGTTGGAATGTGGAGAAGAATGTTCGAGAAATGAGCATTGATGTCATTGTGATGGTCGACAACACAAAATTATACCACGATTTCCGGCTCTCGAGGTCCCAACACACAGTGCAAACGTTTCCCAGCTGACAGAGGATATGGCAGCAATGTTCATCATGCATAGGCACGGGAATATGGTAGTAGTTGGTGTAACTCAAAGCACATTGACCTTGAGCGCCGACTTCTTGGGATGGCTAGGCTAAGCAATATTGGCGCCGCTCGGAAGTTCGCTATTGCTTTTCGTACCGTTCGATCCCATGGGTTAACATTAATTGCGAGTATATACGTATATAAATACAGTATACCAAAGCAGGCGTTGGGTCCGTGATCCAGTTTGTGTTACACCGGCACCGTGGTCACCCGAAGTCTGTAACCTGAACTTCGCTAGCTTCGAATGTACAATAAGTAACCATAAGCTTCATGACGGTAGTAGTTGCGGGATGGGCTATAACCGCCCGTAGCCATGATTTCTCCCCCACCAGGCCCCACGTTGACAACGCCGTAAATCTTCCTTTTCCAAGCACTATTTTTGCGGTTGAACTGGTCGAGGCTTTTCTTTCAGGACAAGGGTTCGCGACATTCATTTGGCCAGTATTCACAGAGCAAGAATTTATCATTCTTAGTTCAACCTTACTACACTCGGTCATGATTCCTGAATGAATTTGACTTTCTGTTTGTCTGGTGTTTGATGAAAGAGTGAGTATTACCTTAGCAGAGAGGCTCTCTCAAATATAAGCTGAAACTATAATATCTACTATTATATTTTGGTGTCAAAGGTAGAAGATTTTCAAATAAATAAATGTAAGGAGAATTATTTACTTTTTTGTAAATTGCAAGTTTATCCTATAGATGATTAATAGAATGGATTAGGGTTCTTCGACAAGCTTTTGTCTCGTGGAACCAGCCCTCCCGACGCAACGCAACGCAACGCGGCCAGCAAAGTGGGCAGTCTGGCCTCGCGAGACAAGCAAGCTTCGACCTAGAGAACAATCTGACCCGCGGTCTCATCCTCAGGTTATATTCGGACCAACAGATCCAAGAGTATGGGTCCAACATTGTAATGTGGGAAAACCACATGTTTCATCATTGTATGAAAAAATTTAATCAATTAGGTCTAGCATCCCTGTAGTGCGAGACTCTCCGGTTCCAACAACCGATTTCGAGCTGACTTCTATTGCATTGTGGAGGTTGGCTGTTCCGCCAGATGGATGCAACTCACCGCCGCCAACAAAGTTCTAAATAGGGACTACACATTGCAAGCGGCACTGCCACCTTCGCAATACAATCTGCTCAAATTGCGTTAGGGCCCGGCAAATCGCGTTAGACTCCAATATTTCAATACTAGAACGAGTAATGGAGGCTATAGACGAGATTGGGGCTATTGTACTCAATGTCAAAGGGTCAGGCCGTATCTCATGGCAGAAATTGCTAACGCAACGAGCCGGTGTAAGAGTAGTTACTAGTACATACTATAACCCGGGTTTTGCAGAGGTATATCTCGTTTATTCAAACAGCCGTAAGTACCCGCAATATACGTTGCTAAATACGGCCTAATCGCTCAGAGTCATACCCATAAAACTATAGCTACCCTGACAATCGCATTCTTACTCGGGACTTTCGTATCGATAACTTGAAACCCATAAAACCAAAATAGAAGGACAGCAACTCAAGTTGGCCAATGTTGGTTGGTAATCAATTAGGATATTTAACGATGCCTCTTTTCAATTGTGGGCCCCGAATTGATTCGACGTCCCAACCAAGTAGCCACCTTACCACTAACACTCCGTATCATCCATGTATGGGTGGCCTAAACGAGGAGGTAATCTTGGCTTAAAAGGAAATATCACGCACAGGGTATGAAAGAGTTCGGAAATGTTGATTTAGAGAGAACGTATGCAACTCGAAACCCTGAGACATTGCCTTTAGGCCTTTATGTCGTGATCAAGCGAAAGGATGGCCTGCCTCTGAAGCAAGCATCACATGCACACGCAATGTAGAGGGACGGCTATGGAAATCATGCTCAAGATCCAGTGCTACCAGAAGCCCAGAGGAAGGCAATGACAGAAAATAAGGCTGTCTAAGAGCTAATAAACCACCGGTGAAGCCTAAAACGCAATCATGTTGAATATATATCTTTAGGCCAAATCCTTAGATACAGAACCGATCAACCAATTTCTTTCGGTAGGTCGCCAACCTTGGCCGTTCAACCAACTTACGGGGTGTAATGAAAAAAGGGTACTCCCTGGTGAATATCGTGTTAGAATGGCGTAGTTGTCTCATCAGATGTAGCGAGTAACACACTGTTGGAGTAGCTAGTATCTAACCTTACCTGAGCTAGTAAGTGAACAGTATATATATGTGTGTGTTGCAATAGGTAATGCCCGAGAGTCACTACTTATACAGCGGATCAAGATGTCCTCCTGGGGAAGGGTTATCGAGGACTACTATCGGGATCTAATGCCAACAAGACCCCATGCAACTAGGAAGCTCGAGTTTCGCCATTCTAAGCATAAATACCGAGCTCGAAGTGCATCCTGCTCACTTCAGCCAGATTCTATTTACCAATTTCAATCTAACAAGCCGCTACAATGTTAATTTCACCTACTTCTTTCTCCTAAACATTAACGAATCCGCGATATTTTAATCTGATTTTTATTCGATCTCTTTAGGCATTCTATCAATTTACTTCGATATAAATCGAGCTTTAGAGTTTGGTGTAGAGGATTTGCCGCTCCTAGTGTCGCGACTTGAAAAATGGGCTACAAGCCATCTGCCGACACAAATTCGTTAGAATTTGCGGTCCGCCTTTTAGGCGTGAGCTCTTTAATATTGGGGTGTTTTGCTTTTCCACAACTTACCCCTAGGGACATGTATACAGGTGCTGGCACAAACACGACCGCGCGCCACGGCCGAACATTTGCTCAAAGTAAGATGATACTCGGTGCTCTAGCACGCCTAGATATAGCAGCTGATATGTTGCTTGCTTGCTTTCAGAATACGAAAACACCTGGAACTGGAAGCCAATTCAGAACTACGTTGGTATCCCAGTGACCTGGGGTCGTTCGGGATGGTACACCTTTTTCACAATCGGAACCTATAATCAAACGAACCAAGACGCAATGGAAAAATTTAAACTTGCCATATCTACCCGTGATGCCAACATGTAAGCCTCTATCTCTCTATTCTAGTCTTAAGATCTGCTACATATTGCGCTGAGATCCATGAACCAAAGTATTTCACTAATTTGGTATAATATAACTTTGGGGCTTCGAAGTTGGATAACATCAATATATCAAAACCAATCTGAAAACTATGACCCTAATACAGGCCTACGGCATCCCCTTTACGACCCTACATTGTCATCTACTGCGAGGGACTTTCCGGACATCCGCCCGGTACCATGTTTTTCTTGGAGAGGGGTTATCGATCGCTTTCACGAAAGTCAGAAAGCCGTGCAAACTGGAAACATAACGGATATACCGTCATACCAAACGTGTCACGAAGGGCGTGATGACCTCATAGTAGATGGCGTACCAATCGCCACCTACGCTAACATTTTCCCTTTAGGACACCAAACCGGCTTTGATGACATAGACGGAAGGCTCGGTCTCGGAGATCTCTTAACTGGACCTGGTAAGTCAATTCATTCGTCTCATTACAACTTTGTAGATTGGGATAAGTTTGATTTTCCTAAACTCTCGGTAGCGATGATGCATAATGCAATAGCGTTGAAGCTTTAGCGCTAAATGTTAAGCCTTATCCAATCGAAAATGGTTCATCCACTTACATATCTGACTTAGGACGAGGCGGTTTCTGGAACAATACTGGGGTATTTGCCACTTATTTCTCGCAGGACCCAATGAAGCACTCATTGCTTGAGTTTAACCCAAGCGAGGCAAATATAGAAAAGTACCCGCGCAGTGGCGCTATTACGTGGATACCCTCTCATAATCAACTTGGAAGCCAACAGTGGACTTTGTATTGTGATAACGTCAAGGTTGCAGGCCGGGAGCTGCCGCGGTACACGGCGTATGGAGAGCCTAATCAAGTAACGGGTCTGTTTTCAGGGTATACTAAGGGGGTAAACATCGTATATGATTCGCCAATAGAGTCTGTGGCCGCGAAGAACATAACATACCAAGATTTCGGATATCTTGACAGCGTTTCGAGATGGACCAGACTCCATCCTGTCTGGGTCAATAGCATCTACGATAAAATTCCTGGGGCAATCTACTATCAAAAAACCTATTTCGTCCCCTGCAACACGACAAATATCCCAGAAATCGAAATTGGGGTGAGCGACTTCTTTGGGGACAAGGGTTTTAGAACCTGGCTCAAGATGGATAATGAGTATTTTCTTATACATGATTACAAGCATCCAGAAGATAGTATGTACTCCAATACATCCAAACACCGCAGCCAACGTAATTTGTACGAAGACTGACAATTTACATAGAATCTTATTGCGCCGGAAATGTCCAAGACATGGTAAATCGGCCCCCGTGGCCCGTTGCAGTCTTCGGACAATGGTTCTTTGAAAATCTCTACATACTGTTCAAGTCTAACGACGGCGCTCCCTCTCCCAACACCAAGATGATTGGGTTGGCTCACAAGGTCTGAGGCCTCACCTATAGCTAATAGGAAAGTCTTCTGTCGTTTACCGTAGGGGTTTCATCTTTAGAAACACAATTTTGTTTAAGAAGGATATATCAGACAAGACCTTTTTTAATCTAGCTGGTATCATCTTGAATAAGACCCTACCGCAGAGCTTACCGCTAGGCATCCCTTATATAGCTTGTCAGTATTGTTATACGACACCTTAGTATTATTCCTTACCACTTTTTAGTCTATGCACTGTACAAAAGTAAATAGATAGAGTAGGAAGCCGGAACTTTCTAGAAGTCTAAGAACTCTGAGATACTGTTAAATTTACTAGTAGTCCTTAATCGGATTTAGGAGCTACAACTTGGCGGACGCATTAACAGCTAAGATGCTGCGATTGACTTCAGACAAGTCCTTGAGGCCTGCTAAGGCCATTGTAACCTCCAAATCTGCCCTTAAACACTTAAATACGTGCTCAACACCGGCCTCTCCTCCCATTGCAAGTCCGTACATCATAGGACTAGTTTTAAGAGTTAGTTGAAAATCTATCCTAACCTAGGGATGATTCTAATGCGAGTTTGTCTTACCGTCCGATCAGAACTCCTTTCGCACCTAAAGCCATGGCTTTCAAGATATCGCTTCCAGTTCTAATACCACTGTCGAATAGCACCGTCAAGTGGCTGTTTCTGACGGTCTCGTCTGCCATGATGTTTTCCAAGGCGTCGAGACTTGCGATTGCCCCATCAACCTGTCTACCACCATGGTTGCTGACAATTATACCATCGATAACACCTTTCATACCCGCAGCAATCTTGGCATCTTCGACGCTTTGAATACCTTTTAAGACTATTTTGCCTTGCCAATACTTCTTCAACATTGCAAGATCATCCCAAGTTCGGTATCTTGAACTTGATACTTCTGAGACCCACGCAAGAGATTTTTTGATGGTAAGGGCATTATATAAGAGTTTGAAGGCTTGGAATGGGTTCGATGCTCTGCTTAATAAATCGTAAAGAGAGCTTTTCTTATTTGGATCGTTATAGTGACCAGCCGCAAATAATTTCTGGAAGACTGGGTCCGAGAACCCAATTTGACATCCTGTACCACCATGTTGAGTAATCGTGCATTAAAAATGCTAAATCATTTGTAAATGTAACGTACCTTCTCCCCAGATGAATGGAAGATAACCTGCAACGATATACCGATTAACACCACAAGACACTCACAGGGTTCGCGGCCGAAAGGGTTTAACCTTACAATTATCTAGATCAGCTGGTCTATATCCTAGTTGGAACGTATCAAGCGTGACAACCAGGGTTCTATATCCATTTGTCCACGCCCTGTCTAGCAGACTAATGGTGATCTCATCTGTTCTAGGCCAGTACAGTTGGTACCATCGTTCCCCATCCCCAGATGCACTTGCTGCCTGTTCAATACTCCGGGTAGACGCAGTGCTCAGAGTATAAGGAATCCCGAGGTTTGCACAAGCTTTTGCTGTAGCCTCTTCACCATCAGGGTGCATAATATTCTGCACACCGACGGGAGCACATATCAATGGGGACGAATACTTTTTCCCAAATATCTCAACTTCTGTGGATTTAACCTGGGCGTTTACAAGCATCCGTGGAATAATCTTCCTCGCTTCGAATGCTTGTATATTGGCACGATGTGTCTGGCCAGTTGTTGCTGAACCAAACACATACATAAAGTTGGCGGTTGGGACTGAGCGACGGGCGAGAGCTTCCCATTGATTTGGGTCAGTAGGATACCGTGGGGGGTTAAATTGCCCGTATATGTCAAGCTGGTAGGCGCCGTGGCTAGTCATGGTGCAAGTTCGTGCAGATATGCCTGGGATCAGGTTAAAATTATTGGAAGATTGTTTGCCAAGTTTGTGTAACTTAAAAGTTCCAGATTAACTGCATGCGTCTGCAGACTTGAAGAGCTCAAAGGGGCGGGGAATGAGGTCCAGCTAGAGATCACGCGTCTAGGATCGACTATGAAGCTCGCTTCGTAAATTTAGAAAATGACAGGAGGATATCCCTGGTAAAGAGCGACGAAGCAAGAAGGAGGCGTAGCGTCTCCTCTTATTCTATAACCATCTCATCCTACTCGGTTATGTCGGACTTTCGTGAGGAACTTCGCGAGCATGATGCCTCGGCTGAAACTTGTGCATACGCGATTTGTTACGCCGTCAAAATAACACATTTGCAACACATTCTACGCAAGCCTATCATCATGAAGCAGACAATGCCTTCACATTTTATCCAAAGGAATGACGATGAAAATATGGGTAGGCGAGAGCTATCGAAGACTATTCTCCTAGCTATTTCTATTCTGCCAGTAGATACGCGTTTTATCCAAGGGTAAGTTCAATCCAGGCTTCCGGACCCAGCCGCTCAACTATGCCTGTCAACCAAGAAATTCCACGTAATTGCGATTGACTGGGGTTGAATATGAAGCAATCAGTGTACCATTGACGACAGGCGAGGGATGTCGAAAAGAGTTTGAACCGCAATTCCCCGGTTAAACACGTTGCGAATCGTGGTCTTCCTTGTGATTGACGTGAATACCCAGGCGCTCAGTAATCACACCAACTAGCCTATAACAAGCTTTACTAATCAACACAAATTGCCGTCTGCCAAAAAGTGAGCTCCATTACGCCTAGCGTGGAACTCAAGAGCAGGGGTCGTGATAGAAAGAAATCGCGTCGGCGTTATCAGAACCATGTATCAACGTAACTGGAATAGAGAGTTTGAATTCTGAACTTGTGGTATGAAAACTAGGCCCTGGATATATTTGCGACAGGTTGTGTTCCTGGATCAGTAATCACGAAAAACAGCCCTGTCCTCCCGTTGCCCGGTCCGAAGAGGGGCCGTCCATGCTTGTCGCACTCCCACCCACCGCCACTGATGTCTTTCCACATCACTTTCGGTTGCTGCCGCGCAGAGACTGGAGCTCTTTCACCAAAGGGTGACGAATATTCATTATGCAAGTATTAGCCTCTCTCCAAAGCATGTTCAAGGGTTTGCTGCCATACGATTGGCCAATGGCTTTTCAAATTTCGATCAAGATCGCGATTCCAAACCGGATTACACAATCCCCCACGGAGTCTTCACAGCTCGGGAAGAATGCTAGGATCATCAAATTGGATATTTGCGAAAACTGCAAGCATAGAGCCTGCAGCTTGCAGAAAATTCGCTACATAACGGTAAAACTCCTCAGCTCCGGCGTTATTTAAGGAGGTTGATATGGCCCGGAATATCCTTTGTCCTTCCTGCAGCTCGCAGCCTACCAGATCCAGTTCCTCGCAATATTTTTCAAAATCCGCAGCTTTTCACAATGCGATTCTCCATCGTGTTGACTTCCCTCCTTGGGCAAGTAATTTGTGTTGTTGCTCAAGACGCTACAACATTTGATTACATGTAAGTTATCTTTTCCTTTCGCTAGTTGGATATATATATGCTAAGTGTCTCTAGAATTGCTGGAGGGGGAACTGCTGGTCTCACAATTGCTGCTCGACTGACAGAAGACCCCAATATTAAAGTAGCCGTCATTGAGGCTGGTGAAAATCGCCTTTCTGACCTTACCATACTTGCACCGGGACTTCTAACCGCCCTCTACTCGAACCCGGACTACGATTGGAACTTCCATACAGTCCCTCAACCGAATGTCAATAACAAGGTCTATGCCCACCCTCGTGGTAAAGCCCTCGGCGGCTCTAGCGCCATCAATTTTCTCTTCTGGACTCATCCCTCCCAGAAAGATATCAATAATTGGGGACTTCTAGGAAATGCGAATTGGACGTGGAATGCGTTGAAGCCGTACTTCAAGAAGTCTGAGACATACGTAGCTCCATCTGCGCAGGTTGCATATGACTTGCAGACCCAATTCATTGTCCCTAGCTCGCATGGATCTACTGGTCCTATCAAGACTGGGTTTCCGGATTGGTATACTGAAATCACCGAAGCATGGCCACGGACCTTCGCTAATCTCGGGTTGGGCGTTAACGGCGATCCAAAGGACGGACTAGCTCTTGGCGGATATACCAATCTCCTGAACTTGGATTTGTCATCGCATACGAGAAGCTACGCCGCTACTGGCTATTATGCGCCAAATGCTGGCAGAACCAACTTACATGTTTTCACCGGATCTTTGGTGAAGAAAGTCGTGTTTACCACTGTTGCTGGTGCGAAAGTCGCAACTGGTGTTCAGTTCATCAAGAACGGGACCACGACTACTCTCGCCGCTACCAAGGAAGTCATCCTGTCTGCAGGTACTTTCGGTTCACCACAAATCTTGGAGCTATCTGGTATCGGAAAGTCTAGCCTCCTCACGCAACACGGGATTCCAGTCGTCGTGAACAATCCCAACGTTGGAGAGAATCTCCAAGACCACTTGTACGTTCCAATAGGGTTTGAAGTGAATTCAGGAATTTTCACTTTGGACAGTTTCAGAGATCCGGACGTCTTCAATGCTGCCCTGCAAGAATATCTAACTTCTCAAAGTGGCCCTATCTCTGTCGGCGGTGCCAGTTCTGCGCTGCTCTCTCTCCGCCAAATTGCCGGCCACGGGTACAATCCAATATCTTCTTATGCTACTGCCGCTTCTACATCTATCACCGGCCTTGCTGCTCAATACGCCCTACAGATCCAAGATCTCTTCACAGAGGCTGTCGCCCAAGAATTGACACTCGGGGCAGGCATCAACCCGCCATGGCAAAATGATACTTCAAGACTATTCAACAGCGGCCTTCCCACCGGCAATTTCCTCAGTCTGCTCGGCGTGTTGGAGCACCCGTTCTCTCGTGGTTCTTCCCATATTTCATCACCAGACCCGACGGTTTACCCAACCATTGATCCAAAATACCTGTCCCATCCACTTGACATAGAGATCCTATCTAAAATCGTCCTACATCTTCAGAGCGTTGCGCGGTCTGCCCCACTCAGCGACCTCCTCAAAGGCAACGGAACCGTCTATCAGCCAGGGTACTATGAGCTCAATTCAGGTAACGTTAAGACATGGATCAAGCACGCCTTGCAGAGCGAGTACCACCCCTCGGGTACTTGCTCAATGCTTCCGAAGAACAAGGGTGGTGTCGTAGATGCCAAGTTTAAGGTTTATGGTGTTAAGAAGCTGAGGGTTGTGGATGCTAGTGTTTTCCCTCTCTTAACGAGGGCGAACATTCAAAGTTTGGTGTATGCAGTGGCAGAGCGAGCAGCGGATTTCATCAAGCAAGATCAGTAGAGTTTCTGGACCCACAAGAGTGTAAAGACGTCTCTAGTATCTTACCATACACAAAAGTATTTAGGGGCTTACTCAATATAGTAATAATTAAGCATATCCTCGTTACTAGCAATGATATCCACCTGTTGCATTTTGTGCGTTGTATCTTCTGAAGGGGTGAGAAATCGATGCTCGAGTTTGATTGCGCCTGTTCTCCCTATCATTACATGAAGCAGATGGATCCTGAGCACTGAGGGCATTAATTTTTCTACATGCTTTAACATGCTCAGCCACGAGCATGCCACGGGATGGTGACTGCAGCGACCTTCCTCGGCCCATGTGTTGGTACCGCTCCTGTATGCTGCAGCGGAAGTTATTGCAATCGATATCTGCAGACCCATGAGGCCCTAGCAATCTACAGTAAGTGGGTCAACATAGAGCTTGAGGCCTAGTATTACCTCTCAGTATGGCGGGAAGCCAGTATCTGGTGAGTCGCAGTGTCTTCGATTCTAACCCCGTGGATAGCTAAAGGAATAGACAAGGTTGTAACCCTCCAAACCACCATCGTCCTATCCTACCTCCTAGTCGTTGTCCTCGCCGATGAATTCGAGTCAAACTATACACCCCCGGTAACCGTAACTCTCAAAAACCGCGACTGCGCTGCCCTCCTCCAGCATAATCGTACGTTATATCATGAAATATCCTATAAGGGCCACCTGACAAACTACTATGGCAGTCCCGAAGCGGATTCAAAACTTGTGGCTATAACTTTTAAGGGCTGTGTCAAAGTCTGCGGAGACCATTGGAGAAATGATTGGCAGACCACCCTCGATCTATTGCTGGACTGGGTCCTTCCAGCGTTGGGACTAATAATGTCATTACCCTGGGATTCGAACAGGAATTCAGTAACAGTTATACAGCTGTCGAGGTGGATTGGTTCACCTATCTCAGCTTTGACATGTTGCCTTTGGGATGTGAAGGTTACATCAAAGTGCGGCAAGTTAGTGGATATGTCCACACGATTTAGGCCGCAGAGGTTACATTCTGATGGTATCCAACAAGAATCGGAAGCAGAAGAGGAAATGCGGGTTTTCTTAGAAGCCAGAGATAAATTCTACATCCTGCTGGTTATGAATCAGTTCCAGCTTCGAAAAGCTGCAGAAGAGCTTCTGACACCAGAGGAGCTAATCATCGCAGTGGAGACCGCGATTTTTAGTAATGGGGTGGTCAATGGTGTAGACTTGGTAGAGAGACGGAGAATCATTGCTGCGGAGCTAAGGGAACGGAGGCAGAAGGGAGCCATTCCAATATTCCTAGGTCTCATCGGCTTTTTCTTTGCGATGTCTGTCGCCATATCGAAGGCATTTGCTACTGGGGAAAGAGAGATTTCAACGGCCTTTAATGTGGGATTAGGGTTGCTCATCGCCTGGCTCCCAGTCTTGAATATCGCGGCTGTCGTGGATAGCGATCACGAGCACAAAGAGATTATTGTTGACAGGTTTAACGAGTTGGTATCCTTATGCCATACGACTGGGGATAAAATAGAGATCTTTGGCGAAGGAAGGGGGCAAGGGCGCGGACGATGGCATTACGGTATCGGGCAAACGATAATGGGTAGGATTGAAGACGACATTTTAGACAAACGCTCCCGAAAAGACCCGGTGGATTGGACCTCACTGATCGAGACCTCATCCAAGCCTTATCGCCATATCGAATTCGGTCATTGGAGAATCGTAGAGCCGATAATTTCGGCGTTCATTATAGTCGTCGGGATTAGCTCCGGGGCGTTTATTCTCGCCTACTTTACACCTCCAGTAGGGATCGCGTGGAGGTCTGCTGCGTATCTAACCTGCGTGTGCTTCGCTGTTTTGCTGTTTTTGATAGACATATTCCTCTTCAAGATTGTGCGCCATGCCTTCATGACGCCGACATCGCACCGCCGCGGGACGATTTACAACTTCTTCAAAAGCCTGAAGTTTCGTCACGCTGCTCACATAGCTCTCACATCGTTAGAGATGCTCAACTGCCTCATGCTGGCTTTGCTCGTCGTGGCTATGGCAGCAGGGCTATTCAATTTTTGCGCAGGATCAGCTGTTGACAGAGGCGGACCTTCGGGCGGAATTATCATTTTGAACGACGGCCAGTTCTATCAAAAATATTTTGACGTTGTTAGCTATTGGATTTTGGGTATCGTGCCTGGAATGATTCTAATGTGTGTGTCTTTGCTGTATTTGATTGAGCAGTGGTTTTCTCAAAATTTTCTCTGGGCAGTTGATAATGAAGAGGCCCTCAAGAGCTGGAAAAAGACGAGGAAGTGGAAGATGTTTTACACACTTGGGGGTTTATTGGAGACGGGCGATACTCTAAGGTGGACGATGTAGCATGGTATCGTACTGCAGTTATATGTAATTTGCTGCGTATCTTGCAGGAGGTATCAATATTTTAATGACTAACGTACTATACATGGACAACTGTAAATAAGTCATGTGATAGAAAGTCCGCATCAGAAACTGCAAAATAAATGCTCTGAAATACAGGAATAGTGTAAAGAGAGTCCAAAACCATACAGGCGCCTCCGCGAAGTGGGTATCAAATATTTACAAGCCTTAGTGAATTAATGTATCCTATCCATCCATGACTCCGGTGAACAGAGTCCAAACGCCTTTTCGCCGTTATCCCTAAAATAATAAACCCGAGAAAATATGGCAGAAGCATCCTCTTACACCATATCATAAAACCCAAGAGACACCGGATCTTCAAAAATCGTCCTCCTTCGATACTTGAATCCCTCAAGCGACTGGCGTCCACGCTGTCTGCTAGATGATGCTCTTTCCCCCTTTATTCTGTTCCAAACTCTTGTCCGAAAGACAGTCAAGGCGGTATCGTGGGGTAGGCCGGCAGCTCGAAGTTTGTCAAGCTTTGGGACCTCAGCAGGCCGCTGGTGGCGATTGTGGAACTTTGAGACGTCAACTTGGTGCATTTTTGGGATAGCAACAGCTTGGACTGCATCGGCATGGCATTGCGAGCATCTGCTTAGGAGGTCTGCTATTTCGACTGTTGGTTTCTTGCATGGTGCATTTTCGCAAAAGATGACAGCTTCATCTTCTTGGGGTTCGAGGAGAGCAAAATGCCCACAGGACGGGCGGTAAATGTGTAGAAGGCACATTTCGATTGGAGCGGCGAGCATGTGAAACTTTGTGGAGCTGCTAAGAGCTTGAGAGTGGTTAAAGAATTGGTTCGAAGAAGGGTGTTTTAGCTTCCACAGGCTGAGGAGGAAACGAACTACCAAGAAAAAAGAACCGAATCCACCAGCGATTCGGAAGCAGGAGCGGAAATATTTAAATATTTGGAATAGTGGCTTTTCCGTTTTAGCGAAGGATGGCTTGATGACTGGCCGTTCGAAGGATCTTCGACGTTGACAAAAACGCAAAAGCCGAAGCTTGACGAGCTTGCGTTCCCAGCCTTGTGATATATAGTGGAGTGGTGGTGCGAGCATTCCTTGAACTGTAAGCTCGCCAACTCATTATTGAGTCAGACTCCATAGATTCCCGTCGAAGACATGTCGCCCTATAGTGTGCAGCGACTAGTTTGCGCAGCCTCACAAAGCTACAAATACGAGCTTAAGGTTCAAAGTTGCGTGAAACCGATATTACTGCTGGACGTATACATCTGTACTGCTGACAGTAGGTACCCTGCGTCGTTTGATACATGTTGTTCCTCATGTGGCCGACAAACGGTGCATACCATTCTTGGGTTCGGATGGAAAGGTCAGGCGAGGATTGCTGACCGACCGTGGCTACCATTCCGGAGCTAGTAGGGGTATGAAGGCGGTGGTAAATGGGCACATACTAAATTTAAGCTTATCAGCCTCCTTCCATTATACAGCTAGCTACATGGGTACGACGCCAGAATCTTACCTACATCCCCGCTACCACGATTTCCACCCTACCCCTCTGATGCCCGCTTTGATGTTCGCTTTTGATTTAATTAAGGGCGAATGCTGCTGCATCTTATCGAAAGGTTGGCGATATCTTGCAACACAAAAGCGGTGGCCCTGCATCTAGCATATGGTGCGCCGGGGGGGCTAGTAAATATCCGCAGCATGGCTATGTTGACGCGATCCGTCAGATCGAACCGTCTCGGATCCTAGCCCTATTGGTTAAAATAGCGATATCTTCTCTCCTGAAATTATTTAGCGATTGGAAGCTCAGCTTGAGCTCTTCGTAAAAGTAGTAAAGTCATATGATTAATAGTGGGAATAGTATGCGCAAGGATAAGCTATCGCCGACGCCAAAGGAGAATATATATCCAGGAGACTCGTTTCATAACCAGTAGATGTCTGTTTCATGGACGGCTGTTTCATACGTGCGTGCTACATAGGAGAAGCACATACCCGGATAGATGAGATGACATTAGATGCTGGGTGCCTATCGTCGAAGAGTGATTAGATATTGATTGCCGTCGATTGCATTGCGCACCCCATCAAAGATCAATTGTGTTGAAGCCGACTTCTAAGTAGAAGCGTGTTGTTTGGAATTGTTTTGGTGCGACGGCCAAACAAACCGACGACAACCAACCGCCGCCTGTAAACACAGCCAACCCCGGAAAAACAAGCTGTTGAAGCACGTTACCTTATCCAATTTCACTCGCGACATCAGAGAATGGGCCAGGCAGAAACACCGCAATCATGTTGATGTCAGGCTTCCACCACCCTCAGGAGCCTCACAGGCAGGCCAAGAAACGTCGCATCTTTGGTGGCATTTTTCCGCCTGCCGCATCGGCTTCCCTTCCAACGCCGCTAGCCACTCCTGTAGGCTCATTCTCTGGCAACACTCCAGCATCCCAAGCCACCCAAACTTCACCGTTCTTCCAAGGTCAGCCGTTCTCAAGTCCCGGTGGCGATGCATTTGTCACCCACAGCCGGGCATGGCATCTGGCGACAACCTTTTTATCATTTCCCGACCACCAGTTCGATGTCTCAGAGGAAGAGAGCACTGTGTTTGGAGTCCAGAAGGATGGGGTGTACTTGCGACGTAAGGCGGACATGTGCGGATCGGATACGAGAGAGGCTATCGCATACCTTATGACTTCGGAGGCGAACACCATTCCTGGTGAGAATCTAACGGAGTGGTACACATGTGAGGTCCGGAGGCATTTTCTGGAATATGTCAGACCAATTCTTGACGAAGCAGAGGTATGTTGTACGGCCTATAGCAAACCAGCGGCAAGCTATTATTGACTATTAAGATTCAGAGAGAAACGGGGCCAAAGGTCCGACCAGAGCACCAATTGAACGACATAATCTCCCAACTTCGTGTAACATCTAAAATATACTACGCAGTATACTCTACCTACCTCTTACCGTACCTTACAAAACTCGACCCAGTTGCCTCTATCGAACCTTTCCACCGGTCTTTAGCATCGATAATATCGTATTGCCTACCATCGAGTTTCCCATCACTTCTGCGAAAAACCTTCTATGCATATTTCACCGTCATTCTATCGCTTCCAAGCTCGAGTGCAGCTGTTACCGATGTTGGTCTATTTACCTCACCACATATACCCGGTGCCGACGAGACGGTCCATAGTACCGACTTGGATCTTGAGCTTGAAGACGACGAAAAGGCAGCCGTTGATAAGGAGGAAGCTAAGAGGAGGCGTGAGGAGGCGCGGCACTCCCTCTTTAAACTTATTGAAAGTCTAAATGCGGTTGGCTTGATGGCAAATGGTGTCGGAGAGCGAGAGTTTGCGCTGGTAGTCGATCGCGTCGCTGGCGAATGGGTCACTCACCGATTTAGCGGCAGATTTACTGATTCAGATCTTGAACAAGAGGATGCAGATGGTGATACTAGCATGGCAAGACTGCCTGCCTCCGCCGCTTCAGCAGAAATCATGAAGGAATGGCTCTACGAATCATTAATGCCCTTAGTGGATTCGGTGATGAGGATCATACGGCCTGGTGATCTAAACGATGAACTGCCTCCCGTAATAGACCGGTTAGCGCAAAGGCTCTCGCGTGTGCGTATGAAAGAAATGTTTGATATCATTGTTGAATTCCCAGCGTCTATGCCTGGGATTATGGATCTTATCCCGACACTGAACACCCCAATGGCTCGATCTGTGTTGACGAACACATTTGCATTCACGCTTAATAGGCGGCTCTTACATCAAGGCGCAAGTACGGTGAATATTCTGCAGGCATATATCAAAATGATCAAATGTTTTCAAATATTAGACGCAAAGGGTGTTCTTCTTGACAAGGTTGGCGCCAGGGTCCGCAGATATCTCAGCACTCGGGAGGACACAGTTGTGGAGATAGTCAAAGGGATTTTGTGTTATGAATATGACGAGGAGGATATAGATGATAAGGAAGACTCAGTGGATAGCTCTCCAATTGAGCCATCAAGCAGTGCACAGTCGTTCAAGGATTCCTTGCGGCGGCCTAAGATTGTCGATGGGGACCTTGACATTGATGAGGAAGAGGAAATCCTCAGGGAGATCAGTAACGAACTCCAGGCTTGTGCCCAAATGGGAGTAGAAAAGAAGAACGAGGAACTTGGTGCAGCGGCTGCAGCAAACCTTGAGGACCTCGACTTTGACGATATGGAGTGGGTGCCAGATCCTGCGGATGCGGGCCCAGAGTTCCGAAGAGATAAGGGAACTGATATTATCTCACACCTTTTTACCCTTCTTGACACTCCAAAATTTGTTGCTGAGTTCCAGAATCAGCTCGGGAGGAGGCTCCTTCTTCAACCTACCTCCGAATTCCTGAGGGAAAAGGCTACGATCGAGTTGCTCAAAGTGAGATTTGGTGAAAACGAGATGCAAAACGCTGCTATCATGATCAAAGACCTTACTGAGTCTAGAAAGACCGATGCCGTGTTGCGAGACGGGGTAGTCACAAGAGAGCCAGGAAAAGGTGTAACTTCCCCAGACGTGCACCTAAAGATTATCAGCCGGCTGTTTTGGCCTCCACATATGATTTCAGAAGGAGATTTCAATCTACCCGCCGAAATCAGAGACATTTTAGACAAGTTCGGTACCAAATTTGAAGAACTGAAGAAGTCAAGAAAATTGAATTGGCTCAAAGAGGAAGGTTTTGCAGTTGTGGAGATTGATTTGAATGACCGTAGCTTTAGGTACAAGCAAGTTCCCCCGCACGCCGCCACCGTCATATACACATTTGAGGAGCCCCCAGACGAGCCAGTGCCTGACGTACCGCACGAACTTAATGGCGGAGAGGTTGGAAACGCTTGGTCCATTGATCAATTGAGAGAAAAGTTGACCATGAGTGACGAGCTTATCCGCAAAGCGATAGATTTCTGGGTGGAGAGAAGCATCCTGGTGGAGTACCCATTCGACAAGAATATCTACTATGTGATGGAGACACTCCCACGGAACGACATTCCCGCTTCAAGACGCACAACGCCTCATACTTCCCCTCAAAAGCGAGAGAAGCAGCAGCAACAATACGCTGCAACGCCAAAACGGCGTCGTGCATTAAGCTTCGTGTCTCAGTCGTCAGTTGACACGGACGACGAGGAATCCGGAACGAAGAAGGAAGAAGCGGCACCTGCGAAGGCTGATGTGGAAGAAGAAGACCCAATGAAAAACCAACGCTTCTTGGTTGCTTGGAATTATATATCTAGCATGCTGACAAATCGAGGCCCTATGACCACGGATGGGATATACAGTATACTTAGTGTGTTTCTGATCCCCATGGGTGGTTTACAGTTTGATGCGGCGGAGCTAGATCAGTTTATGATGAAGATGGAGGAAAATGGGAAAGTTGATAAGAGTCCAGTGGGATGGAAGATTCGGAAATAGTTGCTAGCTGGACTTTGTATTTCGTACTCGATTAGCCCCTACTGTCCCGAACGTAATATCGGCAGCATATGGCACTTGATCATGGAGTTTAAGGGGGAAACTATAAATGGAAATGGATAAAATTCACAAAGTTTCTTTGAATTCATCTATGGCTTAAGGAATAAGTAACACTTTTAACGTTAGACAGAATCTCCAAAAACGAACATCCGTTAAATCACCAGCATTAATTATAACCCAAGATCCTCGCGTAAACTCAAGTAATTAGAGGGAGTTTCATGCCGAGACCTGATAATCAGGCTGCAGGTGCTTAATTTCTACATCCGCCTCAGGATTCGTCAGTCCAAAATTCAAAAATCCACCCGGCGTATGTGTTTCAATTAACTGGTCCGTAGGGAACCCGCTTGGGTTATCAATTTGATATGCCGTTCTCCCCTTCTGCATCGTTAGCCGATCAAATCCATTTCTATTATCTGTATCCTCCGCGGTGACCTGGAACCCACCATCTGCTTGCGTGCGGAGTGCCTCGGCGTCCGGATTGCTATCGGTATTTACTAAGACAGTGTCTGGATTGACTAAAGACGCAGATCGGATATTATCCCCGCCTTCACTAACGACTTGTTGTAGGAATGCGTCAAGATCGGTTGGATCCGAGGTCCCAGTTCCAGTGTTTGAGTTCCGAAATGGGTAAGGAGAGGGGAAGTTTCCAGATGTGCTGACAAGAGAATTGAGAGCTTGGATTTGCTCCGCTGTCGCCTCCTGTTCATTCCCAAACCCATCAACGAAGGTGGGCAGGCACTTGAATCGCAAAGTCCCACCGTTAGGAAGCGAGACCTCAGTTGGAATTGATGGCACTGCTGAACCTCTTCCTGCAGTAGGATCCGAAAGGTAGTCTGGATATCCAGGCGCATTATCCTGAGGTGCGCTAGTGCCGTCTCCGTTTAGAAGGTCTAGGTCGGCACTGGGCGCAGAGCTTCCGCTGCCGGCATAAGGGTCTGAGAGGTAGTCAGGATATTCGGAAGACGGTCCACCCTGCGGCCTCCACTGTTCTTGAACTGGTTGGGTATCATCCACTACCCCGCCATTTGGACCGACGATAGGTTCATCAGGGGTGTTAGAGAAAACACTTGAGCCGCCCTCACTAACGTCAACTCCAGGTTGTGGCAGGTTAAATGAATCTTCTCTAATTGACTCTGAAACAGGAGTATTCCCGTCCGAAGGAGTATACTCGCCGGTTGGCGAGTCTAGGAAAACGCTTGAACCACCGTTCCTAACGTCTACCCCTGGTTTTGGGAGGTTAAAGATATCGTCTGGAATCTGGTTATCAGTAGGAGTGCTGTCGCTTGTAGCGGTATTGTCAGAACCGGTATCGCCCCCATTCTGAATGTAAGCGAGGGGCTCCTGGGAAGTTTCTAAGCCGATTGGCTCTGAAGTGTCTGCCGTGCGTAACCGGTCAAGCATATTCTCCGGTTCTTGAGCATTCCTTGTTGTATCATCTGTGAATGGGCTATTGTAGTCTTGTGCCAAATCAGACCAGCCAGGGATTAGCTGGTCGTCTGCCCCTTGAGAGCTCGGAGCGTTATTATAGCCGTATGGATCATCTTGGGCCAGCTCTGACCATCCGGGAATTATTTGGTCATTTGACGCATTATCATTGGGTGTATTGGAATCATACGTGTTATCTTGCGCTAGGGGCGACCACCATGGGATGATTGGATCACTCGAGTCTCCAGTATCTTGCGTAGGATAATTACTATAACCATATGGGTCGTCCTGTGCCAAGTCAGACCAGGCTGGGATGATTCGTTCAGGCTCCTGAGCATCTCTCTGAGTATCATCGGTAAATGGATAGTTATCTTGCGCTAGATCTGACCAAGCAGGGATAAGTGGACCTTCTTGATCCTGGTTGCTCTGGGCATTGGCATCAGCCTGGGGTGCAACTTCTGCGTTCTGGGAACCATCTCCAGATTCGACGGGAGGTACCACTCGCTCGGGCTCTTGGGCGTTTCGGAGAGTATCATCAGCAGATGGGATTGGCTGGTCCGCATTAGCGGGATTCTGCTGGGAGCTGGTCCCCGCGGACCCTCCATTGGCAGCAGGTGCCTGCGACTCTTTAGGTGGGGCCCATGAATTACCGGTATTTGTTTCGGCTGCATCCTTCTGAGGTTTAAAGGTAGGCCAAACGAAGTTAGGATTTGAGTTGCCCGTAGTAGATGGAGGGATCATCGCCTGGGGTTGTTGTGCACCTCTCTCCATATCATTATCAGATGGCCCGGACCCGCCTGCAGCTGGTTGAGGAATCATCGCCTGAGGCTGTTGCGCCTTTCTTTCCATATCATTACTGAATGCTGGATTATCGATTCCATTCTTTTGTTCATTCGCAGCATTGTCAACAGCATTATCAGCGATATCTTGGAGCTGGTTAGCCGCTGCGTCTGCTGCATCTTTCAAATTTTCGGTTGCACCCGCGATCACTTCCTTTTCGTCTTGCGTATTAGCTGGCTTGGAGTTGCCTGATCCCGATTGAAGCCTTGCAGGTGCAGATTGTGACATGAACCTTGGGGTCTGGCGCTTGATTAAGTCCCCTTGTTCAATAACCGAGTCATTTTCTTCCTTAGAAGGACTGTCGCCAGACTCGACATCTTCTATCCCGCTATTTTCAATTGTTCTAGGAAGTAGATTGGGGACTGGCTCCGACGCGCTGCCAACTACTAGCGGCAGTTCTGGTAGCGAGTCAGGTACCGATTCTGGCGCACTACTAGCCGCTGTAACAGCTCGAGGTAGTAGATTTGGAACTGGCTCTGGTAATAAGTCGGCAACTGGCTCAGGAGCGGACCCGACCACTGTTGGGGGCTCAGGCAACAAATCTGAATGTGGCTCCGGAGCACTGCCAATTGTTACCGCTCTGGGTAGTAGATCAGGAGTTGGGCCATCTGCACCACCGGCAGGTGTTGGTGCTTCGGGTAGTAAGTCAGGGAGAGGCTCCGGGGCGCTCCCAACCGCTGTTGCTGGTTCTTTTGCAGAGGCTGGTGCGGTGTATGTAGTTTGCGGACTCAATAAGAGAGCTGCTAGCAGGACGGACCATTTTCCGCCTGAGGGGAAATTTGATAGCATCATCTCAAAACTTAACTTTGTGATTGATCCCAGGAGACTCCTAAGCTATATTTGCATATTCTATAAAACGGTTCGGAGAGCGAAAGTCAAATTAGACAATACAGCCTAGGAGAACATGGCGAGAAGTTAAGAAACGTGCACAGCACGTTGCTTCAAGAAGTCAGGGCTTAAGAGCATTTTCTCAGGAACATGCGCCTGAGGTACAGTACACGTTTCCCTTTTGCGGTTTCACAAGCCGGATTTCTCTCTGTTCGAGGCCATTTGTTCTGATTTTAGGAAGAGCCATCGCATGTGTTGAGTGTGGTAATCTAGATAGCAGCAGTCGTTTTGATACTAAATGCGGGATATCAGAGCTCAATGCGGGGGTTAACGAAACACTGGCGCCGGGGGTAGCAGAGCATAAGTTGGGTCCCTAGCGGTATCGTGGAATGAGTAACTGATAGCTTTCGAGAAGAAAGTTTTATTTAATCTTGGGATGTATTATGGGATAATACGAGCATCTATTCTAACTGCTGAGTTCCCAATTCAATACTTTATTTCATAGCCAAGTCCAGGCCTACGCGTCTACCTGCATGGCATCTGAGGATAAGTTGTGCTCCCCCTTTGCATCCAAGTCGGTGACAGTGATAAATCTCCTTAGTTCATCCTTCTTGATAATCTTTTCCTGTAGCACTGCCGTCGTTCCCTTCTCAAATTTATAGCTAAGCTCTTTCGGTGCTCGAACGTTTGGTGTGATATAGTTCCTCAACAGAGTAGCCTTTTCCGGAGTAATCACACAAACATCAACGTTTGAACCAGAGCCCAAGTCGTTCCAGATACCCGCCAGGATAGCCTCGGAGCACAGCTTGATTGCTCCCTCCCTATCGACATCCTTCTTCCATTCTGACTCAAAGACCGACATAGCTGCTAAGCTTCCGGATCCCATAGTGACGTATGGTAGCTTATCCGTCGATCCGTGAGCATGTACTGTGAACAGATGGGCACCGGTGGGGTCGCAACCGGCCACTACAAGGTAGGCACCGATATGACCTTGGTATCTGAAAAGATGTTGCTTCAGCATGGTCATGCATGTTACAACACGGGGTTTTCGGCCAGTAGAGAGAGAATGTAATTCAAGGTTGGATGAGATTATAGCAGTTGTGAACTCCGTATCGGCAGCAGTACCAGCACCCGCACACCAGATCTGCGGGGCAATATAGTGGAGCTTTTCGCAATTTTTATCGGCAATGATAGGACCAGAGGTAGCACGAGTATCTGCCGCAATCTAGAAGGTAAATGGTTGTCAGAAGTGCTGTAATCCATACATTCTGTGGAGCACATCTGGAGTTATTGAACATACCACCACACCTCCATCGAACAGACATCCGACGATTGTTGTACCCGTACTCGTAGCCTAACATACTGCCATTAGCTTTTGGTCCAGGCATAAAGGCTACTCCGTTTCATTCAGTCCAGTATATACCTTTGGAGCCGGCATGCCGGCTGCCATCAAGGCGGCATTACGCGTGTGATTTGAAAAGTCGAAACCACCCATGGTTGATAAGCTCTTAACGACTCCTCAATTGATGATCTATGTTAAGGTGGTGGACGAGGCGTGGAGCTAGATTCCGCTGGAGTTTAGATATAAAGAGGCAGTCTTGTTGAATATATCTGCAAAATATACTGCTAGATGGAAGAAGTGTGTCGGTGATGTCCAGGTCGGTGGGGATGGAGAAAGTAGCTTGTCGTCGTCAGCGCGTCTCCAGATCATGAAAGTGTTGGAACAGCCTGCTGGAGCTTGTTAAGCTCTCTCTCTAGCCACAGCGACCGCAACGTGGCGGGGCCTCACTAGCCACGCAACGCAAACAGACGTTTTCGGGCAACGGCGGCAAAGACGCCCGTCCAAAGAGCATGGGACTTCAGCTAGCACGGACAGACGGCTGAAGAGCTCGAGGCAAACCCAATTGCCGGCCGAACAGGATCTCAACGGGCTTTCCATGCACTAGGATTTGAAATTGAATTTCAATGACATGCGAGAATCCTTTTTTGTTCTCTTGGAAAAAGCCCGCCAAGAAGGAACCAGCTAGTGGACCATTGAGATTATATTACTTGACCACCTCGCACCTCCCCGCATCTGACTTTTTTATCTCTGCTCTTTTGCTCGTACGAACCACCCAAGCCATCTATCCGTACGAGGGCATCGACATGCCCCCAGAGCACCACCAGAGCAGTTAAATTCCTTTGGTTAGTATATGTATAATACCCGGTTAATATTATTTTTATCGCGCGATCTACCCACCACCTATGTCCCTGTCCTCGGCAGGCTCTTTCGTTTCGGACCATCCCACCCGTGTAGGCTCCGAGTCTGATTCACCTAGCCACTCCCACGGGCATGCAACAGACCTCCAAGGAGACAACACACCCACTCACGCGGGTTCCTCCTCGTCGACAAAAGCAAGGCCTATCACGGCCTGCTTGACATGTCGGAATAGGAAAGTTAAATGCGATAAAATATATCCCCTTTGTGGCCCGTGCAGTAAATCCGGGAGGGAATGTAAATACGACAAATCGGCTCCGGGCGTTGTTGCTGCCGCTGGTGGCGGTAGCAGCCCAGCCAGCAGTGCTGGTAATGGGCATGCACATGCGAGGTCTGCAGCTACGGGCGCTGGTGTAACCAAGCATGGACACTCACATGTTGCACACACACACGCGAGCCATTCCGGGGCAAGTGGGAACAGCCACCATGGGCATGGAACTCATGGCGGGGGCAGTAAGTCTAAAGTTGACCTACAACAGCGGATTACGCGGCTGGAGGGACTACTGGCCGCTAGCGTTGAACAATTGAAGACGGGAAACGTGGCCGTCAACCTCCCGACCTCTGCAGACTCTGGATACAACGATCCCCTAGGGCAGAACGGTTCGGGCGATCGAGACGTCTTGCCTGTAGCCGACTCTCACCTGAAAGTAAGAGATGGCGGGAAAACACGATATATCGGGCCATTATCCTGGATCTCGGCTGTCGAGAACGAGGTAAGAATTCTTGGCTGTTTTATATTACCTTACTGGCTTACTAAATATCCCCCCTTGCTTTCTTAGATTGAAGATATCAAACAGGCCATTTTGGTCGCTGACGATAATTCAGAGACCTCGCCACGGCCAGAGTTAAATACAGCATGGGCATCCGGTATGATGTTTCCAACAGCATTGTCCATGATGGATACTACCAATCTCTCCTCTTATCTCCCTACGAAAGCGCACTCCGACCTACTATGGCAAATATACATCGAGCGGGTCCACCCGCTGGTGCATATCCTTCATCGACCTCATTTCGAGAGCATGTACGAGATGTTCTGGATGGGGAGAATGGGCGCAGAAAATATCAAATCGTTCGTTGCTCTACTATTCGCAATCTACTATGCCAGCGTTGTCAGCATGGACCCACCAATGGCGAGGAGAGTTTGCGGGCTAGAACGACATGAACAACTAAGAACATACAGGGAAGCAACGCAACATGCCCTGGTAAATGCGCGGTTTATGGAAGCTGAGGAATTATCCTCATTGCAAGCTTTAACATTGCTAATCGTGAGTTTCTTTTCGACGAGTCTCTAATAAGTCCGCCTAACTAATCCTACCTTTTATTCAGTCTATGTTGCTCCAACACTCTGGACAAGCCCAAGGCAACGCTACTTGGACTCTTGTAGCTGTCGCCTTTCGCCTGGGTAGGTCAATGGGACTTCACCGCGATCCATCCGTATTCCCGAACATTAGTGTTATTGAAGGGGAACTACGGCGAAGGCTTTGGTACTACATATTTCAACTAGAGCTCTATGCGATCGGTCCTGCTTCGGCTATACCCGCTATAAACGAGGATAGCTATGATACAGTCTTACCGCGGAACTTGAATGACGACGATATTGTGGACGGCCAGTCATTACCGGAAGATAGACCCGGTTATACTGAAATGTCTCACTTTCTCTTCCGTTGCCTCGCCGGCAAATACTACCTCTCTAGTTTGAAGGTTACTAGTGGCCTTCGGAAAGCTAAGAAGGACGAATTTCACAATCTTATTCGAGAGATGCAGACATGGGGCAAGAAGTTAGAGCTTGAGTGGCTGCCAAAGTTCAATAACCAAATGGCGAAGGAACGGCTAGCAAAGAAGACTGCACTATTGCTGGTGCACAAGGCTATCCTAGTCCTCTACTACCCCTTAAGCAAACCGAAACATAGAGCTCTACTTCCAGATCATGTTCGAGACAAGTAAGAATTACGACCTTCCTCTGCTCTATACGCAACTAAACTAACACTTTTTAGTGCACTTCACGCCGCTTGTGTTGTTGTTGAGATGTCCAACTCTATGGAGACTGATCCTGGAGTCGGCCCGTTTGTCTGGTTCTTCAGCTCCTATACGCAATACCATGCTTCGGCAATAATACTCGGCGAACTGCTTGCAAACCCCGAAAGCAAATTCAAAGATCGCGGCTGGGCATGCTTGGATGAGATGTTCGCTCTGAGTAGCTCCCCGGACCTTGCTTGGGCTAAGGGAGTCATGGAAACAACAGACTGGAAGTTGTGCCGAGGGCTTTATGATAAGGCATGCTCGATGAGGAGATGGGATAATGCACAAAATGTTATTACTATGACTAGCAGCGGCGGATACTCGGTTCCACTTCCAACAGCTGGTCGACCAATGAGCGCGGGCGGGGGTTGGTCCGTTGGCCCAGACATAGATTGGGTAAGTCGGGGACTGGTCCTTCTTCTCATGCCCTTCCCCTTATTAATTTAAACATTTCTAACAATCCTCTCAAATATAGTCAAGTTGGGAGCAGATGATGACGAATGCACTTTTTGATGATTATATGCTAGCGAATCCGGATTTTCAAGAAATCGGTAACGCTTTTTTGAATGGCCAACCTCTTCCAACGATATAATGAGTTCATAATTACGGGCGTCGAGCCTCTATATCGCAATTTCCTATTGGGTTACGGAGTCTGGACTGAATTAGTGTAATATAGGTAGCGGTGCATGCGGGCAAGGTATTTGATTCAGGCGCTTTATTCTTTTAATAACGTCTACCACTCGGTGTAAATTTCGCGGCCTTATAACTAACGTTCTAATAATTTAAAGCTTAAAATCTAATGATAATCTACACGTCGTTGGATTTTGTCGTTGGAACGCGGGTCGGAAAAATCCGACTTCATCTCAAGTGTGACGGAATCGTCAAGCGTGCAGTTGTAAACTTTCTCAGCGCACCTTTTAGAGCAAGATAAAAAATGCAAGCCAGAGATGACAGAGGATGCGAATCGAGCAGAATCGAGTATATATAAACACTTGGAATACACCGAATATCCATATAGCCGAGTTTTCCCGATATTATTCAGCCTTATAGAGAGCAGCAATATTCTTAGTTATACAGTACTACCTTCAGCTGCAAATATCAATCTTTTTACCCAAGTAAGTCGCTAATGAATTGATGGGCTACCTGAGATAGTAGATATATTTAACCAAAAATATAGAATAAATTGTCAACATGAACCCCGCAGTTGGGTCACCAAATTTGTTCATCACTTTCCTCCTCATTCTTTTCGCTATTATCCAACCTCTTCTTGCCTCACCAGTCGCCATACCCTGTGGAAATGGCAATAAGCAGTGCCGAGATGCCAACAACATTCAGATTCACAAATTAGAGACCGTATCGTCAAAGTACACTCCCAGAAGTGTTGGAACCGTAGGGAAATTGAAGAAGAGATCTCAACCTAGAAGCAAACTGAAGAAGAGGGCGATTAAGGCCCGTGCTCGGAAGTAAATAAGCTTAGTATAAATAATTCTAAATAGTTTTCCTCTTATCTTATGGGGCTTATATTTAAAGTGAGATGACGGGGGTAAATAATAACGCTACATATCAGTGCGTATATTGGCTCTAGCCCGAGGCTATACGTTATTATGAAATCAGTAAACTTCCAGAGCAAAGAGATAACTGTATCAAGGTCGTGCCGTAGGTGTCTAAGTTCATAGCTTTGCTCACTTCGCCCCCGGTGAGACCCTTTCTTCCCGGAAACGGCGCTCTCATAGCCGTAATATCATTATTGCCGCAAAATGTCTTCGAAGATACTTGCCCATCGGTCAGCTAAGATAAGTTCACGTCGTTTTAATACTACCGTTTCTTTCGGAGGGTTGCGTTCACCAGACTACTGCTTCCTTACGGCAAACATATTTGTCCGAGTTTCTTGGTGCGTCCTACGCCCGCCGTCCTACCTCTTCTCGCTGTTCACCGCTTCTTACAAATGCAAATACGAGAATGGCGGCGTTACTGAAAGCGGTTTCAGCTTTATATTTGGTTACTCTTGTTGTGGCGCCTCCACCGGTCGATCCCCAACAGCCCAAAAAAATCAACCCGACGATTCCTTTCAGGTCGTCTGCCACTAGAGGGAGTGGAACGACGCAATTTGGGGTTTCAGATAACATTAATATTCCGCAATACTCTTCCGCAGATGTATATAACAATCCGCTAGATCAAAGTTCCATATCACAACTCGACACCCCGAAGGGTGGCCAGTCCGTTCGAAGCGCCGGTGGTACGTTGATGAGCGCTAGGCGGTTCGGTACAGCCTATCCTTCGGTGGACCAACTATTGAGAGGGGTGGCCGTTCTTCCAAGGAATAAAAAGAGCATTCAATGGGACCCTACCGTGGTGTTTGAGAAGGACAATCGAGATGCTTTCGCCGGAAACATTCCTCAATATACGCTGGGTCGAGGCAGGAATATCCGGAATGATATGCTACCATCCGCTAGATCACAAATTACGGATCCAGATGGTTCCTCGGAATTGTCTTACGATGAGCCGCCTGCCGAGTCTAGTCCGCAGCCTGAACAAGTTCCCCAGGAGCAAACCATTGGCAGAACACGATTATCACTGACAAGCCTGGGTCCAAAGTTGTCAATAGACAGCTCCCCAAGCTCTTATGGATACCCTTATAGTGTTTCAGCGCCGACAAGGCTTTACGACGATGACGACGAAGTTCCAGACCCCGAACTAGATTTTAACAATGAAGACTTCCAAAATCTTCTGGACACTGAACCTCTCATTGGAGGCAATCGAGTTGGAGGCATTACTGACCGAGTCGCGCAAAATATGCGCTCCCGACAGCGCCAAATCAATACAGCTTGATAATATTATCTTTGTATAGAATTGTTTTAAATGAAACCACGGCCCTTCAATTTAACTAAAGCCCTACCCAACTCTTTCCCGAATATCACAAGGTCCCGACCTCTCTACGTGTAGATTATTGAATGTGAGAGTGAAAGTTAGTTTGTAGAAACCTCAATATCGGTCAATTTTGCTCAAACCCTTAATATCAAGAACAAGACTTCCGATTACGGAAGGGAGTGGGAACTTCTTCACTTCTAAGTTAGGCTCTGAGCATACCACTAGATGTTCATGTCATGTCTGGACCAGTCTATCTAAGCCACTACGTATTACCCGTTTAGCACCTATCTACCAAGATGGCCATGGTGACATAGCCACCTCTGCCCAGATATCTTTTCACGCCATGGTACGAATGCTACTCGGTTTACTAGCCCTAATATGCGCCAGTCAATCCGTTGCGGCACCGCTACCGCCCAAAATTCTAGTGCCCAGCCCCGGCTCACAGCAAGTGGAGGGAACAAGCCGTGCTGAGGAAAAAACATCAACTTTTGAGAGGGAGACGACTGTGGCCGAGCCGCCTCTCTTGAGTTTCTTATCTGGGATATCTGCTTCGGGCCTGGAACCGTTTCTCGAGTCGGAGGCGGGTGTAGGAAAGGGATCACGAGCAGTCGGGCAGGGACGCTTTATGACAGATATAGCTCGGTCCGTCTCGATGCCGACACCATCCAAAAAGTCAGCGCTCAAGTTCGGTTCACGGCCTGGGCAGGGGCTCTTCATGACAGACATGGTTCAGCCTCAGCATGCACTGACACCGGAAAACCAAAGGGGGAGTACTGAAACCTTCCCGAGCATAAACGAGGAAAACAACGGGGGTCCGCTGGTTAACACAGCTGCGGGATTCGCTATTGACGGCAATGGGCGATATATCCCAAGCTTAGGCCCGAAGAAGCTCGAGGAATCCGACGACGAGAGCACACATCTCTCAGATACTGAGGAAAAGGTGCCGAGTCGCGATATCTTTGCACCAGCGCGTCAGAAGCTAAATCAAGACATTGTCCGACGGCTAACTACTGCCTTGGAAGAAGAAAACGAGGAGAGCTCTGGGTATGATGACTTGGAGCATGAATTGAGGTATAGAGGTTCTGCTGAAGACCGTAACACCCTGGAAAGCATGGATCGGGCAGAGAGAAAAGTGAAAGCTGAACAAGAAACGCAATCGGACGACCATGACTTAACAGCCCGATTTCGGGACGAAGATGACGATGACTTCTCTGTTTTAACATTGAATGAAGTTAAGATTAATTCTAACTCAAGCCCAAATAATGAGAAAATTCCAATACCCCGACTGCCACAGCTCTCTAATAGCATGAGTCCAACCAAGAAGCCTTCCAAAAAACCCCAAGAAACTCTCAAGGCTCCTCCAAGCGCGATTTTTGGCGATGATCCGTATCAGTTCCCGCTGTTACCGCAGCTTATGAAATCTCTAAGGAAGCCGTTATACCCCGGTCTCGTTCCCCCCGATTCAAGCAGCACGAGACTACGTATAGGCCGGGATACGCCCAGCCAGCTTCTGGATAAAATGCAAGAGAATGTGCAGCCGATACTAGAGCAGACCAGCAGAATGGAATATACGAGCGGGAGGACGTTAACGCCAACGGCTGGGAGAGGGCAAAGCGCGCTGGATCCAACTAACCGAGGCATACTTCCGAGTTTCCCGCAAGAGCTGCGCAAGAAAGCTGCCAATCCGAAGTTCATACCATCCGGGACTTTGTCGATTTTTCAAAATACCGATCAATCTTATCGGCCAAGCCCCGGGCGTCAGCTTAGTCCCGAGCGTTATTTGGAGACATCTTTAGTGCGTCTAATGGGAGACGAGCAAACGCGCAAGCCCCTCGCTCAGGGTTCCATCCGAGAATAATTTAATTTAGACCCACAAACCACGAAGCTAGTGAGAATTAATTCGCAAGCCCTTCTAATATACGGATATAATTAGGACTCTTGGCTCTATCATTTTAATTCCCAGATACATATACGGTCAAACTCATTTGCGAATTCGTTGCAAGACGGCTTCACTTGTGCCAAAAAATATGCTTGGGATGAACCTGGCTAGATAGCAGCATGTAAATATCTATTTGATACTATTTCAAATTTGCATTGCTAGTGGTCGTCATCCCGACTCCTTTCCCAAATTGCCCACCGGGCGACCCACCTGTTTTCAAATCCTGAGTCTTAGTTGTGAGCCTTTGCCTTGTAGTCATCATTGCCTTATCCTGCATCCCAGGATGTCGCAAGAAATTCTCAGAACTTGGGACCATCTGCGCCAACGAACGGAGTTTCCCTTGCTTGCAGTCTAGATCTGCTGTGAGATCGCAGCTATTTTTTGGTTCGAGGAGGTCTAATATCTCCCCCAAGTCCTCAACTTTGAAATCTGGGACCCCGCTTCCTCTTTGCGTGCCGTATTGTTGAGCGAGAGTACCGGTGTCAGAGGACTCTGCGGGTGATCTGCCAAATCCACCGGCTCGGGGTCCTCCCCCACCGCCCGCACCTTTAAATTGAACTTGGGGCACCTCAACCCTTGGTGTCACCGTATTCGAGTTCTCAAATCCAAACCTTGGTCCTAAATCGACCGCTTTCTCCGGAGTCTGAAATTCTCCTTCTAGATTAGGATTCTCATGCACAAATGGTAACGTCTCAAGACTAAAATCAGGATATCTCTCCCTGAAGGATCTCGCAAAATTTTCAGCGTCAGATTCTTCAGCGTTTTGCTTGCTGGCGGCCATTTGTTCCGGTTCTCCGCTATACGGTCCGTTTACCTTTCTACTACTGCTGGGCGCACTCCCCTTCTGCTGCCCCAGCATCGACTTGGTATTAGTATTGTATTGTCTCGAAAACCCGTATCCCGGTTTCGAATCTTCTCTAAAAATGCCCTCTCGGCTCCCCGAAAGTGCCCATTGTAAAGTTGGCCCTCTGCTCTGTGGCGGCGTGGTCAAAGGCCCGGTCACCGGCCCTTTATGCATATCATATGTCTCCGACGCCGAAGCGATACCGTTGGGCGGCGGCATCCCTTCGATATACTTTCCCGCCCAGGCATTTGGATTACGCGAAACCCACCATTCCGGGGGTTGCGAGAATTGCCCAGGTGGTAATAGACTTCCTGATTGTTGTCCCTGTCCTCGCGCGCTTGCTGTTCCGCCTCTATTGGAGTCGCTGCTGCCTGAAAAGTACTTGCTCAGGCTAGTATCCACCTTGAGACGGTTGGTGGTGGGAGAAACTATTTGATTCGGCGAGATTTCTTGATTCGTTTGAGGAATAGCTTGCTGTAATCCCATACCAGCTGTTGCTTGCTGACCACCAGTTTGCGTCGTTGTCCGACCGGTGCTTGGTACTCCCGGCGTAAGACCTGATCTTGGGGAGGTTAATCCAAGAAAAGGAGCTTTGGTTTTACCTTGGACCGTTCCGGACGAATCTTCATCACCGCTGCCATCAGGGATCGGTATGGCTACGACGAGGCTTAGCCATGCAGCTATAAGTAGCCCACGTGCTATCGTCATGATAAGGGACATGCCGTAAGGCTCAAGTCAGAAAGCGTGGAGACCATGAAGACTAGCCCATGTCTTCCTATGTGTCAAATCTATGATCCCAAAGTAAACTTTACTATGTTGCTATTAGTATGTAAATACATGCATCGATATCCGCTAGATTAAGTGAGCCCATTTTTCCGCATGCTATAAAAGACTATCCAAAATCACGCAAATCCAGTCAATTTCCACCTCAAAAGGATAAAAATGGATCTTGGGTCGGAAAGGTAAATATTTTTAAGAAAAATAAAGAAAAAAGTCATTAGTCTGGAACATCGTTATTGGTGTATGGCCACATTAACTGCTTCTGCCCTGGGCTTAGTGGAACCCGCTGAGCCGCTTCAATATTTCCCTTAATTTGCCGAAGGTACGTCATCTGCCTGTTATGCTCCCGGTTGCTAGCATCTTCAATCTCCTGCTGTCGCTTCCTATCAGAAGCAGCCTTGTAGTCTATCATCTTCATCTCCTGCTGTGTCATCGTGGTCCTGTGTTGTTGTTCTTCCCGATGCATTCGTTCAGTGTGCGAGAGTTGCCGATTTCGCTCGACGTCTTGGGCTCTTTGCCTCTCCTCGTTCATTGTGCGAAGATACGCTAGCTCGGATGCACGTTGCTCCGCGGCTCTTTGCTCCTCTCGTGCTTTTCTATCGGCCGTTCTAACCAATTCGGCTTGGTATTCCTGGTTCCGAACTCTCTCCCTTTCGGATGCCTCCTCTTTCTCTAAGCGAATTCGAGTCTGCTGCAACTGTCTTTCATGTTCAATTCTTCTCTGGACCGCTTCTCGTTCTTCTTCAATTCTTCGAAGATTTTCTGGTATACCCTTGTAGCCCGCTGGTTGAGGAATCATCGTATCGTCAATGTAGTATCTGTCGATCCCGCGGAACCCTCTTAGTAACTTGTAGAGCTCCTGTTGGACTTCTGGCGATTTATTTTGTGTCAATCCCTTCTGGGCATACATTGTTGGGGAGTAAATCGTCTTGTGGTCGTCTTGGTAGAGATTGTAGCTCTCGTTGATATTCTCGTAGCCCCCTGCTGTTAATAATATTCGGGTCATTTCGATAGGATGCTTGTTATCCAGTGCAAAAATGAGGGGCGACTTGTTCTCGCTCCGCAGAGAGGGGTCTGCTCCTATCTCAAACAGAAGCTCGAACGTTTGTTTCACACGCTCCTGATTCTGGATGGGGTCTCCTTCTAATGCAAGCTGCGCTAGAGCACTCCGCCCGTCATGCCTTGAAGAAGGGAAGTTTGGGTCATGATGGCCATCCCTGACTAGTAGCTGTATGACGTCTATACGGCAAAATGCTGCAGCCTCGTGTAAACTGCCGTCATTCCGAGATCTATCCATTGTAAGGAGAAGTTCGACGATATCGTAGCTGCCATCTTGAGACGCTTTGAGGAGAGCTGTTTGCCCTTTTTGATCTTCCGCTATAACGGACGCGCCGGCCTTGAGTAGCTGGAAGACTATATCTCTTCTCTTTCTTTGAACTGCCACCATTAAAGGGGTAGTTCGAGAGTATTCCGTTTTGTAGTTGACATTCGCTATGGTAGAGTTAGACCGGGAACCACCAACATTCAAGGATCTGGAAACTCACCCCCAGCTTCTATGAAACAGCTGATGACTTTGGAATCTATCACATTGGCGGGCTGCAAGACTGCCCATAACAAGGGCGTCACGTTTTCGCCAACGCTATGGAATTTCACTTTAACTTCACTCTCCAAATTCGCGCCTCTATCGATTAGGAGCTCGTAAATCCCTACAAAACTTGGATACTTTGTTAAAGTACCGAAGAAGATAGGCCCGAACGAAGGATGCTGAAAGTTCAAATCAGTGCTCATGCCTTCTGCGAGGAACATGTTTGCAATAATCATGAGAGTTTCTTCGTCGGTCCCAGATGAAATCAGGTATGGGAATGACATCGACAAGGTCCGCTTGGAGGGGTTGCCTCGGAGCAATAGTTCTACTAATTCCACGTTCGCTTTCCCTGTTGCGATATGGAGGCAACGGCCATCTTCCCGATTTACATTAGCATTCGGGGATTGGAGCAGGGCTTCTATCAGGCGCTTAGAAGTTGGATAGGATTCGTAGGATTCCGCGGCTGTTGCAAAAGCTTTATCTATAGCTACCCCGCAAGCTCCATGTGCGAGTAGAACTTCCATCGTGCGTAAACCATCCTCCGTTGTCCAGACCGCAGCGGTCATCGCTTCATCGAAAATAGTTGTAAGGACCATGGTTAGATCAGCTGTAGAGTATGGGTATTTAACCAGGAGAAGCGTAAGGCACTGGTGATAACTGCCAAGGGTGGCAAGCCTAAGAGATTTACAATCTTCGTAGACCACGGATGCTTCATGATCAAGAAGAAGCGTCACCAATCGCTTACTCGGGGATCTGTCCTGCATTGCCCTGATTAACGCATTGTCGATATCCCCTTGATCTGGCTCGCATGCCAGGATCGCCTCTACCATAGCCCTTTTAGTAGCCATATTCTTATGCTCCATCGCTACCTGTAGAGCATCTCGGACGACGTTTTTTTCTGGTCCACTTTGAAGCAACAATTTCAACTTTTCAACCGCTCCGCGACGAACACAGTGTAGGATAGCACCTCCGGCTGCATGGTTAACCGAAGCCCCGTATTTCAATAGAAGGACGAAATATTTAGGATCAGTAGAATCCTGCTGTGCCAAGTTTATCAACGCATCGTTGACAATTGGGCCCCTCAAGCCGGCTCGAAGAGTTATCTCCACAACTCGGTACTTCCAGTCATCATTTTCCTCGCCCCAAGCCGCTTGGAAAACTGGTGAGAGACTTGGTTGCGAAGCACCGCTCTTTGCAACTTTCTTTAGAACTTCAAGACGTTTTGAAGCAAATGCAGCTTTAAGGACCTCGCCGTCCCCAAAATTAACGTCGGCACCATAGTTCAATAGCAGCGAGACTTGTCCAAGGGCCTCTGGCTGTTTCTTGACAGTCTTAATAAGGGCAATGGATATTTCGTCCCCTTCTGCCCCAGCCGCAAGCAGCATCTCAACAATGCTGTACCTCGTCGAGTCGTTCCGGACATCCATTGCATAAGGTATAGCGGCAGATACGATACTGTTGTTAGGACTGGCATCAAGCAGGATTTTGAGAAGTTGTAAATCACCTCTGCTGACTGCAGTCTTTACCGCGGAACCATCATTATAGCTGAGGTCGCCGTCCGCCTTCCGGAGAAGTATCTCTATCAGAGTGTAGTTGATGGGTGACTTTTTAACTTCTTTAACCAGAGCTTCGGCGATGGCGCTGCCCCGAACACCATATTGTATAAATAGCGCCGTCATTGCTGTTCTTTGTTCATCCGGTAAGCTGTTGGCGAGCGGAAACGCTGCCAACATGACAGCACTAGAAACCCCGTCCGTACACTTCGATATTAGCATTTTAACGAGCGAATCGTCCCCAGTTTCGACTGCCTTCTTGAGAGACGTTCCGCTATCATATGCGACTTTAGCCCCGCCAGAGAGAAGAAGCGATACGATTGTGAAGTTCTGCCGCTCAACGGCGCTGATAAGTAGTTTTGATAACGGAAGCCCGTGAGCCCCAGCCTGGATTAGCCGTTTAGCGAGCGGGTAAAGATCATTCGTGTCCATTCCGAGAATACTGAAAGCGGTATTCGCACTGTCTGGCGCTATCGGATGCTGTAGTAAAGTATCAAGCATTGTCTCGTCGGAATCTCGAACAGCTTGAACTAAACTTGCCGCGTTTGCATATTCGGGACTCGCACCGTGAGAGAGCAGTAGACCTATTAGAGTCCACTGCTTCTCGCGGACGGCAACTACCAGGGCTTTGTCCACTGGGTCTCCAGCAGCTCCCCGAGAGAGTAGCATACTCATTAACTCATGCAATGTTGGTTCGTCGAGGGTGAGGTCGATCTCGGCGAATGCCACAGAAGCGTATCTTGGACCGATATGAGACTTTAACAAAGTTTTGACTTTTCGTATGTCTACGGCTGTTACCGCATATACGAGGGCCTCGGAGTCGTTATATTCGATAGAGGCGTTGTTGTCTACCAACAACTCAAGAAGGTCGTTATAGCCAGCACGAACTGCCTGGACTAGCATTTTCGCCACGTTTTCCCCAGAGGCTCCAGCAGAAAGCAAGAGAGCGGCGAGGGTTCTAATGTTTTCCTCAGACTGCGACGCGAAAGGTATTTCTCCAAAGGCTAGACTTAGATTCTCTAGGTTTGGTGGCCTAGAAAGTAGAAGTCCCACCAGGGGAATTGAACACCAGGATACCGCATTCCTTAGAGCTTTTGCTTCATCATAGTTCACATCCACACCCAAATCAAGAAGCGTAGTAATTAGATTAGTGTCGTTCTCCGTGACTGCGAGCACTAGAATTCCAGCTATTTCGTCGCCCTTTGCGCCTGCGCAAAGCAAGATCTCTATGAGAATTAGGCGAAGGTCAGGATCGCGATGGTTGGATATGACAGCAGTTGCCGCAGCAGATAAACACCCTTGCAATATATCTGGCCTTGTATTATTCAGAACCATTCGAAGTAGGATATCCCAGCGCCCCGCCTGCGCAGCAAGTAGTAAAGATTCCCCATTGTTATAATCTAGGTCGGCGCCGTAAGCAACGAGCGCTTCGATGATTTCGATATACGCCATCTCAACGGCACCTTTGAGAGGCTTATCAATACTCTCCTGCGCGATCTTTTTGCTAGAACGTAAGACCAGCTTGACAATATCAACACGGCCAACCTGTACAATACTCTCAAAGTCGGCCGGGTAGGCGTTGGGGTCCGCGCCGTATTCTAAGAGAACCTGGACAACCTGCGCATCAGCATTGTTCATGGCAATGTGGTACGCCTCGTCCAGGCTTGCCTGTCTGGCGCCTCTTGATGCAAGGACTGCGACAACATTGGCCTTTCCTCTCTCAGCCGCATCTTGGATATATCTTGCGGGTACTTCGACGTTTGACCCAGTTCTTGCCAAGTGCATTTTGGACATCAGGTTATCCTTTGCATGCTTGTATGTGTTGGGGTCGGCACCCATATCAATCAGGGCCTCAATGTTTGCCGCATTTTCAAGATCAGGATTTGATTCGGGAGTCGCTGGCTGAAGAATTTCTTGCTCTAGTGCAAAGCTAAGTTCTTTGAACTTGAAGATTGCGGCTTGTGCTTCATCCTTTAATTGGGCCTTTTGGGTCTTCCTTCGGAGAAAACTGCCTCCAGTGTTTGAAGGTGGCTTGTAGTCTGGCCTAGCACGGCGAATGGATATTAATTTCTCGCGAACTGTTGTAGCAGTGTCTGCGGTAGACAATGTCGGTCGCAATGGTGTTCGGAGCGCCGGTTCGACAACAAATTGTTCTACGCCTCCGCGAAATGCAATGTCACTTAGTCGCGTTTTCAGGGCATTTCCGGGGGCCTGTATAGGCGAGGTCGCGACCGTTACCACTGGAGATACGGCTTCTGGAAAGTCGTTACTGGTCGTCGGACTCGTGGGACTTGGCGAAAAGATAGACGAGGAACCCATAGTGCCTAGAGTATGGATATGTAAGTTATTAGTTGAGCTTTATAACTACTCAATTTTGCCATCAGGATGTTTAACATGTCGAAGATAAAAAACAATAACCCCTCCTAGTTTAAACGATTGATCGAATGGGAAAAGTAAATAAAGATGCTATATATTCTGCGACTAACCTGGAGATGAGAAGTTGCGCTGATGCTGGGGCTGTGTGGGTGTTGCGTTTACCGCCCGCCCAAACGTGAATGTGGAATGACGACGACCAGTTGACGAGGAGGCCGACTCACCGGCCTCTAACACATAGTTAGTCACGCGGTCTACGGATGTTTAAGGGAAGCACTTCTTGGTATTCTTTAAATAGATGTAGACGCCTACCCTCAGAAGCGGACTGACGACTTTTTCTTGAAATTGGCATCTTCCCGTTTCCGAATCTGGCCGTGTCCCTGGATTCGTTAAGTTCCGACCTCTTGCTGGCCCCACTGGGCGCGCAGACTTTTGCAGTTTTTGGCTAGGACAGGAACAAGCGAGGTGTCTAGCAAGCCTAAAGTTTGCCTTCTGTTTCGCAGATGTGCCGCTAACGTTACAACGTTAGAAACGTATTTAATCCAGTGTCAATTTCGTTTTAAGTGAATGTATACGTAGTGCCTGCTTGGCGATATTGGGGATAAAGGCATAGGGGCGAGAATATATAAAGTGAGAACTAGACACAGGAATCGAGGCTAGTTATTTTAAGCCTCCCTTTGCCGCTGGTGCAGCAATCTCCCCCCGCATCAGTATTGTTATCATGCACGGCAAGCTGGTCAGTGCTATGGCTTGCAGAGAATCACAACAGCCTCGCCCTAGAAAACCCGAGGATTGGCCAACCTGTGACGAGCATGCATAGATTCAAATAACCCGAAACAAAGATAACAAGCATAAATCCCTCTTCCTTTGGGCATCCTTTGTATAAAGTTAGGTGGCATAAAGAGATAAAGCGGACACAGAGGTGCACTGTGAAATGCAATTGCATCTGTTGAGATCCTTCATCAAGTACTTCAGGTTGATATCAGAGAAGAGCCGCTTGACCCCACGTCCAGCAACTTGGATAATTGGCTGTAAGGCTACTATAAGTAGGCTATACTATTTCCTTACGACCCCGCAAGAAACTCCTCCGCATTTGGTATAATTCTTGCCTGGTGAGGGAGAACCCTCATGCTATTTGCATGAAGCTGAAGGTGTATATTAATACATATTGAGTACCTGTAATTGTTGAATTGAATTTCCATCCTGAGATACCATTTTGCATGGGTTTCCTTTCCTCTTCTCTCTCTTTTGTAGAGCTCCAAAAGTTGCTGGGTCTGGGCCAATGGAACGCTATAAGCTGTCCTCAATTGGAAGTTTGGTTATGCTTCGGGTTTTCGGCCGAAGTGCTGACCGGCCAGGGAGACCGCATTATGATGATGTGATGATATAATATATGGAGTCCCAGGCGGCTCTGCTCCAAAAGAGCTAGAACAGCTCAAGCAATATTTCCGACCGCCTTGTTTTGTTCTTCTAGTGGGCACTTATAATTGCTTACCTAAATACTTGCCCAAGTTCTTGACATCTAAGTCTTGAGTTCTTTCGTGCTTCCAGGGTAAGGATTCGTGTTTAACGGGGGGAGCTAAGTTTCTAGGAGGTTCGAATTCTAGGTCGCTAGTTCTTCCGCCTCCAGATAAAATATAAATCAGACAGGTTGGCACTCTCTACTTCCTAGCACGATCCCGAGCCGTTTGCCCTGTGTAACTTTGCTGGACAGGCAAACTTGCCAAACTTGAAAAATGATAGTTAGTCTGGAAGGCTCCAAACCTTCTTTGTGGTGGAGTTGTACGCAAATTCTTGCGAGCACCACTTACATGTCAAAGCGGGAGCCATTCACAATTGAAGCCTAACCAATTATTCCTTTTTTTTTTTTGAGAAGAGGGGAGTTCGAAGAAGAGAGAATATATGCTTATTTTCGGCATTCCTAAAGCGTATAGAATAATGAATAGAAAGGATGACAAGATTAGTTTGCTGGCTAACGACACGAGGCCTTGTTGAAGAACAAAAAAAGAAAAAAAGAAAGCAAGAAAAGGAAGGGAAACGCCAAAAAAAGGATCAGTCCCCCTCTCCAACCAACCAACCATAGTTAAACTGTCCTATAGTCAGTCTAGCGGCACCATTCAAATCTTCAAAGCTACAGGCATCCACAGGCATCCGCTTCAAACCCTCAAACCCTCCTGAAGCCCCCACGAACCGACCATATCTTGCAACAGATCAATGGAACAATCTGTCGCTCGTAGCTTTTAACATCATCCTCCGACTTTAATCCACGCGATATTACCTTGCATGCCAAAGCGGAAAAGTGTTTGGGTCGCAATTTGAGAGGATTCCCTTCACCTTGTCTACTCTGCTAAACGAGGTATCCACATTGTCGCTAGTTCGGGACAAGCCATACGACACCCTCTTGATCCCTCGAGCGGCGTGTCAGTACATACGGAACAGGCTGAACTCGTCGAATAACTCTCATACTTGTTTCCCGCAATGGCGGAATCTCTAGCTGATGACCATCAGCAAGCAGGGCCATCGTCAGCCGCGGCCCCTTCATCCGCCAACGCCTCAACCTCTTCAACCTCGTCGCACTCTAAACTTCCGATCCCGAATGGTGTTACAAATCCCCCCCAACCTCAACCTCAGCTAAACAATGGAACTCCCGACCCAACCTTGTCAGAGGCAAACCTGCCAAGTGGCAGTTCCCCTAGAGATGACGCAACGCCATCCCAGCCGTTGATCCCCTTGGTCAATGGCCAATCATCAAAATCCGTTGTGAACTGTAAGCTAACGCAGCCTCTTGCCACGACTTACCTGATAGCTCTTAACTTGTATGTAGCTAGCAAACCAGCCGATGGCGAAGAAGTCGAGAACAATACGCAAAGCACGGAAGACCAGGGCACAAGCTCAAAGCCGACGGACGAGTCTGATGGTGGTAAGTCTTTACAGTGGCGCCCTTTTTCTCGCAATTTTAGTAACTAATCGCTTTCCCAACTCCCCCTAGAAGAGGATCCCAAAGAACCCCGACAATCAGTGTCTCGACAGAAACCCGGCCCCTCGTCCGACATTACTGCAGCCGAATGGGATGGAGGAATGGCCAAAGAAGATGTACAAGACAATCTTGATGACTTGGAGAACGCAGATTCCGAATCGGAAACTAGCGAGGAACGGACCCAGGACAACAAAGCCAAGGTAGATAAGGGCAAATCTCCAATGCATCTGGTAGTCAAAAGTAGTGCTCCCAAATCAAGAGCAACAAGTCCCGACAAACGAAAAGAGAATGGCAAATCCCTAAGGCTAATCGACTTGCCGTTGGACGTCCTAAAGGAAATTGTGAGAGAGGTATAGTGCAGAACCACCAACGTGCCCCCTGGCTCTACCGCATGCACTAACAATTTGATTGCTCAAGGTGACTAACACGACGGATCTCTGCTCCCTTTGCCTTGTCCACTCTTCACTCCACGCGCTTGCAATACCCCTGATATACTCGCGGTTCGATATTGTTTGGCCCGATCAAACAATATCATCAGATAGAACTGGAGTAGATGCCCTCACATACGGCCTAGCTACCTTGGTATCGAACGAGAACGACTATGCGCAGTACGTACGGAAGTTTTCTCTTGGAAACGGACCGAAGGAATGGGTAGGCGAGTACGCCATCAATAAGGAGGGCGGGAAAATGCTAGGGACCCTTGTGAGCTTGGCAGTGTGGAAAATGGGAATGCTGGAGACTTTTAGTTGGGATATGCCCACCGGAATACTTAGGGACGTCTGGAGGGCACTCCACCGGCTTAAAAATCTCCGAAATATTCATGTTAGATGGCACGATAATACACTGATCGAGCCAGTGGGCTCGCAGGATGGTTTACGCAAGATGGAACACCCGACTTTCAGTGGATTCAAGGATCTCAAATCTTTGAGTGTTCTTGATCTCGATGAACTATCTTACCTACGAGAGATGGCTACATCCGTGCAAAAGAGTTGCTCGTCTCTTCGGGAGCTAAGGTTAGGCATCGCTATCCACGCGCAGTCCAAACGCTGGGTCCACGACGATGTGGAGACCATAACGCCCGACAGTCTTGATGGCATTGGAGAAGGAGGGGCGATTGGAATCATTGTAGGGAAAATTTACGACTTTAACAAAAGAGCGTCAGACCCCGCCGCCCCTGCAACCTCGCAGGAAGCCACGGCAGAGGGTGCTTTGACGCAAGAACAACTTGCACAGATCCTCCAGGGTCAACAGCAGCAAGCTCAACAGCAGACCACTGGCGATGCGGATAACGCTGCATCTACCTCCGGGGCTAGCACAACACACACAGCACTGGCAACGATCGCAACTTCTGCTCCCCCGGCGAAGTCTGCTAAGCTAAAGAAGCCTAACCCTAGCCCAAGTAAGCAGCTCAGACTTGAAAACCTTGAGCTAGAACGAGTACCTATCTCGACCAGGGTTATCGTCAAGGCGATTGACTTCTCTTGCCTCGTCAGCCTCACCCTACTCAATTGCAATAACCAGTCTAAACTCTTCAAGGCCCTCAAACGCAAATACTCGCCTTATCCGCCAACCGTCCTCGCAAAGCTCAGCAAGTTGTCTCTCACCCCAACAGGACAAATGCAAAATAAAACTTCACTCCATATACCACCACCGACGTATCGACTCCGGCTCAAGAAGATTCACACAGATATGATTTCTAATTCACTCATAGAGTTCCTGCATCATACACTCGCCCCTAACTCGCTCGAAACTCTCTTCTTACAAGAAGCGGCAGGCGATCACTCTACCTCATCTGTAGACCTGTCTCAAATTGTCACCGAAGTGCTCAGACGACACCGCCTTTCGGTCCAGCGTCTTCTTATCGACTCATACGTGCAACATCCTGATTTACCAGCGGAGCCTCAATTGAACCTCCAGACAGTCCACGATCGGAAAAAGAAGTGGTGCTTTGACAAAGACACTATTTCCTTCTTGACGGAGATGCCGAGGCTGAGAGAGGTTGCCTTTGGTATTGATTTCGAAAATTGGCACTATTTGTTGACACGCCTACCCGAAATGAGAAGCCTGAAGAGCTTATACGTTCCTCACGTACTGGGGACTGTTGATTTTCTTAAGGCAGAAAAACAGAGCGACGCCTTAATTATGATGATTGTGGATGTTGTGACTTTGCGCCCGGAATGTGGCCTCTGCTACGTAGGGATTGTCAACAAATGCTTCGAGTTGCTAGAAGGCGACGAAGGATCTGCGAATGGCGATCACGATAGTGGGAGCGGAGATATCGGCGGAGGAACAGATGAGGAAGATGACGACGATGGTAGCGACGAAGACGATGGTACCGATGACGGAAATGATGAAGATGCGAGTGACGATGGAAATGAAACAGAGGATATGGATGACGCAGCCAGCGATGCGGTAGGATCCCCTATGGCTAATGGCAACATCCTTTCACCATTCTCTCCCTACGGCTCTGGCCTCGAGGAAGACGACACTTTACCCACTCCAAGAAAGAGACCTGGAATACGATATCGGGAAATCCTGTTCTACGATGACAAGGTGGCGGTATTCAAGGCCAGGCACGCCAAGCTCTAAGGATGCTCTTCATCTAATCTTTATTCTTCATGCCTTCGTACGGTCCAAGGGTGTAGGAACAAGTTTTGGTGCTTATTTGACTTGTTCACGGGTTTTTCGCTCGTTACTCCTTATTTTTTTTGTCTCGGACGACTGATGTCCCTTCTCCTTTCTTTATTTCAGGCACACTGTGATGTTTTACTAGCGTTTCCTTGATGTTATTTCTTCCATCATGACCGTGAACGTAACAACAGCACGGCTATTATTCCTTTTCTTGTCTTTATGCAATTCCTTCATATATTTCGTGTCAAGAGGTCATTATTCAGTTCGAATCAGTGATTGGCTGTGGTGGAAGATGCTATGAATTTTTCTGAAACTTTTTGGATGATGGGTTACAAAATCATGGGTGGGAGCCTAAATGCATGGAAACGAGATTTCCGCTTTCCTGTGGAGGGAGGATTCCTTCATTTTTTCTTAAACGTTGGCTTAATGGGGCGTTGAACATGTGTGGTAAACTTAAATACAGTATATGGAATTGCCGAAGGAGTATCGGAAGAAAGCTATCAGCCAACCCCCTTCCCCAATAGCCGTCGCAGGTCCTAGCATCTCGCAAATGCAGGTTAAGTGAGATGCCACTTGAAGCATATAACTACCAATACCTCTGAAATGGAGCGGGCTTATGCAGAGCCAACTGCAGAAAAAGCAACATTCTCGGGCCCTATTTCGTCATTCAAATGCAACTCTGGTTTAACTGGTATATTGGACTTTTCGGATGGCTCTTTAATTTCAGGGCCACGATGGGGTGCATAAGTAAGAGTCTTATGGAGTAGACGAATCGAAGGGGAGAAAAAAGGGTTACTCTTCGGACGATTTAGACGTCACATTGCATGCGAAAAGACGAGCTAGACGTGGATACAGAAGGTCGATGCAGTCGATGCAGCCTAAGGAAGGAGGGCAATGCTTGGTTGAATGCTTCAGATGAATGTAACCACCCTAGCAGGATCATTTTTAGGCGCAAGGGTTGGCGTTTCCGCCATTAACCTTAATTTGTGTTGTCTGTTGTATTTTCGAGGGGTGCTTGCTGTCACACACACCAGGCCAGACGTTTCTTGCACTCGAAGGATACGACAACAACTATAACAGCTGCGCTGGACAAGTCTGCTGATCGCTGGCTATCTCGATACTTACTGTTTGTTATGAGCTGTCAAAATAGCCTCCACGAGAAATCCGTACTTTTATGGCTCAATTTTTCTTATCTATTTTGACAGCTTCCTTTTTGCGATATTTTTTGGATCCCTTTCGAACATGCCAGCTCGGAAGAACTCCTGTGGAATCCTCGTCGAAGATGGAAGAGCCATGTCAGACAAGCAATGCAATGGAATGCATGCTGTCCCTCTCCGCGAAGCTTGAAACGATACTACCAAGTTTCTTGCGTTTTGCTTGCGTTCTCTGCCATGGAGAACGCGAAGTCCGCGAACGCAGCGAAGATGAGGGTATTGTTGGAGTCGATCAGAAAAGAGGAAGGCCTGCCGGATAGATGGTCACCAGTTTGTCCAAATTTTCCATTGGCGTAAGACCTGCAGTTTCTAGACCATGGTATGTCATGGGTCGGCGAGCGAGCAGAGCCGGTTCCTATCCGAGGGTTCCACTACGAATATTTCGCATCCCTTGGCTCTTGTTTTCTCTTTTCTTTCCTTTTTTCTGCGGGCTAATTTCTCTTGCAAGTGGGAAAGATAAACCGAATGCTTGGGTCGTACAGGTAAATTGCAGCTTGCTGTTTCCCTCTTCCTGCTATATATGGTGGTGGTGGTGGTGGTGGCTTTTATCCACCGGGAGGGCTTATGGGTGGGACCAGCCATGCCACAACAAGTAAAATGTGCTATCATCTCCAGGATAGCACAATCATTTTTTTCCTTGATAATCCACCGCTGTAGCCTGCGTGAGAGAGTTCTCTGACTTGCTACTCGTCGCCCGATTTTCAAAAAAGCGAGCTGCATTCAGCCGTAATTAATTTTTTCACATGGACGGTTTTTATTTTCATGCCAGCTCAAAATAACCGCCCAAAAATCGAGACGGAATGAGTGGGGTTTGGGAGAGAACGGTCTCGATCGTGTTGAAAAATATAGGAGGGAAAGGTTATTAAAAAAAAAAACAATTTAAATTATAGATATTAAAAAAAAAAAAAAAAA
>LDUD01000074.1:241906-325582 GCA_012184295.1 Dactylella cylindrospora
CAATAAATAAATTAAAAAATCAATATAAGGTAGAAAAAAAAAAAAAAGGGGGGGAAGAATGCAGGAAAAACAAAACCGGTGGGTCCGCAGTTGCCTTTCTCGTCATCCACCAGCTCGAATGCAAAATGGATAGCCGTGAAAAAGTGAAACATGCAGTTATCTGCAGCTACCGTTTGTCGTGCTCTTTCAATTGTTGGAAGTATAACCTCGCCCTTCTTGGAATCTCGTCGAAGTGGATGTCGACGTTCCCAATCAGATCAGACTGGCTCTGGCGACGCAATCTTAGCTCAACCAGGCGCAGGTGTGTCTCGTAGCTTCCCTCCACCTCATGCTTATGCCGGACATATGTAATAGCAAAACACTAGCTCGAGCTCCAACCTGAGCTCTGCACTGTCCCTGCCACTTCGATTTACTCTCGCGAAGAGATTTTTCTAAAACGAAAAACCAAAATAAAAAATTAAAAAAATAATAAAAAAGTAAAAAAAATAAGAAAAAATAGAAAAAGAAAAAGAAAGCAGCAAAAGAAATGATAAAATAAGAAAAGTGAAGCGACGAGTGCAAGGTGAGCTATACGAAAATTCAATACCTTGCATGTATCTTGATGCCTTTTGCGGGGATCAATTTTTGGTTCCGAATCCCGCGCTTTTTCGTACGCAGTAACTTACCATAGCACCTATTAGTATCGGTCAAATTCAAAACCCAATACCCGTCGAGAAGCTTAAGATTGAATCACCCGCCCCTGCTGCTATAGCGAGGAATGCTTCCATAGAAGACTATCTTACGAATATCGGCTGCTTACAACATTCACAGTTTTCTTAAATAGTCACAAAACACTGGCAGCCCTCGGGCGCTTCTGGCGTGGTGAAATAATTCAAAATCCAACAATCTCCGAGCTAGGTATACATTAGACATCTCATATAAGATGCGCGATCTCACGCTTATAGCTTTCTGTTATAGCTTTCTATTATAGCTTCAGAATTTAAATCGTCATTTCTTCTTCCATTTTCCACAACGCGGCGCAAGCTCCAGCCCCAACAAGTACGTTCGCACGGCCTCTTGGTTTCGTTACACACAGACCCGGACAAATCCTTGTAGACGGGCTACTTGCTAGGCTCAGACGTAATATCTACCACTACCACCAGCCACCCAGGAACAGAACCGACAGCCCCAAACGATAGTTCCTTTGGGCAATTCCCGCACACCCGATATCTACCAGATTCATGACCTAATTTGCTTCTAGAAGCTGGCGGCATACCAGGAATAAACCCATTTTTCCGAGGTGAATTCTGGCGCACCGACTTCCCTGGATCTTCTTTGCACTCAGACATTTCCACCTTCCCCCATTCAACCTCACACAGCCGACGAAGAACGTTCGCGAGGAAGATAATCTGCCATATAGGAATTAGATGAGCTCATCAACCTTGCCCCGCGACGATATATACACCTATTTGAACTCGCTTAGCCAATAAGAAAAGTAATTTATTCAATTACCGCCCAGGACTCCGCACACTCCGCAAGCATAAAGGTGAGATAGATACTGAAACCCGAGACTTCTTATAGCACCACTCAAGTCGCGCTGTAATCACCCCTGTGGACAACATTCGGCGCTATGGGAATTTACCACGCAGCGCAGGTTCGCAGACCATTCACTTGCTTGGGGTCCGTTTCGACCATTTTGGCTGGTCAACCCGGATAACTTCCTGTGCAACCGTTTGGCATGGCATTGCATGTGGGTATCAAACTGCTTCCCAGGGTGTCGCACACCCTAAACCCTGGAAAATTGAATGTTGTGCAAGTCTTCTCTGCTTCACCCCGGGAATTTCCCAATCCCAGATTGGCCTTCGACTTTTCGATTTTCTCCTTTGTTATCTGCCGGCCCTCTCCATCTCGCAATATCATCATCTCGAGTCCTTATTTCTCATTTTTTCATCGCTGTTATTCCTCAAAACCCGTGCTATTGCATTGACTCTTGCATCTTGCCTTTGTATAAAGTCGGCAGACATACCATCCACAATAACCCCCCCTTTTTTTTTCTCCTCCTCTCATACATACACTACTCTAAGCCTCATCCTCTCCAACCACCAACCTATCCTTTACGGTCACTCATATCTCTATATAACCAACAAGCTTTCCGTTCCTCATCTAAACAATTCAATACATTAAATAGGAATCTATATCCTTCTGAGTAGGATACAAAAATCGGATTACGACGCACTCCCTCCTAATCGTGTCGAGCCTTCTGACGCCCGACACGAGATAGTTGGACCTTGGAATAAGTATCCGACTTGTGATACCTGTTTCTTCCTTGGCCAAACTTTGAAAGCACGTCCCAGAATTTATTATGACTGTCACGCATCACCAGCTGGGCTCCATACCTGGTGTTGCTCCTACAGGGTCTTCAAGATCGAACCTCCTCCTGGCATTGAAGACTCAACCTGAATCCACTAAATCTGCTTCCCATATTAGGTTCGTTTAGTCTTCTCTAATATCACGATCTAGTCTTGCTTTTAACTCTTGAAGCGGCTAGCATCGAGCTTCCTTTGCTAATGTGAATATTTTTAACCGTTAGGCCGATCGTCGTCACGGATTCTGCCAATTCACCTTGCCCTCCAGTAGCCTCTACCGTCTCAAATCCCCCAAGTAAATCCCTAGAAGGTAGTACTATCCATCAGGGCGCAAATTCTTTTGTATACCCAGAAACTCTTTCACGGGCTTACGTGAAAACCGAGAGATCAGCCATACCTAGGAAGTCATTTGATCCATTTGTTCAAAATCCGGACTCATATTATTCTGAGGCCAATATAGCCATGGATGATGAAGAATGGAATAACTACCCAATTAAAGAAGAGTATAACCATTCCGACTATGGATTCTCTCTTCACATTGATCCACATACTGCCCCGAAGAAATCCATAACCATCATGAACGGACAATTTATCACATCCTCCAGAACCGTTGGAAAGCAGAAAACCCACGGCTCTGACGGCCCGAGTAACGGCAAAGGGAAGCAACGAAACCCAGATTCAAAAGGCGGCTCTTCCTCAGACCAGATTGTCCCTCCTCAGTTATGGGGTACTGGAGGCAACAAAGACGGCAACGGGGACGAGTCGAACGATGAAAATAAAATAGTTACCGGCACTGAATTTCGGCAATTCAAGCAATCCCGCCCGAAGAAAAGATACGCGTGTCCTGGAGCTAAAGGAGATCCATCCAGGAACCGAAGCTGTCTAGGAATGTCCTTTCCTAATCTAGCTAAAGCAAGGCAAGCTACTTCCAGCCTATATGCCATGAATATTTACTGATTCAAACGCCCCTGTAGGCAGCACCTAGCCTGCAACCTCCACTATGCCGTAGGGTCCACCACTAGACTTCCTGATGCAGTCAAAGACCCCAACGGATGGGACCAGATCATGGAATTTATTTACCCAGGCCAGAGTATCCCCTCCAGCGGTGAGCCTTTTCTCCTTCTCCTTCTCCCCCTTGCGGCGAAATTGCCATTTTACTAAATATATGGTACACCAACTTCATAGACGAGGATTATCACCAAACTCTCGACGTAATTTTTGCGCGGGGGACGGGAGAAGGAAACCCAGACTTCCTCTCCCATATCATCCGGTTGGTGCGGAGGTGCATGGAAGACGAAAAGTATGGAACGGAGACCTTAAGTCTCCTGGAACAGATTCAGACGCAGTCGGCTCCAGTGAGGCCTAGACCCCCGCGATATGACCAGTCTCCAGCCCCGAATCACAACACAGCTAGACAAGAAGGTATGTGTAGCTTGCAGTAAGAATTTTTAATCCCCGATACATACTAAAGAAAACCTCATCATAGGAGAATGGAGTGCCAATGAAATGCAAATTGACAGTTTGGGTTACTGGAACTTTACAGATGCCACACCTACCTTTTCGCCTAGCCAACAGGAGTGGGGTAGCTTTAGTGCAGAGACACCTACATTCAGAACCCCCAGCAGTTACAGTGTCCCAGGGGCCGTACGTCCCGTTCCCCAATTTCTCGATAGCCCGCAAACATCTAGCTTCCTTAGCCATGGCCCAGGTATTGCAGTTCCGGATCGCCAGCGTTCCCTTGACTCGGATACTGGGATGTCACATCCGGACCCGGTTGCGGGACCTGCCCCGGATCGCCAGTTTCCTATCGTCGTTCGGATCCTAGGGAAGACGGACCAACCGCAATACAACAACCACGACAACCTTCGCAACTTCGGCCCTTGGTTAACTAGCGAGTATCCACAATTCTCTTTCGGGACCCATGACTTGCACGTCCAATGGCGCCAAAAGAGGGCACAAGTTCTCTCGTTCGAAAAACTATCGCAAGTGTATGAATACTTCATTAGAGGAGTAGACCAGCGTAGTTCGGGTGCCCAGAGCGTCCAGCCCATGTACCTGGATATTGCCCCTAAATCTCCGGCTTCACACAAACCTGATATCAATATGGCTAACGTTGGTTATATTCAATGAAACGACATTGAAAGAATGGGCTTCAATGATGATACGAGAGAACAGCATATACCAGACTGATAACTTCAACTATCTTTTTATATTTCATTTCATTTTATACCCAATAATTTAAAAAAACAGGATTACGATTTAAAGGAGGTATTTCCGAGAGACAGGCTATACCTATGGCATGGCGTTCATGGCTTCCTATACTTTGTTTGCGAGTCAATCTTTATTTGCTGCATTTTCTGCTCCCTTGAGAATTATGTTTCCCTCTTTCCCTAATTTCCCCTTATGTGCACGAGGTTTATATTATCCTTATTACGCCGCAAATGAGCTTATTGTCACTGCCGTGTCATCGACACCAAGTTCGTGGACAGGTTTGCGTATTGTATTTTCCCCCATTTATAGATCTCTATTAGCCATGTCATTTACAGTACTGCTCGCATTGCCATTTTCATTGCCAGTTATGTTGTGTATGTATGTGTTATAATTTACGGCCAAATTTGCGATCCTAAACCGCTCTATATACCCCTCTCGTTGCTGCATTTGCAATATTGCAGGGACCCCAGTTCTATCTGACTTGGGCAGGATATATTGTCCCCTAGAAGCTCCAAAATCCTCGCCAAGATCCCTGAGACGTAACACAAGATACCCGAGAATTTCTGCCCACCAGCACTAGTCTGCATTCGGTTTGGTTCGGGTAATGGCATTGCCGTATCCCTGAGCTCGCCTGAACTTCCGAGTAAGCAGTTTAAATCCGAAATCCAAGCCAGACATTGTTGGAAATTCCTCTGACGGAGAAGGCTGCTCGCGAGATGCAAGGCTGGATATATACCCCAGTCGTCTTGGCTCCGCGTGCTGACGCGAATGGTCTTGAAGCGGATTACTGGCATTCTTGCCAATTGTTTAAGGGTTACCGATCCTCGCCATGCTTTTGCCTAGCCGAGAGGAGGGTGATTGCTTAACCCCATTCTGTATGGTGTGGGAGATGATGGTATGAATATGTGGTGTCCAACTGAGTAAAATGTTGTCCTAGAACTACTGAGGTTTTAAGGCTTAGGACTGAGAACCAATATGAATAGCTAAATTATCTTATCTTGGTAATATCCCTGAGACCCTAAGATAGAAACGTAAAGGATAGTTAATAAACAACTGGGAAATTTTATGAATCAAAACATTCTATATAAACCTGCATATATGTATGTACAAAGTGTCAAGACTCTCGTTATAGAGAGCTAATGGCCCATAACCTAGACCTGTTAACTGGGTAGCGCTGGCAGCCTTATAGTTATCTAAAATCCTTCCGATATTAGATGAACAGCTTGCAATTTATCTCAAGCTAGACTTGTCATCATTATGTGTTGCCTTGTTGGAGAATGGATTTACTGTGTAGAACAGAGTATTTTCGTTGTTCAATCCCGCCTACGGATTGTCTTCCGTTGGCAGGGAAAAAATTCCGAGAGTAGTTTAGCCAAGATCTGTGTGACATGACGTCAATCCTCTTTCGGGCAAAATCATCATGAATCATTTTTAATTGCGTTCGAGTTCACGAGACGTCGAGACGAAACCATATACTTATCATTGGATTGGCTTGGAGCTTACCCAAGTACTGGTCTAAAATTCTTTATATCAATACCGGAATGTACCATTCTGGCTTGTGAATGTTGATCAAAAGCATTGATTAAGTAACTTATAATTAGGAGCCACCCGCTGGCTAAGAAGAGATATTCCAACTTTGCCGATATTGCATATTTTGATTCGACCACATAATCGATAATACTTTATTCTATCTCATCGGCAACGCCCTTTTTCGCCTGCACTCCAGAGAATCTCTTATAATACAACCTCTCGTGAACTGCATCATTAATACTATTATGGAGGAGCCTACTCATACTACCGCTACCGCTCCGTTACTGGAATGCCGGTTATGCGATCTATCATTCAATACCACCGAAGAAAAACGGCAACACGCCAAAAGCGAATGGCAGTAAGCGTCCCATCTAATATCAGCGTCGAAATTCTTAAGTTTAGTCTTTTCTTGAGTTTCAAAATTGACATTCATGTAGCGTGTATAAAATTCGCTGTCGAGTTGCAGAGCCTGGAACCGTCATCCCTCCCCCAGACAGTAATCCGAAAACATCGACTAGGCAGCTAAAGCAAGATCGGAAATCAACATCGAAATCGCCCCAGGTTGATGAGGAGAGTTACGACGAAGAGAGTTACGATGAGGAATCAGAAAGCGACGAATCATCCGAACTGGAAGTTATTGAATTCACTCCCGAAGAATGCCTCTTCTGTAATCAAACCAGCAAAGATTTTGACGAAAACTTATCTCATATGCAACAAACCCACAGCCTCTTCATTCCCTTCCAGTCCTCATTAGCGGTCGATCTCCAAACCTTGATTTGGTTCCTCCACATGGTCATCTTTAGCTATCGGGAATGCGTTTGCTGTGGGAAACGCCGCAGGACGATCGAGGCCGTGCAGCAGCATATGACATCGATGGGCCATTGTCGATTCGACGTGACCGAGGAGATGAGTGTATTCTACAATATGGACTCTGTAGGTCAACAAACTGCAGAAAGCCGCAGCCATCCAGACGATCGTACCCTCAGATTACCGTCCGGAAAGCTTCTCGCTCATCGTTCCTACGCCGATCCCACTTCAAAGAGCAAGTTGCGAGAAAAACCACCCGCCAGCCCATCCACTTTACCTACTTCTGAGGCTCCTCAGCAAACTGATGTAGAACCTCAAGCCCTCACTAAGAAAGATCGGAAAGAACAAGCGCTCACAACTCAATTCGCTCAATTGCGCACTGGGGATCAGATGAGTCTCATCCATTTACCAAAATCTCAACAAAGATCGCTTCTCATGGCGCACAAGAAGGAGCTGGATGAGGCGAAGCGTACAGAGAGGCGAAAACGGAGTCGACTGGATAACACGGGGAATAAAATTAGTATTCATACAAAATATTACAAGCAAGAGGTTCCAGTATACATGGGCGGCTAGTTGGAAACTTCGTACAATGAAGGACGATGAGTTGATTCCGCTTCAGGAAACTGCCGTATTATTAACCACTTGCACGAAAGATTTTTCAGCCGTGAAAAGGGTCCCTTTACAGAGGGTCTGAACGCAACGACTATTATTTAAAGCTCTAATGTTATCTCGGCGTTTACTTTCACAATAAGAAGTTGGGGGAGTAAAGACAGAATCACGAAGTTGTAATGTGTTGTTGTGGTATTTCAAGCCAAGGGTAGACGCAGGTGTAACATAAAGTGCTGTGATACTCTTACAGGACCTCCTACAAGCTACAAGATGTACTGCAGTCTGATGGGTACAACCCCCTGGTTACCCTCGCTAGCTAACAGGGACCTGCATCCCCGAGACTATACAAACTGTAGCATAGGGAGATGTGGGAGAGGGTATGATGTAAAAGCAAGGAGTGGCTAAGCTGACCCAACGCTTGATTGGACACAAAGCTAAGCGAATCGCGATGTTTACTAAGTCCTTATTAACAGGGCATATGCATGACGCTCTTATTCCAAGCTCCTAAAGGCTTACTATTTTTCCCTTTGCGGTCTACCTTTAGACCTCTATATTACCATGGATTCGGAGCTTATTCTTTTTTTGAAAAGAACAACAATATTCTCGTGAAAGTAGATACAAAGCCAAGCTTACTTAAGGCTGAAACTACCTTTCACTACCCAAAGATCTTTTGGACCCCAGGGTTGTGGCTTGTAAATTTTTGGGCTTAGATATTATCAATCCATTATAAAGATCATAAATGTGGAATCTGAGGTCACTGCTGGAATGCAGAGTCCGCGCTAACCCACTATCTGTCAGTAAGAAAGTGACTGCTGACCGCTTTGAAATTTTGCGTAAGTGGCGCCATCAACCATTGGATTTATTTTGATAAGAGTCGCCTAGCGCAGAAAAAGCCTATTACTACTCAAAACTCTTATGCTTCACAAGGAGCAATGTTTCTCCAAGGGAATACCAAGAAGTGAGGCTGAATGTTAAATGTCAGCGAAGATCTAACAATAATCTTGCTTTATCGTATTCGGATTCCCAGTAAATATAGCTATATAGAGCGGCGGTAATGGAAAGAGGTTAAATATATATAAATCGCTATAGCACTCTAGACTTTAGCACTCCTACCAGACAGCCACTTAGCCAACCTAGAGCCAAAAACCACGAGACTATAGTAAAAAGGTAGCAAATATAGGATCGTGCATATCTTTCTGAATTAATATAATCCTTCCTTCAAAATGGCTCAAACAATAATCAAATTAATCGGAATCATCGCCGGGTCCGTCAACATTTACAACTTCTATTCCACCGATGCACCCAGCGTAGACAAGGAAAGAACCCGCGTCCGCATCGGCGTCGGTCTCAACGGCGGCGGCCTCAGCCATGCCGACGGACCCATGCCATATATCCGCGCCTACAACGACAAAGGTGATTACATTGGATACAACCGTGAGTTTGAAGACGGAAGCATCGCGAGCGGGAGTTCTTACGACGATACCATTTCTCAGGAGATTAGACAGGCGCAGGGGCAGAAGGCAAAGTATTTGGAGATTCATGCGTCGGATGACGCGATTTGTATTGCTTACGTTACTGCTACTTTGCCGAATGGTGAGCATTTGGGAGTTGTGGGGGATTGGTGGGAGGTGTGTGGTAGCGATTGGTATTGGTCGGGTAAGTACATCCAATGACCTCAAGATTCTACATTTTTCTGGACGTTATTGTAAAACTAACGACGGTAAATATGAAGGTATCATCAAGGGAGGTGAGCTAGTGAGATGTGGCTGGCTCGACGGGGACCACACCAAGGGGCTCAAGCACGCTATGGTTGAAGTCAACCTAGAAGCCTTCACAGCCGGACCCGGTCAAGATCTCAACCAAGACAAAACCGCCTGGTGCCCATACATCCAATTCCACACAGACTCGAAATATGACCAACGAGTTTCCGAACATAGAGCAAACCACGGTGGCGTAGTCTGGGACAAGCGCTCTCTCGATCCTGATTTCCAGAACGGCACCTTCGTCACCGAGTCCAGACTCAGCAAACGATACTACGGACAGGGCAGGAATATTGATGACAATAGGCTCGTTATTATATCCGGGGATTATCGTGCAAAGGAGGCTTGCAACAGCCGTACCAGTTGGGGCCCGGATATCATGGATGACAAGTACTTTTGTGACATGATGACCCATACCCTTTGGCCGCTTTGCACTCCTAAGATTCGAGAGGAATGCTTTGACTATAGTGCAAAAATTGTCAGGACAAAGATTGGTAAGAGGCAACAGACCAACTATGCCCAGTTGATTGACTGGAGGAGGTGAGCAAGGAAGGTGTGTACATTCAGTCATGTATTAAAATATTCTTTGCAAGACCGCAAGCGTCAAAAAGTCATGGGTTTCTCATAGCGGGGTTTGGATTTTTTCTTAGCTGTGGCTGGTCTCGTAAACCAGGCTCCACAAGGGATGTACTTTGTGGCGCCTGGTTTACGAGATCAGTTATGGCCGCAGTTTCCTTTGTATGAAGATATCCGCTTGAACCATAGGGCACTCTGGAGGTTGAGATTGAGCGTTGCATTATTTATATACCTTGGAGTCGAATGCTATATACTGGAACATGTATTTTATGAATAACGAAAGGTGTAATTTTGGCATCTATTTCCTCGAGCCCATCGAATCGGTCGCTTCTGCATGCATTGCATTGAGTCGACAACATTCATTATAAACTGTAAGCTACGGTGGGGTCGATAGTACCTCAAGCCGAACTCGACTTGGATTTTGAACGATTGCGTTGCCCATATTCAATGCTAGTATGTTTCCTGCAGTTCTTGGTCACCTTGCTCGATAGCTATAGCTTTCGCTTGCCCTTTGGTGAGACAATACTCGTCCAAGCCACTGAGCTGGGCTATGAGTATACTCGAGTAGAGGAGAGCATAACACAGATATCAAAAAACCCGCCAGATAAAGCTGAGCCTTGGACTTGCAAGAGAATCTGCCCTACATCAGGCATCCGCATCCCTACTGTTGTGACAGTGACTCCACTTTTCCCTGATAGGGACAAAAATGTCACCGCTTAAGCTTTTGTGGCTTGCATCCCTCCCAACGATCGAAACGGGCCAAGGAGTCCCACAGCCCAGGAAAGCTTTACCTTCCAAATGCAAAGAATCCGATACCCACTAATTGTCCGCCCAAAAGATCTCCAACCTAGACCCCGAAATTGTAGTGTTTTGAGTTTTATATTCTCGGGTCCTGTCAACCATGCGAAAGGAGAATTAACGGACGCTTGTTTCCTGTAGATGCTGGATTTGGTATTGTTTTGGAGAATGGGTTCGCCTTCGCCACCACATAATTGGCTTGACTGGTTCTGATATAATGGGGCTCTAAATCCCAGATTTGCCTGTAGTGCACCATTTTTTTTCTAAATTTATAATTTTAATTTAATGGGTGATTTCCAAAGTCCATATTTTTCGCCCCCGAAACACCAAATTATATTCACATAGTAGAGTAATATATACCAAATACTCGAGCTTATCGAGATCCATTCTTTACTTGACTCTGTCCCTACGGCTCAAAATGACACACAGAACAACGCATCCCGACGACGCCGCAATGCCCCCCAACCCTCTCTTGTCGAACGACACGAATATGGAGAGAACAGATAACGATACGAACAGAATACTTCCAGTCCATCTATCCACCTCCCCCTCATACCCAGATATCGTGATGACGGAACCTACCTACAAATCCGCCTCATTTCTAGATCCCCCTTCCTCCCCACCGCCTCTATACTCCTACACACCAAGCAGTAGCTCAAACTCTCGAGACTCTTCCCCTCCCAATGGCGGCGCATACCGCCCCGAAAGCATGCTATATTCCCGTACCGCTGGTCGAACGGGTACACCCATGCATTCTCCCTCCCTCTCTGCAATATCAGATTCCTCTTCGATCGGGTTACTCACGAAGTCAGAACAAGAAGCTGAGAAGAACTACATATCTGCTTCGCGGGATATGGACGGCGACAGCTCCTACCACGGCCCCACGCCTTCTGACTCCGACTACGAAGGGGAAGCAGCAGATCCTACGAAATCTCACGTCCGCGGAAAGCGTTTTCTTTCCTACTTTCGCACCCTCTTTGCCTTATTCAACTGCATCCTTTCCCTTCTCTCCCTAGTCATGATCGCGATCGTAATCTGGGGCATCTACTCCCCAAACAAGTCCCTAACCTCCCACCTCCCCGACGATAAAACCTCCACAGCAATCCACGCTTTCCCGCAAACCCTAAACCCCTTACCAAACAACCTAATCATCGGAACCTCCTTCATCGGCTTAATCTTCAACATCACCGCGCTCCTATGCCCCTGCTGGCGATCCAACAAGAAATTCCACAAGAAGCGCTACTCCAACTCTGAAGTTTACGAAATGCTCTTAAACTTGGTAATAATCGCCGCCGGAGCCGCGGGAGTCTACTTTTCCTTCAACGAAAAGGAAGACCTGGAAAAGAGCATGTGGGGATACGTCTGCTCCCGTTCGCCGTCCCACTCCTCTTCCTCTGACACAAAAACTCCCAGCCGCTCCCCAGCCGCATCAGACTCTTCATCAGGATACCCGGAAGCCGCGCTGTTCCCCGACATAAACTATGCCAACGCGTGCAACAACTACAACGCCGCGGTGTACATTCTCCTCGGGGTGGTTATCCTCTCCGCGGTCAGCCTGATGACTTTTGCCGTGAATCCCTGCTTGAAGAGGAAAAAAGGGGAGTACAAGAAGGATGATTCGAAATATTGCACAGGTGTGGCGGATTGCTGTGGTGCTTGCGGGGTGTCTATGATTGACTGCGGAGCCTGCTGCGGGGCTTGCTGCAATTGTTGTACATGATATGAAATTCGATCCGCGAAAGCGATATTTCTTTTACTTTTGGGGTGTTTTCCTGAGTAATCTGTATTATATTTCTAGCCAAGTGGTTGGACGGGAGTTTCTGATTTTTGTTATCTGGGTATACTATAGTGATTAAATCCATTGGTCTTCATCTCATTTAATTCGTCTTCCGAGTTATATCCGTTTGGGGGCTTACGGTCAGCACCTCCATGTGCATGCGTTTTTGTACGAGTTGTGACACCAGCTTGGTTGATCGTTGGCTAAGGATGAATTCTAATGCAGCCACTTCCAAATTATCTAATTCACAGCCCAAATTTAAGGAAGCCAACTATAATCACAGGTTTTATAAAAAAAAAAAAAAAAGCAGCCTTTCTGATGGTTATTATGCCAGTGAAGAAAATAAAATCCTTGATCCCATTTTGCAATTTTGGTTGTCCAACGTTGAAAAAAGTAAAAGCTTTCAAAAAGTATCTTACAGTAGAAAAAACAAATCCAATAAAAGAGTCAGAACAGTAAACCCTATTTCATGAACGAAAGTGAAAGAAAATCTTTCGAGTAATTAAAATACGATAAGAGAAGTAGGAGAAGCCGTAGGGACGAATTTTTTGTTTCTTTCAGGTTCTGGGAGCATATTCACTGTACTAAAAGAAGAAGCAAACTTTTGTATCCTCCACGCCCATAGTTATGAAGTCTTGTATCCGACATATTCATCGAATGTCGAACACAAGGCAAATTTGGTTATGAAAATCTCCTTCAGATGCCGTGGAATGCAATTAAATACGATGCTTTTCACTTTCTGTATGGAAAAATTAGAACATGTTAAAAGGAGGAAAATAGATATAAAGATCAAAGGAACATACCAAGCCTCGAGTAAAGCATATACAATGCCATTTGATTGCATTCCTGCGTGCCCGTAATCGTGACTAGCCTCTCATTGCTATTGTCCTGAGGTTCGTTGATTTTGATGACACTGCCGCTTAACTGCCTGATTTCGTTGATCTTGGCACCACCCTTTCCGATGATTGCGCCAACCATATCGTTGGGAATGTAGATCTGCTGGGTCAGAGGCTGACCTGGGATCATCTGTGCCATATTTCCATGCGGTTGGGCTCCGTGGCCGCTGTGAGGCGCTGTGTGATGAGCAGCATTTGGATGATGTGGGCCGGCACCGCTATAGGCGGACTGAGCTTGTGGGTCAGCATAGTGTATTGGTGCAGCTGGCTGTTGCACTGGTGGCTGGCCATGCAAGTAAGGAATTCCATAGGGATTCGCTGGTGTCCGCTGGGCCTGGTTGTTGTGGCGACGGTAATTCTCTGGATGACCATAGTTGCCATAGACAGGCTGAGGAGTATAGGGAATGACCTGCATACCACCTGGGACTGCACCAGCTGGTCCTCCAGACCTTGAGGCGTAAGCTGAAGCAGCAGGGCCTCCGAATCTTTCGGTTAGTTGTTCAACGAGGGTTGTAGCCACGTAGTAGGTCGCGATATGGACGGCATCTGCGACACCGAGAACGATGAGGGACCTCTCGGTGGAGAGGGGTAAGCATGAATCGGAAGCATTCAAGCGAGCTCCGGAGGCGTCTTGAATCTCACGGATGCGCATTCCACCCTTGCCTATTATGGATCCGATAAGAATGTGTGGGATAAGCAATCTAAGGGGAAAGGTCTTTGAGTTCTGAGTAGAAGCGGAGCCTAATGGTTCGCTATTAATCGTTCGGACAATCAACCCAAAGGCCTATTTCCACTCGATTAGTGTTGTCTTCTCAGCAAGATGGTAAGGGGGCCACTAACCTTCGCAACAGCATCAACACCACCGCTAACTGTCAGAATTCTTTCAACCGCTCCGCGGGAGTATTCAGACACAGTACATTTAGCTTCAGCTAGTCTCCTGATCTGCGTAACATTCTCACCGCCCTTTCCAATCACAGTAGCCGCCTCCGCGCTAGTGATGATGGCTCTCATGTGAATCCAATTTGATTCGTCTACGGGTTGAATACTGGATGTCAATGTTTGGGGTGCATCCGGGACTTTAGTGTCACCATCAGACTCATGCTTGACCTCGCTAGAGCCTTCTGTAGGCTCCCCTTTAACTGGTCCACCTTTATCCAAAGCTGGCCTCTTGGCATCGGGTTCGTTTGGGGCGGTCGGTGAGGATGGATCCTCGAGAGGCCTTTTGGTCGTTGTTGTAGTGGTAATGGGTGTCGTTTCGGGAGCCGAGGCGATAATGGTTGCCGTCGACTGTGTCGAGTCTGGCTTTCCGTCACTGGAGCTCATGGTGGATGAATGTAAGACGAGTCGTAATGAATAAACCTTTTGTTTCTTCTTTTTTTTTTTTTCACGATTTCACGTTGGAGACGGTCTTGTGGTCAAAACCTGATATTGGACGAAACTTGAGCAAGTCCAGAAGGCTTGCCTAAATTATTGAATTCTTTTGGTTTGTCTACTCGATATTTCTCTCGATATACACCTTTGACGGGCAATGAGTGTTGGAGAAAGAACGGTGAAGGTGGAGGGAGACACGAGGGTTGGCTTGATTTGAATGCTGGATATGTGAGGATCAGATGAACGGTGATGGAGTCGAGGTAATGGCGACGTGGTAAGCCAGGTAGGATGTGTAGAGGAGTCAAGCAACGTCAAGGCAAGTGTGTGGAGGATCGGAGGTGATGGTGGTGAGTATTGCAAGCAAGAAAGAACAGTGCTGTTTCAACTTATTCTAATTTCTCAAATCTATTGAGAATCGACTTGCGAAACGGACGTTGGAGGCGGTGATGATGGTGATGATGATGATTATGACTGCGACGGGTAGATGGATGGAGTAAAGAGGTATGAGTGAAAGGGTATGCGGTTGAGGGTGATGATGGAGTGTTATATGTAATCTTTTTATTTGTTTGAAGACGACGCGACAACAGCGAAATAAGATGAGGAGGAAGAAGAGGAAGAGGAGGAAGAGAGGCTATGCGGCAAGTAAGTAGGTGAGGATGAGGATGATGATTTATGGATGCCGAGTTGGGCCAGATGAACTATCTGTAACGACACTGTCCCTTGGAAGCGACAAGGCGAAACAGAAGATTCCTAATCTCAAGACCAGTCTGAAGCGACGGGGGGCAAGTCCAACAGAGCTGGCTACGCGCGATGGAACGGTTAGAAGGGATAGAAGAACTCTGGAAGGGGTGGGAATATCGAAGATGGGGAGAGGTAAGAGATGTGAAGGAGGAAGACAGACTTCTCGTTTTGGTGACGATGTGGAGAAGGGAATTAGGGAAAAAAAAAAATATTTTTTATTTTTATTTTTTTGTGGACTAAGAATAATATTTTGCGGAGGGAAGAAGGGAAAAGAAAAGGAGGCCAAGTCTTTGTCTTTGTTGGTTGGACTTCCCTCTCTTCTTCTTTTTCGCCATTTAAACGTTAGTTACCAAGAAAGTACTTGTTTCTGCAGTATTACTGCTTCTGCTGCACCTATTTAAAAAAAAAAAAAAAAAAAAAAAAAAAAAAAAAAAAAAAAAAAAAAAAAAAAAAAAAAAAAAAAAAAAAAAAAAATTTTTTTTTTTTTTTTTTTTTTTTTTTTTTTTTTTTTTTTTTTTTTTTTTTTTTTTTTTTTTTTTTTTTTTTTTTTTTTTTTTTTTTTTTTTTTTTTTTTTTTTTTTTTTTTTTTTTTTTTTTTTTTTTTTTTTTTTTTTTTTTTTTTTTTTTTTTTTTTTTTTTTTTTTTTTTTTTTTTTTTTTTTTTTTTTTTTTTTTTTTTTTTTTTTTTTTTTTTTTTTTTTTTTTTTTTTTTTTTTTTTTTTTTTTTTTTTTTTTTTTTTTTTTTTTTTTTTTTTTTTTTTTTTTTTTTTTTTTTTTTTTTTTTTTTTAAAAAAAAAAAAAAAAAAAAAAAAAAAAAAAAAAAAAAAAAAAAAAAAAAAAAAAAAAAAAAAAAAAAAAAAAAAAAAAAAAAAAAAAAAAAAAAAAAAAAAAAAAAAAAAAAAAAAAAAAAAAAAAAAAAAAAAAAAAAAAAAAAAAAAAAAAAAAAAAAAAAAAAAAAAATGTACACCCTTTCTTTCTTTTTTTCCTTTCTTTTTTTTTGTCTTTTCCTTTTTTATTCTTTCCTGTGTGGCACGCCGCCTCGACTGACGCCGCCCCGATTTTACTCTTTGCCAGTCCTGTCTGCCCTGCATGATCATGTAGTGCAAAGAAAGTACACCCAAGCCCTGTCGGATAGAGTGGAGAGGTTCGGCATACGGCAGGGCAGGCAGCCTGCAAGAAAGAATTATAGACTCCGACAATCCAATTTTGACCCACAATGACACCAGAGATTGTATGATAGTCGTGGTTTCCCCCTCTCCCTTCGAACGATGAAAGGAGGAAGAATAAAAAGAAAATGGGAAATAGAACGTGGAACAAAGGGTGCCACCGTTTCAAAGCGGAAATTTTAGATCGCGATCGAGACTCTAACGAGACGGAAACAATAACCCAAGTGCGCTCCCATAATTAGATTATACGGCGTATTCCGTCACAATGCTGCGATCGTTATTAATCATTAGATCACAAGCCAAACTAACAGGTGCTTGTCCCGCAAACAACCAACGGAACTTGACGACTCGGCTAGAGGTCCATCCACCCTTTGTAGGCACTTTCCACGAATGAACAACTTGATTGTCTATTCGACAGCTCGTCTAACCTGCCGCTTCACTACCCAAAAATGGTGATAACAGTTAACAGTCAACAGTGTTGTAGTTAGAGTTGTTCATTATTGTCTTTGTTGGCTCTCATCTTGCAGCCAGCCAGTTATCCTGCTCTGTCCAGCTGGGCCGGACTGCAACCCGACCAATGAGGGCGGGCACGCAGAGAAACGACCAACAGAACTTGCATACAAACAACACCTTGAAAATTTTAAAACTTGTAACGTGAGAACTCGAACTATGCGCATGCCTACCTGCATGAACCGAACACCCCTCGAACGCCTGAAACGGTTCCCATTATGGAATTTCTGGAAACATCTCGAGTCATTCCCTCTATTCTACTAATTATTTTTTTTCGCTAAGGATTCCAATCGGGGAATATTAGGGTCCATTTAGACGATGCGAGTGTAGAAGGAAATGCAAAGGTCTGGAATACTCGCAACAGCTGCGAGGTGTCGCACCACACCGTCGACTCTGGAACACATTTGGATTTCGGAAACAATCGTCAATAATGCATTCGATGCGTTTTCCTCCAGGAAGACTACCAAGAGAAATCCAAGGGCCCTGGTCTCACCCTTGAGTCCTAGGAGCTTTTCCGAGGAATGTATTGCTGTCGAAACACACCTGAACCGACGTAGCAGGAGGTTTCACACCAACCACACCAGCTATAGCTCGTCATCTTCCGGGTCCAAAGAGGATGGGTTATCGGGTACAGGCGGTTCTCTCTTCAGCTGGGGAAAGAGTGCTCCTCAGTTCGACCATCGTAGCCCTCGAAGGAATAGCATAGTTCGACCAGTCCCCAACAGTTTTGCTGTCGCCATTGGGGGCTTCCAAGTAGAATCGGAAGATCATAGCCAGACAAATGTTGAACTGTCAGAGCCGTATGAAGATAAGCAGACCAACCGCGGCCCCCAAAATGGGACGAGAGCTGCGTCTGGTGTCCGGCGTCGGCAGGATGGCATGCATACTTCAACGGAGTGGATCTTAATCCATCCTCCAAAGCACCTCAACGAGCTAATTCTGTCTGGTACCCGCGTTCCGTCCGAAAATGATACGCCGGAGCCTACCCCAAAGCATATACAAGATATAATGGACCAAACATTACAGAAACTTATTTCTATGCGACCACCGCAAGGAAAACCTTCCAAACCACATGCCGAAGCACCTCTACTACAACTTCCACCGCCTGAACCTCGATTGCTAATTACCTCGGGCTCCGAACCACAAACGCACGCCGTTGAACTAGAGCTAGATGAGAAAAAACTCGCTAAAACCCTGCTTCCATTGGTATTGATCAACCCGGATGGTCTGCTACACGAGGGGATGAAAATGACATTTGTGCCCGAAGAAAATATGGAGGAGTCTGGTGAGGATTATGAGGATGTAGAATACGAAGACAAAGGAACTTTAAACCTCTGCGACCCCGCCATTGCCTCCGAATCTAAGGTGGACTGGAGAGAGGATGATATCAAGGCATTACCGGATTACGGCGAGCGAATGCCTGCAGCAATTCAAAGTGGATCTGGTTTTGAGGATCGTGCAAGCACTACTGAACTTGGTCCAGCCGAAACTGCCCCATTGCTAGAAAAACTTGTTGTAAGGCCAGAAGATAGAGTCCCATTCACATTTCTACAAAAGAGGGACAATGTACAAGCTCGTTTTAAAGAGCTTCTCGACGATAGGAAGATTGATTTACAAACAGTGGTCCTGGCATACTCTCAGATAGATGCCATTTATGGTGTTGAAAACATGCCAAACCCTCGCAAGCTGATTGACGATTTATATGCACGATTCTCCGGATCTGGGACGGAGAGATATGTTTGGCTATTTCACCACCCCAGCGTCAAATTGCTCAAGGAGAAGGGCCTTCTCTCCGAAAAATTCTTGGAGAGGTCTAGCCGAAATACAAAGGCAAAGGGACCTCCCCGAACGGAAGTTCAATATATTGACGATTCTTTCAAAACCACTAGTGTCGGAGTTGACCATGATTGGGAGAGGATGAAAGAATGGGCCGCTCGGAGGCAAGAACATATGCCATCGAGAACCCACTGCAGACTACCAATCATGCCAGTCAATAGATTGTTGGACAGGGCTATTAAGTCGTTAGAGGGAGAAGAATGGACACGCGAGAAGATCCTCGCCACCGACACCTGCATTGATATCTTTTTATACTACAGAGAGATGGAGATGCCTCTATCGATGCTTTTTAGTAATCTTGTGAAATTCTTTCAAGCTTGGATGCGTTATTGGGATAACGATAGCTATTGGCGCTTGCTTCGAGATCAAGCTAGCGAACGAGATTCTGCGCAGAAACCGACCATGGAATCGAGTCCAACTCAACCGTCCCCAGGGAATACACAGGAGAACCTTTTCCGGAGAGTGCAGTATCATTCCGTTTCGAAGTATCTCCTTGGTGCCAACTTGCCAAACCAGGGCAGGCAGCCTTCAACGGTCCCGGGCGTGAATATACTTTTCCAGCAGCTTCCTCGTCGCTTCGTTGATAGACTTATTCCCACAATTTTACTGAGACCAGTATATTCGGACGATAAATTACTCGCAACCCAGGAAGATTGGACCAAAGCCTGGACCTTAGAAAAGCTCCAACCATTTGCCCGGTTTTCTCGCAGCCCCAAACGACTAGAGCTTCACAAAGATAAGGGCCTTCTACCAGAGCTCAGCGGTTATGATTCAATCTACCAGTACGCGGTTGCTTCAAAAGGCGATAAAGCGATCCTGAATTACCTCCGACACAGCAGTGATAGGGATATAATAGCATTCCACTTGCGCAACTGGCCTTTAATGTACGGACCTCGGTATATTCAAGATAGCATAATGCTCACTGAAATCCGAAATATCTTCGAGGAAGTTATTCTTCGCATCAAGCGGTTGTACTCCCCGAGGCCGAAACTGATTGCACGCCCATATGCCCAGGCCGTCCTCTCATTGTTTTATCTTGGACTCCCAACTGAAAATTTTGCAAATGATTTAATACACACCCTAGCTTTCGCTTACCGAATTGATAAGTTGCAATCTTGCATCGCGATCCTGAAGAAATTCGAAGGGCAGAGTAACGGCGAAGTGGTCTTCAAGATCCCCAAGACGGCGATGCGACACACTCTTAAGAGCCTCCACTCTAAAAGACCTCACCAGGCTCTGAAACTCTTGAAGACTTATCATAACCGACACAGCGCCACGTTTTCGGACATCTTAGCGGATACTGCAATTCAATACCCCGATCAAACTCATCTTACTCTACGCCATTTCTTAAGCCCAATGCGTGTTGTATCGATCTGGAATCCACGGATTGAGTTTTCAAAGCCGGAGGGTAGACCGTCGAGGAAATTCCTGATACAGCTAGCGATACGTTATGCGGTGTCTGATAACCACTCCCCTAACGTAGCAACTAGACGAATAATCTTTATTCGTCACTTGATGCTAAAGTTGGGATATCCTCTCGATATCCGGGTTCCTAGGGCTCTCTTGGCCGCAGCCATGATTCGATCTGGTACCCACAGACTTTGGAATGGGCCTAGGTTGGAATCCGCGAATGACATTTTCTTCCACGGTCGGTTACGTTATGCGGTTCATACTTTCATGAGAGATGCCGGGAAGGATCCTCGGTGGTTGGAGGGACTTGGTAGGGTTGAAGCTGACGAGAAGAAGGCAGAATTTGTGCAGAAATGTATGGAAGAGCTATGGGATGAGATCCACAAGTGGAAGAAGGAAGAGCAGCAGTATGTAGCATTTAAGCGTGGTGGGTATATATCCGTGATTTAGAGAAGCTTCCTTAGCGAAGACTGTATATAGAAAAGACTTCAAATCAAGTAATCGGTGTACATAATATTGAAGTATAATAAGATGTAAAAGCCAATAAAAGTGAGAAGTCTCTTTTCTCTTTTCTCTTTGGTGTCGACTCGTGCACCGCTCGGGATAAAAGAAAAAGAGAAAACAAAGGCTTAGCGAATCCAGGCGGATTTCTCCCAAAGCACTACACCTCAATTACAACTTAACAACCGTCGAATCAATTTTCAAACCTCTTATCTCTATTAGCCTCCCAAAAGCCGTAGTGGATTCCAAGATTTGGACACCGTCAGCACCCAGTGTCAAAATTTTTGAAGAAAAACCTGAATTCGCAATAGTGATACCCACCGAGAACCGAGCTGTCATTGGCTGAACTCTCGGCATCGCCGTTATATTTGAGCATTTAATTGTCATACTTCTGAGGCTCTAGAACTGTTAACTCCCGCCGAACCCTTTTTATGCCGGTACATGCGTACGACACCATCCCATCCTGGTTGGTTTGTGGGGAATTTTTTTCTCAACTTATGTCAGATAAAAGGGTCGTTAGCGGCGTCGCAACCAACAGAAAAACGCGGAGGGTTGCGTCCACTGGACTAGGAGAAAAACGGGTAGGTATCATTATCCTTGTAAGGTATAGCCCCCAGTGCGACCAAAATTTTGGGTAACCCGTTAGGGTTGTGTTGGATAGAAATTGCAACAGCGGAGGGGGGGAAAAGGTGAACGGGGCTGGCGAGCGGTATTGCATGTTCCGGTTCCGACTATGGATCCTTCGATCTTAGATATTCGATGGTTTTAATTTATGGCCCCATGAGGCTGAACAAGAAACAAGGGGAAAAGATTAAAAGTGCTGACATGAGCTTACACGAGTAAATTAACGAACGCTTATACTTCAAATCTGCCTTATCTATCTCGTCTTTTCGAATTCTCCTAATTTCCTAAAAATTTTTATATAAGATGCTCGGAACTAGTATATATAAGGCCCAGCCGAGGAAAGGCTTGTCTTTCTCCTAAGATCTTGCTGACGATATTTCTAAATTTGTGTTAATCCATGCCTGGTTACTCGAATCTAGCGACATCGAGATCCAGGATCTTAGGGTTCGGATTCCGTATTTTATATTTCCTTTTGTTGTAGTTTCTTGAATATATTACTCTTCAAGTTTCCTCTTTTTAATAAAGATCATGGCGGACGAAGCGAACCACTTCCTGACCAGCCAAGCATCGACGTCGACAACTCTTGCCGATTTCGATTTTGACGAATTTCTAGCGCACAGCGACACTTTTGAGTTTGATTTCGATTTTGATCCAGCTACTGATCAGTGGTTAGACACTTCTGGCACATCAAGCAGAGAAGGAATACAATTCGATTTCACGGGAATGTCGGACGAAAATTCAAATTATTTCTTTCAGGAAACAAATTATATACCGTACTGGACTCAGCGGAGGGAGGATTGGAACAGAGGGAGGACGAGAGGGAAGGAAAGGGAGTTGACGGTTGAGGATGTGCTAGATGAGGGTCCGAGGAGGAGTGGGTGTTTGAGAGCTGAGCTGGTGAGGATGTTTCGAGGTTTGTGGTATTCTCTTTCCATATTTGTCGAGTTGGATTGAATAACATAGGTATGACTGACATCGAGGTGCTGGTGATTGTATAGATGCTCTGTTAATAGTAGAAAAACGAGTCTATGATTTCTTTGAAAATGTAAATGCGGCGACCAATGACACATTTACCTTTTACTACCAGGAATTCGAGGGGCACCTTGAAGATGGGAAAAGTAAGTCTACACTTTACTGGTGTAATCCCATACTACCTTTTTTCTTCTTCACCTCGTTTAAATTTAATTTCAAATATACATATTAGCAGCCTAATACTTATACTATTCTCTCTTCTTTCTAGAGTTCATAAACTCCGGCGGTAAATACGCCGAATACATGTTCGAAACTATCAGCTGGCATCTAATCCTAATGCTGGCCAACCACTTCGAACCCAACCGGTTCACATGGTACCCTGGCCACCAAGACCCGCGAATGTTCGGATTAACAAGAATAATCCTAGACATGATTGAATTCGGCGGGAGGGATTTTCAATACGAATGCAAAAAGGTCATGGCGGTATCCAAAGTGAAAGAAGAGTTACCGCATCTGATAGGAACGCCGTTGTATGATCGGACGAGAGAGTGGGAGCCGAAGTTTGAGTATGTGTGGAAGTGGAGCGAGAGGGTGGAGAGGGCGAGTTTGAGGGATAGAGGTCTGGAGAGGGGGAATTCTTGACTAAAGTGATAATGACTGGTTTGACATTTAGTTGGACTTACGGATTTCTTGTGCTACAGGAGTCTAGGTGGTTCGCGGGTATTGGATTACATTGGTATCGAGGAAGGACTGGTCGCTGGATGATTGCCTTCCCGAGTGAGTTATATTTAGTATAATAATGGAGAGAGTATGTGTCTTAGAGTCATATCTTTCTTTCTTCATCTCATTTTGAACTTCTTTGTTTATATTATATATCATCCTAAAAATCAATTTCTTGATATCTAGCTTTGGTCTGGCATGGCGAGTTCTAGAACACTAGCTATATCGGTTTAGGTTGAGTGTAGTATTCGAAACCGCAGACATGCATCGTAAACACTGGGGAGAGCGATAGCAAGAGGCCAGGTTCTTGGGGTGAGTAAAGAAGATTTCTTTGCCAGACTTCCCGTGCGAAGCCTGTGATATTGCTCATCCAGCTGGTTGAGTTTCAAGTCATCCCATCTCGTTCCCCGTTGGGCTGTGTTTTTGGTGTTGTAAAGTTAGTCATACCACCCCGTTTTGGCCAGCTGAGTCCAAACTGTATCAGCTGCTGGTCTAGCCCGTTCGTTCGCTCCAAACGAAGGAATTTCGGCTACAGACGCTAATCGTTCGCTCTCCCCAAACAAAACACTTCAGCGGTCAACCATTTTGATTTTAACGTCATCATGGATTCCATATAGAACCACCCGCCTCAAACCTACAACCAGCGAGAATATATACTCTTCAGTCGCCTCTATATTTCAAATCAACAGTATTAATCAAAGATAGCTTGAATAGTAAAGGACAGCCGCAATGCTCGCCCTTTAGATACAATCCCTTCCGGCCGGAGATCCAGTTTCTTAACCCCTTAAACAACCTACACAGCTTGCCCTGACTAGGTCAAGTGAACAAAAGAGTCTCGCACTCTCTTCCTCCCAATCAATACCGTCAAGATGACACGACGATTAGCTACGTTATTCAAAATACACCTACAACAGACAAATTGGAACTCCTTACGAAAACGAGTTTGAATTTCCTAAAAATTCGATTCGCTCTTCCTTTTTGCGCCTAGAGCGCGCGTGAATAACCTGATAATAGGTTCTGCGACAAGTACCTCGCGATATCTACCAATCCGACGTATATTACAGCATCCGGAAATTATATACGATATCTATAAGCTAGTTAAGGTTGGAGGAGCTATTCGCGAATAATATGGAGGATCCGTGTCATTAATTTTTATTGTTGGTTTAGCAGGGAACACTATGTCTAGCTTGTTCACTTTCAACCCTTCGCCTTCGCCACCGTCTTCTCCCTGGAACTCGGCTCTTTCCACTCCGGCCCCACCGGAGGCGGACGCTAATACACGAGCAGCGTCCCCTAATCTCGGTATTCCGCAGCTTGGAAAGTTCTATTCCAATGGAGGAGGTGGTGGTATTCATTCACTTGCCAGCGAGCCTCAAGAAGGCTCAACCGAGTACAAACTCTCACTCTTAAATCCGAATCCCCTTCGACTACAACACCTTACGACTCAGCTGCTATGGAGATTGCAGCAGAGTTGCCCTTCTCATAATACCGCTGGCTTGGTTGCACCACCTGTCTCTGTTTTTGAAAATGAGGAAGGAAAGGAAACCGACGATCAGCTGAGGAATAGGGCGGCGGATAAAGCTTACTATGCTACCTTGCTTCAGGATAGCCAGGGCTGTCTCTACGAAATAGGAGTAGCTGATAATGGACAGCTTCTCGGCCTCAAGGAGGATGATTTGGAAACCAGTTTGAACACCTTGAGGAGGATGGCGGACGCTTTAGGATGCGTGGTCGAAATTGTCCGAAAGGTCAATGTTGCAAGAACTACGACGGAGGATGGAGAGGAAATTCCGTTGTGGGCTGCCGAGGCTCATGTCAAACCAGGACAGTTTAATCCGGTGGACGCTGCCGGAAATGATATCACTGTTGCCCAGCCGAACAACATCCCACAGCTCCGAATAACCTTGACTGGGCCAACCAACGTCGGGAAATCTTCTCTGCTCGGTACTCTAACTTCAAGCACTCCCGATAATGGCCGTGGGAAGTCTCGACTATCGCTTCTCAAGCATCGTCACGAAGTTGCAACTGGTGTCACTTCCAGTATAGCGAGCGAATTGCTCGGATTTACTGCAGGCGGTGAGATGGTGAATTACCATTCTGGTAACGTTGGGAGCTGGACGGATATACATGCCACCGTTGGTTCGAGTACTGCAGACCTTAAAGACGGTCAAGAGAACCTTGCACGAACAGTGTTCTTGCTTGATTCGGCTGGGCTGTTCAAATACCGAAGAACTGCAATTCGCGGCCTCATGGGTTGGGCTCCTCATTACACGGCCATTGTTATGGCTAGTGATATCGACCTTCCAGACACGCCCACTGGACCTACGTTTGAGTATCTCATGCTTTGCTTGAAGCTCAAGTTGCGATTCTTCTTGCTGATATCGAAACTTGATCTTGCTAGCAACGCAGGATTGAGGAAACTCTGCAAATTGGCATTTGAAGCTGTTAGAGAGGCAGGGAAAGAACCAAAAGTTGTTCAAGGTGGGCAGGCTGAAATGGCAAAGTTCATCAAGTCGAATCATGCTGCCGTGCTGAACGGATCGGTGGTTCCCGTCTTGCTGGTTAGCTCCGTCACCGGGAAAGGTATCGACACCTTGCAGGCTCTGATGAGCCGCCTACCGATACCCCCAACACCGGAGCCAATTGCGGAGCTTGAAGACGAAGCCACAGAAATCGCGAGCCAGGTGAAGCCCTTATTCCATGTTGAAGATGTATTTGATACTGTTTCGACTCTCGTTGAAACCGTTCTGGGAGGGCATGTCAAATACGGCCAAATAAATATGGGAGATAGGCTTCTTCTTGGGCCATTCCCCGCTCTGTCAAACTCGCGACCTGTAACACCAGCTTCGAGCTTTGCAGAACATGGAAGGTATCTAAGCCGCTCACCAAATTTGTCACAGAATAAAGACGCCCATGACCACCTTGCACCAGAAGAGGTCGGAGAGTGGAAGACTGTCAAGGTTGTTAGTATAAGGAAGTGCCGTCTGCCCGTTGGATGTTTGATGGCAGGGGAAGTTGGAACTATTGGACTATCGCAGTGGAGCGAGGTCCCGGCTCCGGATGTCCCAACTCACCCAGCGATAGCTCGACTATTGTCTTCGACATTACCGAGTGAACGTCTAAGTCCGCCAAGCATAACATTGGTTGCACCACAACCGACCATGCCGTACCGAGGCGCTCTGCAAAAGTCAGTGTCTTTCGCAAATACGCTAGATGTGCCACATTCTACGCATGTTGGGCTCTCAGGCGACCGAAGGCTAAGAAAAGGCATGGTGTTGCTTCCATGTGGTACGGGTGCTGGATTTGGAGCTTTGCCCAAGATATCGACAGGTTTTACAGCTGAGTTCGGTGTTGCTGAAGAGCATGGAAGGGTTCCACTGAGCATCGGTGCGAACGTCATTGTCTACTTTGGAAGCGTTAGGACTTGTGCTAGGGTCCTCGATAGGACGCTGGTTCCGGCCGAGAGCCACACCTCAGAACTTGGCAATATGCCAGAGGACTCTGGTGGCTTATTCGGGTTTGATGATGAGGATGAGCCAGAAGTTGCTAGTGAACCCGTGGCTGCCGGCGCTGTGAGATATTCTTTTAATTTCACTGCTACTATTGAGTGGATTGAGGAGGGTACCACAGTGTTAGTCACGGATAGCGGCCGACAGAGTGGTGCTGGTGGCGTCGGTGATGTTGGGTTGGGATTAGATGCGGCGATGTGTGGCAGGATTGTTGGTGTCGATTGAAGTAATCGCATGAGAATATTCGAACTACAATTTCGTCAAGAACAAGTAGAGGTTAAGGGGATGTCAGATTGATACAATTTTAATTATCGTGCGTTTTAGCTTCAGCTTTGCTTTGTAGCCAGACTTTTATTTACACTTTGCGTTAGGTTTAGCTACTTTTCTTCTTTTAAGTGGGCAGTCATTCACTAATTAGCTGCCCAGTGGTTACTATGAATTTATGAAATGTGTTCACCTTGAATAGCATACAAATTTGTCAATTGGTTAACTTTCTCTGGATACCATTCAAATTGGCCTGCATACTATATAGTTGGTTCGCGATTTGACCTGTCCGTGCATTGTTCATAAAGTTGCAGCAGCGCAACACAGTTCTCAATGGGAAAATCCAACATGAAGTTTCATGAGACCAATACAATAAGCTATGCCGCCCCCCGCCCCATATCGTGTCCGCGTTTAAGGCGATTGCTGAGTTAGATTAAAGTCATTATTGTACATTTCTACAAAGAGAAGCTCCTACTCCTAGCTTTCATACCAAATTGAAATCTCAGCTCGCAAGTCGTAACGTGAGTTCGATACTAATAAGGACCTACCAGGACTACGAAAGATCTCATTTTAGGGGTATTCTGAGGAGTTAATTTGCTAAGCTGCCTCTACCGCGTCGGAGCCATGATTTGGGGATCGCGGAAAGTCGCCTTTTTGTGGTTTATGTGCTTAAAATTCCTCCACTCAGCGCGAGTAAATGCTGGAGCTATCGTAAGATATATTCCGTTACTAGTTCGATAGTAAGATGAGTTAATTCTTGTTTGCCTTATGCAGTGGATGCCGACTTCAGATGATGATATTATACCCGGGATTCTTGATGCACGATCGATACATACTAATCCAGCGCATCTAGTAAGTTTGGAAACACTGCGTTCCACAAAGATTATTGGCCACCTTGTAGAATCGAGTAATCTAACAAGAAGATTCTAAATATATGTAGTTCTCTGGTCTGTCACACGAAAACCCCGTCAACCTCACAAGGCGCCACGACTTTGAAGAAGTACACCAAGAAATCATCATCAGCGCCCAATTCCCAACCTACTACGACAACGCCTTCAACAGATTCTTCAGAGGCGTCGCCATAACCGCTCTCCGAAAGGAAGACTACGTCGAAAGCCCCCAAGACGCCTACAACGGCCACATCACCGTCTACGCCGGCAGCTGCCGTCCCTTCTACGTGGAATGCTACGACGACAACAGAGCCTACATTGAAGCCTGCAACTTTTCAGGTACCACCAAAAAATTCAACAGAGCCGAGATTTGGCGGTACACGTCGCGGATGATGTCGTGCAGGTATCTGAACAACAAGGTGGATTACTTTGAGGATCAGAGTCAGGAAGGAGGGAGGGTCGATTGGGGTCTTTGGAGGGAGATTCCGAGGTTTCCGTATGTGGTGGTGCCGGGTCTGATCAAGTTGCATCCGAAGCTGGTGGGGTATACTTTTCAGAGCAACACGCCCGAGTATGGGGTTGCGTGGTATTTTATGCATGATAGCACAAGTGATGATGAGAAGTCGGTGAAGGCGATAAAGGATAAGTGGAAGATTGATTGCAAGAAGCCGTCGCCGCCGAATTTGCCGTGGGAGGATATAAAATAATTTGGGTGCTTTTGCTGAGATGCTTGATACTTTTTTTGGTGAAATTGTGTACTTCATAATATTTTCTACATTAGTGCAAGGTGGTGAAGCCTTCAGTGGCCGCAGTGGTATTCCACGTCTACAGTCTGTTGCTAAGGAAATTTGCAATATTCCACTTTACAAGAAGAAAACTTGAATTTATTGATTTGGTCGAGTTCTCGTGTGTAGTGACTACTAAGAATCAACTTCAACATCTACATTGCTTGAATATCTCCTTTCAAAATATCAGAGCATCTCCCTACCATCAACTTACAAGGCAGCCTAACGATCCTACCCGCCGTCTCCCATCTTTTAGAACACTGTCATTACTGAAGCCATAATCCGGTACACCATGGATCCGAAACAAGCTCCTCCTAAGAACCAATCCCTTCTCGAAAAACACAACTACCTGCTCTGGTCACGCAACATGAAACTTCGACTCAGGGCGCTCGGCTGGTGGACCATCATCGAGGGCACCTGGACCAAACCCGGCACGGACGCCCCACCCGCAGAAATCGAGAAATGGGTAACCGCAGACGCAAAAGCTCTCCTACTCATCCACCACGAGTGCAGCACTCAAAACCAAGTCATCATCCACGAATGCCAAACGTCAAAGGAAGCATGGGATCTCCTGAGTCTCATCTACATTTCCGCGAAACAAACATGGCCGGGGCCCGCCAGGGTTGCTCGTTACAGCCATGTCCACCCTGATGAATGCGCTTCCGATTATGTCGTCAGAATGATCAAAAGTCGAACCGAGTTGATGTTAGCAGGACCCGGAGCTCTCGGGTCGCTCAAGCAAGATCAAAATCTTATCACTGAAATCATGAGAGGCATGGGTAACCGATGGCCACATATTGTTGAACAAGGGCAGGGGAATTTGCAATATCGAAAGGATAGATACACAATATATGAGTTTCTTTCGGATGTCCTGCGGTTTGAAGAGGAGGAATTTCCGTATCAGGAGAGTGAGGAGGATACGTATCGAGCGAAGGATGGGAAGCTTCGGTTCTATTATTCTGGAAATACGGCGGAAAATCCGGAATGAGAGATTGCCGGCAACGAATAGGTCTGCCAATAAATACCGCCTGCGAGGTTTGCATGTAACAAAGATGCTGTGCTCTGTGCTGCACTGGCAAATTCGCATGTAGCTCGTAAAAATTTATTTATAGGCTGACTATATACTTAGTATCCACCATCTCGTTTACAATTTTTTAACAGCACTCCAGAGCAATACTAGAATAAGCATTTATATTCAATAGAGAGGTGCGTTAGCCATTCACATTCTTGAGATTAAGAAGTACTCAATACACATCTATGACCCTAGCCTTTTCACCTAGAAATGGCCCACCACCTATACTAAGATCCTCGGTTCCCCGCGCGCGAACAGTCCCTTTTTTTCCCCCACAAAGGTGGTAATCGCTATCAAACCCCACGGCCAAGCAATTGTAATTCCTATCTTTGCACCGGTTGCTAACTCATCGAGCTTTTCAATCTTTCCAAACCAAAGTAACAGAGGCAATAACAGTAGCAGCAGACCAAACATTAAAGCGCCCACAATGCGATTCGCCTGACGTAATTTCACCTTTCGCTCTGGGGGCACGGAGATCCCCCTCGGACCCCACACTAATACGCCAGTATACACCAAACCGAAGAAACTCCAAAGGGAGGCTGTCGTGACTAAAATCTGAACCGCTCTGCTTACTGTGTTTGGATAGCCATAACTCCATACCATCACCAAAGGTATTCCGACGACGATGCTCGCCAAATGCATCAAAAGCGCCAGACGGAGCGAGGGTCGCCTTAGAGGCCCTAAATTTACTTCCGCCTCTTGATATCCGGTTAAAACAAATAAGCAGAGGTGGAAGACCGCAAGGGTAATCAAGCCTTTCTTCCATGCTTCCAGCACCGGCCGATGGGACCACGGGCACCAAAACAATATCGTGGTCGCAAGGAATATACACACTGGCACAACGAAGGTAGTCCTTCGCCATATCCGTCGCCCTACTTTAGAGTATGGATCCAAACCGAAAACTACTTCTGGAAGCAGGATGACTGCAACTGATCCGAAGCCGCAGGATACCGAGACTTTGACGGCTGCTTCGAAGTTAGATTCCATAGAAACGCCTAGGATGCTATAGCAGCTGGCGAAGGAGAATGTTTTAATTATTAAGGTGGTAGTTGCGCGATATCCTAGTTTGGATTGTTGATAATCGTGAACACTCAGGTAGGCAGTGGCAATAGTTAGAAGACTAGCGGTAACTTTGAATTCGATAGTCTTCGCGAGAGTTAAAATCATCGCTAGTCCCGCAGCGATAAACGACAGGAACAGCAGTCCCCGGATTCGAAAACACCAATCGAAAAATTTGAAAGAGTAAAACTTGATGAATCTCGTGGCTGGGATCTTGTCTCTTTTGCTCATATGATGCTCGGCACGTACCACCGGCCTAGTGAGCTTCTCAACAACATATTGACGAAGACGACTGCGGATAAAAAGCCGAATAGTATAAGCGCCGGCTAAAAGCGACACTGCAAGGATCGCAAATTCCGAGACAGTAGGGGCGAGGGCCTAGGGACGTTTATTTTAATTAATTGGTATGAGTTACTATGGCAGAAAGTATCAGAAAAGTTTGTCATAACCAACCTCGATTTGCATACTATAAAAAGTTGCAGCGAAAGTTATTGGGATGAAGAAAAAAGCCAGTTCTGTCAACTTCCCAACCGAAGAGGCCTCGTCTATAGCTTGCTGACTTTCAATGACAGACATTGATGCCATCAAACCTTGGAAACTCTTTTCTGTCCTCGCTGAAATTTCTTCCACGTATTCCAGGAATTCCTTAAGTGTGCTTTCTGTCTTTGTGATTTGATCATCAAGCTCTGAATTTGCAAGGGAGCCGGAGCGTTCATGTTGCGATAACCTCAACATTTGTCTGATATTCTTCGCTGCGTTTGTCATATCAGCCAGAAGAGGTCGGTAAACAGGCATCATGGTTTGCCAAAACGCGATCTTGCTATGCAGCGAACGTAGGCTCGCCATGTCAATATCAATAGATGCCAATGTTTCCTCCATCACCCCCAAAACTCTGCTGCTCTCCACCAGTAACCCTCTAATAAAGTGCGCTTCGCAAACCGATAGCCTATTTAACTTGCCCGATTTCTCCCAGTGCTTTAAATATTCCATAAATATATCTCTTGTAGTTGGTGCCTTTGATCCCTTCAATAAATGCCTTTGCATGTCTGTGACATTATTCTTCGGCCTGGCCCTTTCTGCTTCTCCTGGAAAGAGGCGTCGTCTTGTAAACCACCTACTGCCAAAGGCTCTTGGCGGATCGAAGAGATAGATTACTAGTTCGTGGCCATTGAACCTCCTAATAATTCTAGAAAACTTCTCGTGAGCGGCGCTCGTGCTATCGCCCGATAATTCCTGTGCGATTGTATAGTGATGGCGGTGGATTCTATTGCTTCGGGCGAAGGCAGCTCCTTCGCACCAATCATACCGCCAAGGACTTATAACTTCAGGGATTGAAAAACGTTGATACTCGGGTACATCTCTAAGGATCCAGGCCTCTATCGAAAGTAGATCTCGATGAGTAAAGCAGACGCGGTTCCACTCGACATGGAGTGTGCTACTGTCATCTGGGGATATGTTCCTTCGATTATGCACCTTGGCCTCCGTACCACCTAAGTGTAGTTCGACTTCCCCTAGTATTAGGTCATCCGTGGTCGTGTTAAATCCGGGTTTATATAAGGCGTTAGTGTCTGCAAAGTAGGCCTTAGGGTACAAGCCGTACGGGCCACGAACGTATTCAGTCAAGAAACTTGAGGGAACCGAGAGAGAACAGAGGAATTCAATCATCGCTAGTGAGATGTCTTCCACTAGCAGCAGAATTAACCTGTCTGCACTCGGTGGAAAGGAATCTGCATCTTCAAGCTGTTCAATGAAAGCGTTGCAGCGGCGAGTTCCGCTTATATGATGTTTGGATTCGATCTTAAAAGTGTTAACTCCATTTTCGGTTATTCGTGCAAGATCAACCCTGAGGATATCAACGACATCGTCGTTGCAAAAGCTGGATGTGATGGATCCGAGGGGGTTTTGCAAATGGGATTGGTTGAAAAGTTCGGCTATATGTGGCCGTTCGGACTCTAATCGCTCTGTATGCATTTGCATTGTTAATCCGCGAATCAACTTGAGGATTTATTTTGCTAAATCACTTCGCAGAATCGCCACCTACGCAATAAGGACCACGAAGATTCCACATACCCTTCTTGACCTTGCTGGCCGAGGTCAAGGGTATTGCGTCTAAGCATGGTTTGCGTTGTGCTGTTGCAATAAATGGCGCAATCGCTAGCAAGCGTATATAAAATTTACTTCAATAGCAATAAATCTGATATGATCGCGATCAGCGTTTAGATTATCGATAACTAACGGTTAAAAACTTCAAGAAGCAAACGGGAAAGGTATCCTGTAGTAGTTTTCAGAAGAGATTTTAAGCCCTAGAGAATCTAGTGGTGCCGCTGGCCGCCAGCCTCGATCCTTAAGCTCTTCTAAATATCTTGATATCAATAATGCAGTGGATCGCTACAGTGATAAGTTTTGAGGCTGATCAGCCCCGCCCCTAGCCTCGCGGTCTTGACATAACTAATATAGCTGCACGCCATTAAAAATGTGGACCCATGTGCTTAGACGGCTCATCCTTCTTTGTGATGAGAGTTGACATAGGTTGCGAATACATATTTTACTCAAAGGCTTGTCTCATAGACGTCTAGGCCAGATTCTACAAGCTGTAAATCCTTGTACATATGGGAGCGTTCATGCTGTTTATAACACTCCTGACAGGCCATGAGCTTTTATAAGTAGCTTGACTTGTACTTGTCTCTAGCGTTCCCATTTCAATTTGGTAAACTGGGCGGCCGGGCAGCCTCACCCGATAATGGTAAAATGTAAGGCTGTACTAGTACTGATATAGTGTATCTCCATAGCTCTATCTGTCTGTAGCTACCAAGCCACATATATGCCAAAAATGAAGTACTTAAGTCCATATGTGCAATGCAACTATGCTTCTTTCCCAGTTTCCACGATATCGAAACGTTCCAGCCGTTTGACAACCCCTTCCATGTTTACCCCTTTTGCCTTCCTTTTCATTTCCTCTTCTTCATCATCAGAAACGCCTACTGGCTTGCTCTGAATTTCCTTTACCAACACCTCCACATACTCTTCAACAAACTTCAGCACTTCTTCTTCAGACATCTCATATATTTGCTCAAGCTCCCCGGAATTTATCCTTCTCCTCAGCTTACTTGCCCTTCTTCTAGCGGATTTCATGCTGCAGTATTCACCTTCTAGCAGAGATTTGACGATCATTCCAATAATCTCATTGGCTTTCTCGCTTCGCCTCCACTTGGTTACCTTCTCTTCGTACGCTGCCCTTTTTCCAAACTTCTCCAACGCCTCTTCAAGAACTTCTGCCCGAGTTATTTTCTCTGGGATGTCCTCAGCCTCTTCTTCTTCTTCTTCTTCTTCTTGATTTCCCTCTCCGAGCTTTTCTTCCTTCCCGCCTTCTTCTTCTGCTTCCTCAGCTTCCTCTTCCTCCTCTTCACCCGGTGGGCTAGCCCCCAAATACACAAAAAAACCCTTCATCATCTCCCTCTTCACCGTCTTCCTCCTATCCTTCGTCCTACTCCACCCTTTCTCCTTGAAATACTTTTCCTCGCAAAACCTGCTATTCCTAATAAACTCATAAACCTCATCCACCTTTTCAAACCCCTTCCCGTACGCTTCAACATCCAACCCGAAAAACTCCAATGTCTCGTTCACATCCCTCGTAATCTCCACCTTTGAAAGTTTCCTATCCCTAGGTTCGATTTCTGGGACGACGATGGAAAGACAATGTTCGTCCGCGACTAGACCCTTGGCGCGGGCCATCATGCCGAGGATGGACCACATGTCGCCGTAGGCATGCTTGAAGGATAACCAGCGCATCGCCTCCTCGGTGGAGCATATGTGCACATCAACCTGAGCGTAGACTTTCTTCCCTTCATTCTCCGAATCGCTAGAAGTGGCGACTCTCGGCACCGCAAAGGACGTCGTAGCCCCGGATTTTACCGTATCCTCGGCGTTGAAGGCGAGCTTGATGTGCTCCGTTTCCGTAGGGACTTTTCTACCTTTCGGTTGAGGTTTTGAAAGCACGGCATCGGATTGATCTGGAGATGGAGACGGTTGTCTGCTTCCTTTTGAACCCTTCTTGCCGGTGAGAACTTTGATTGAATCCTGAGGTAGGGGCCCCGCGACTAGAAAGTCGATGTCCCCGTAGGAGGTTTTTCCGGGTGCTTCGGGAGGGGTGGTCACATGGGCGAATAGGCCTGTTAGAATTTCATGGAATTGGGCTTTGAGGCGATTGTATGTCTCCGGGGACATTCGAGGGGTGGAGAGGTTGCGGGTTGAAAATGCAGACCCGCCCATGTTGGATGAGTGTATACTCGTGCTACAGAGCTTGAGACCTAAGCTATGGGTGAACTAAGGCGCTCTATGAACCTAAGGAGGCTCCGAGTTGTCTAATTATCTATCTGTATTTCGTTTCCTTTAGCCAAGGTACCGTATGCGGTGACTTTTATATATCTCGTTTTCGCTCTTCCTAGTATATTTCTCGAAGATCTAGATCCAAGAACCTATATTGTATTTTATAGAACCAGGATATTGCGTTGTATGGCGTTGTAGAGGTTAAAAGACTAAAAAGGTTGTACACAAGGAAACTAGGACACCTCTTTATAAATCTTGATATCTGGACCGATTTGCCTTCGGAGTCCACCATACATCTGCTGAGTGGTACTCACGATAACATTACCTGCCTGAAAATTCAATTCGAATGCATTAATGACTCAAAGGTTGAAATTCAGGCATTTCGTTGCGATCTTGGGTTAATAATCTTCCCCAACTTAAGCTTGTTTTCGCGGGCACTGCCACTACCCGTTCTGCTCTAGCAGCTTGTGTGAGGCTGACTGGTCCTTGAAACAGATATTACTATCCACGAAATTACCTCTCTCACGGTATCAATATCACTACTCTCATTTTTTACAATGCGAGTACAAGTAAAGATTTCTGGCAATGAATAAACGCCTTGTCAATGATATTGTTTTTCTTCCAATGCGCTGACTCCTATGGAAGAAACATGCAAGAAAAAAACACTAGTGGATGCCGCTAATAAAAATACACGTCCGAAATATGCACTCATGCTAGTGCCCCTCGAAATAAACCAAAAAAAAAAAAGAAACGATAATAGTAAATACAAAAGAAAGATATCTCGCCTGGTTTATACAAAAGAAAAGAGATGAACTCCCGCGTGACCTCGTTCATAGCCCATCATAACCGCGTTCACGACTTGCCTTTACTCTTCCGACTCCCTAGGCTCTGACTTCCTCCCCCTGCCAGAACCACAAACCCTTCCTCTTCACTTCCACTATTGCTCCTCATCACGCTGATGCTATTCTTCTCCTTTGCAAATCTACTCCTTCCAGTCCTTCCAAACCCGAGCCCCATACCACCTTCTGTATCCCTCACACCGTAAACCCGCCTGTTGCCTCTGACTATTCCCAATTGGGTGAGAATCATCAAGAATGGGCGACTCAGGAGGAAAACAAGACCAACAACGAAAGCAATCAGGACAAGCGCATAAAGGAAAATAAACCTTGATCCATGTGCTGTCTCATGAGGGGCGGTATGCTCCTCTGTTGTTGCGGTTGACGATAGGCCGTGATGCTCCTGCTCATGGTCATGCATATGCTCATCTTCGTGGGTTTCTTCCACTTTTGAATTATGCTTCTTGTTTCCAAGGTTGATGCATACCGATTGTTGCTTGCTCGGTTCTGGTTTCTTATTACCGGAAAGCGGGCTGGATGGAGCGGAAGATGGGTGGAAAACAGGGACAACATAGGTGCAGAGGACGTCGAGAAGGTCGCGTTTGGGGGATATTGTTGGCTTGATACTGGCGAAGACGACATTTTTATCTATTATATACCGGTATTATTAGTCTTCGCAGGCTCATACCGTTTGGTTATGCTCATAGTAGAACGAAAAATGATCCAATCAGACAGCAGTTGGATATTCAATTTGCGTTTCCACATGACTTGTATTTCAGAACAGGTCTGTGTGAAATTGTGCTTCATCATTTGGGTTTCATTTGGTGATAACTTCTGGGATAGTTGGTTTTCAGCTTACCTTCTTCGTGCACCTCTGCAACCGCATATTTGGTAACATCGTACAGTTTCTTCCTCAGAGCCTTGGCTTCAGCAGTTTGCGGTACTAAACTCTTCAACTTGCTCTTTGACGCGCTAGGATCGGCGTTTTCCCAGTCCCTGCCGATAACGATGATGGTTGCCTCTGGCCTCGCAGAATCCCGTATTCTGCCTAAGAATACTAATAGCTCTCGCTGGAACTTCTCAGCCGAAACGGGTTCTTCCAATCTAAGGAAATCTCGAACCCCAACATCAACGACCACTGCATTGGGTATGGCCTGTCTAAGCCATGGGTCCTCTGCAAAGAACTGTAGCTTTTGTTGTAGCAGCTGCTGGGCTTGCTTTGTGCCTTTCCTGAGGCCTTCCGACCTAAGATTTGGTGGAATCGGATTCTCGTTGAAGTATTGTTGGGACAGTCCTGGTAAAGGATCTCTGGGGTCGCAATCCGAGAGAAAGCAAGTGCCAGTGTCGGCATGCGCGTGCCTGATACCAAGGGTCTCTGCTACCCGAAACTGCGTCGCGTTTACAACAGAGACAGCGTACTTCCTAACTTGCTTGACTGCATGCGGGCTGCCGTCGTCTCCAACTCCACCACCCGACTTTGCCATATCATGGTCCCACCCCAATAGACCTCCATAGACCTCCGCATCGATGCCTTCACCAATAAATTCCACGTACAATCTATCGTCTTGACCCTCGGTCCAGAGCTGTCCTTGTCGTACGAGCGTGTTCGAAACTAGAAAACCCTCAAACGAGAATGGATAATCTGAAATGCTGATAATCCTAACAGTGTGCGGCTCCAAAGTTTTCCCCTTCGGTTGTCCCGGTTTGGTGCTAGGTATCGTGATTGGTACAAAGATGATTTCTCGGTCCTTATCCCACGAGTTGAATGGCGGGAGGGTATAGAGGTAATCGTCCGCTCCGTCCACCGAAACGTAGAAGCTGTAGTCTTCGATTGGCCCTTGAGGCTTCGGTCGGAGTTTGAGGATGCATGTGTCACCGTAGATCAGTGCTGTAAGGTAGGTGCCCGGCCAAATTGAGGCGGTATAGGTTTCTCGTCTGCGGTGCCATCGGCCGGTGAACTAGGCCGTTTGTACATATGTTAGTAAATGCACATGACTCAGTCAGAAGTAGTTGACATACGCTGAATAGTCCTGCGTGTGTCTTGGGCGTTATTAGAAGCTCTTGGTATGGAATGTATTTCGGATCGAATCTGTAGCTCGTAAGCAGATGATACTCATTGATGCTCAGCCGCACGTGAAGACATACACAGTGGATCTATATCCATCAGTTTCCGACTGTGCCTCTACTCTGCTTTCGAAGCTGCACATAAGCCATAAAAACAGCAGCAATAGCTGGTACGGCAGCGAGGCGAATCTCATCGCCATGATGTGTGGTTGTAGTGTGGAGTGAGATGTGTTCGGGTGGGATTGCTCGGGTTCGAGACCCTGTTGCGGTCAAGTTGTCCACCCAACTCAAAAGGACGCCTCACAGAAAACCTGGTCTCCTTTCCAAGCACAAACTTTGCAGTTTAGAAGACCCGCTTTAGCTCTCCAGGATATCGAGATTGATTAGAAATATAATCCTAGAAAAGGTAGAAAGAAAAAAAAAAAAAAAGAAACCCCAAACGTAATGCAGTCAATCAAAGGCGAGGTCAATCGTAACGTAATATACAAGGCGTTAGAAATGATACAATGCCAGTGAAAGGCCACCAGGGCACTTTTGGGTCCCCCAGGTTTTTTCTCAAACCAAAATTCTTGTGGTAAAAGCTTGTCGTGAGTGTGGGTTGAAAGGAGCGATTCGGATTACAAACATGACACGGAGCCTGGTACAACGTGATGAGAAGCAAGGGAAAGAAAAGGAGCGTTCGATCGAGGACGCATTTCCGATAGGTGCAGTCAAAAAGAGATGAAGAAGACGAATAAAAAAGTTCGGACAACAAGAGAAAAATGAAAAAGGGACAAGAGCGAGTTGGCGGGAGAAACGAGAAATTCAACAGTCGATTGCCGAATAGGAGACTTGGTAGGCACCTCACAAGGCATACGCATAACCCTCCCGATCATAAGCAAAGGCTTGTGTGTTTCCAAGTCCTTCGCTTTTGGCCTGGTTGGACACCATTGCTGACCCGGACTCCTTAGCCCGTGTTAGTCTGCGGTTCAACCAGCCAGCCAGCCAAGAGAGGAGGAAGGAGGACGAGGACTTATGACGGCGGTGGTGGTTGCATCCCCCATGCAAGGGGCGCTTTCCCAATAAGGGCAATCCAATGAAACTCTTCCGGCTTCCGAACTGCCTCCAAGCACAAACACCATGACCTCACCCGTATATCCATTCTCAAGATACTATTTACATTCGTATCGTCAGCCGACCAAGATATTGTCGGTTATAGGCTATTGACAGTAAAAGCGAGTGCGGGTGCAATACCAATACAGATATCACTAGAAGCCCAACTAACAAATTGCGAAGATTTTTTTCTCATTGAAAACCCCTTAAACACCTGATCCATTCTAAGCCCAACTTTACAGGCTAAAGCATCTTCAATAAATTCGCTTGACACCAGAATTAAAGACGAAACCGAAAAAATAGACAGACTTGATTTTATACACAATATCCGGAATCAGAACAAGTCAGGTCGTGAATGTGTCCACAAGTAATTTCAGCGTGACAATAAATGCTCACTCATCATCATTCTCCGTGTTTGTACCCATACAGCAACAACCGAAACACAACCAAACAAAACTCGCTTGAACCAGGGCAGGATACGCATCCTAACTGTAAACCAGGAGATATATAAGTATCGCTCACCTCTTTGAAAGAGTCTAGTTATTGTTTCCCCGAAGTTTCCCTATGAAGCATATTTCAATAACTATAATTCGGTGAAGGGTAGTCACACGCGGAGAGTTGCCATCTCACGCTGAGACTTGGTGTGAAAACAAAGTTCCTAAGAGAAGTAATTGGTAACACAACGACATCAAAAGTCGATGGACTTACAGGAGTATTCCATTGGTATCACAGCTTGATGCTGGTATCAAAGACGTAGAATCTTTGAAATCGATACGTTTGTATCGATACCCGTAAGTAAGACTAATATTCCGTTAGCTATTCTAGGACCCTTGGTCTAGTATCCTGTTAACATCGGGTTGCGAGTCCTGAAAGGGGATAAGTTTCCTGAATAATGGAGACGAGTTGTAAACCACAATCATATCAACTAAACGAGGGGGGGTTGGTCTCAGGTCTAGACGACACAAACCGCAAATGGCTTTTCAATAAGAATAAAAAAATAAAATAAAATAAAAAAAAGAATTGGGAGATAAACTGAAAACTGGTGGATAAAGGGATGCCATACTCAGAGCTGCCTGAGGAAAGAATAATACAGGGGTCTTTTTTTATGCCCATGCTAGTCCTGATGAAGCAGTGACTTTGCAAGTCGCTCAAGGTTATCATCATCGTATGGCGAAGGAAGGAAGAAAGCTCACTAAGAGCTAAAGGAAAGGATTTCTTTACAGAAATAAACCTCAAGCAGCGGGATAAGCAAAAACAAGCAAATCCAAAGGGAGAAACCTTTCCTGTTGTTGCCGACGTTGTTGTCGGATGTTGTCGACGGCAGTCTCCAAGACATGCCAGATTGGCTGATGACTTGACAGCGCGCTCCTATTGAGGATTCTCTGTCTGTCTATCAGCAGCAGAGCCTTGAAGGTTGCTGAAACCAACTAGGCTAAGCAAGACGCACCCTACCTAGCTATTAGGAGCAGGATGATTGGGTGCCAGCTCTGCAACTGAACTACAGTCTTGTTGAAAGACTGAATTCTAGATGCGAGAGCAACAACGTTGCCGAGAAACGTTGTTTTAAAGTTGAAGGCCGAAGCCCAATATGATGTCGATGTTGTTGCTGATGATGTTGATGATGTTGTCGATGTTGTCGATGTTGTTGATGGCGGTATCGATGAACGCAACCAGTCGAAACTTGGAAGCTGTTCAAAGATTGATTCTGAAGGTTGCCGGATGAGAAAGATGAGATTGTGCAGGGGAAGATGGTATTTATATACTGCTGACAGAACACCGAGGGAAAATGAAAGACTTTTTTGTGTGCCACGAATATTCCATATTCATTGTGGGATAAAATATTAAAACTTGGTCTCTTCTAGTTTTTCTTTACCCCTCTCATAAATTTGATGTTGCCCAAGACAGTGGAGGAATTCTCATCCTGAAAGAGTCTGCGGATCCGAATATTTCCAACCTTCGAGAATTGAATCCTGCATCCCATTTTATAATCCAATATTAAGAAGCTATAAGGAGACTGAGTGACTGCTCATATAAGTACCTACAGTATACTATGCTGCATCTGCATCTGCATCTGCATCTGGGTCGCGAGGTGTATGTCCCGGGTTCTTGAATGCATTTTACAATCCGTCTAAATTACCACTGTTATATTCTATTTTATATATTTTATGTCTAAGGCATCGAGCCGGTCCAAAGCCTGACTACTGGCAATGAAATTTGTGGTTGAAGGTGCGTTGCAAGTTGCTTGGCTAAAGATCCCTGCACGCTTCAAACTCCTTTCGTGAATCTGAGACACAACGGATCCCCCCAGAAAAAGCAACTGAGCGTCCAGAAATCAAAGTATTCTGGGCAACAAAGAGAAAAGAAAAAAAAAAAAAAAAGAAAAAAAGAAAATTTTACAGGTCAGAGGTGTCTCCGGATTCTTCACTCTCTCAGCATTTAAATTTCAACAGCGCCGTCTTCAGATATAACAAGCCCCATTCCATTCAGTTGAGGCACAGCCGGCCAACAACCATCGTCTGTTGCTATCGTAAGGTGTTAATACCGCCATCATCCATACAATTGATTCACTGCTCAGCACCAACAGAAACACCATGATACCCGTCCTCCGAGCAATAATTACAAACACCCCAATATCAGCAGAATAGCCATTCCTTCGGCGACGCATCCATCTTTTACGAACCATCACTTACCTGTCCATATTGCAATGTCGCATCCATCTAAACGGCCGAAGCTGCATGGGCAGTCCCCAAACAACTCGATATCCGCCTTCTCGCAAGTTCGGAAACAACGGAGCAATTCAGTGCAGGAAACACTTCGCTCTAGTACCGGCCAAGGCAAACACACAAAGTTTCAATCCGAGTCGCCCGAACCTACCGATACACCCTTATCTAAGTCCAAACCTACCCTGAACAGAGTCCCAAATATTCCAAGTGCCCAGAAGGCTGAAGTTACGACGGAGGGATTGACGGAGATTGAGGCGATAGAGCTACGACGGAAGAATGAGAAAGCGAAGAAGAAGCATGAAAAGAAAGAGAAGAAGCGTAGGAGGAGAGAGGAAAGGAACAGGAGGAAATCTGAGGGTGATGAGGATGATGGTGAATATTCCTCATGGCACGGGTTTGACGATGAGGCCGAAGGAGACCTCGTTCGCCCACATAAGAAGAAGCAAAAGAGTCTTGTTGAAGAAGCTGTTGTAGTAGAGCTCGAAGAGAAACAGAGGGTCAACGGACTTACCTCGAAGCAGCCTCAGCCTGTGGTGGAGGATGAAGTGTCCCCCCGCATAAATAAAGCTAATTCGGTATTATCTGAGAGAAGCCCCAAGAAGAAAAAGAAGCGGAAATCAGATTTACACCAATCACCTGCGGATAACCCTGTCGGGGAAAGCTTTATATTAAATCATAGTAATGGGACAAGCAACATCTTGCCAGAATCACTTACAGCCCCGCTAAATGAGCCCAACCCCGCTAAAGGAGCAAAGAAGATCCAAACCGTATGGGAGAGACTTTCAACACAGATGAAACCTCAATCAAATGAGGTAGAATCGGTCGGGTCTTCGCGAAATTCAGCGGAGGTGCAGTTTGAGACGCCAGCCCAGCAGTCAGAAACTTCAATGGTCACAATACATTCTGCTGACGCAATATCGCCCGAGCCACAACCGACAAAACCTACGTCGAAAGTGTTAAAGCCACCTGGACAGCCTCGGGTTTATAAAAATTTGCCATCTAAATACAAGTCACCGACACCACAGGATGTCGGAAACGACTCAATTGCGGGACTCGTGGACCCAAAGACGCCAGTTCTTTCAAAACCACAAGCAAAAACCAAGTCACAGGTTTCCCAGGAACTCCAAGAAGTTCGGAAGACGCTACCGATTTGGAACTTCCAGGGCGAGATACAGTCTACAATTCTAGATTCTGATACTATGGTTTTGGTCGGTGAAACAGGTTCAGGTAAATCTACTCAGATTGGCCAATTCCTACTTAATCAGCCTTGGATGTCGCGAGCCTCGGATGTAAAAGGCAAGACGTACGGCGGCTGCATAGCCATCACTCAGCCTCGTCGAGTGGCGGCCATTTCTCTTGCTCAACGTGTATCAAACGAGATGGGCACCTATTTGGGTAAAGAGGTGGGTTACTGCGTCAGGTTCGACGACCAAAGTCAGAGAGACACCAAGATCCGGTACCTGACAGACGGGATGCTTCTCAACGAAATATTAAGAGACCCGGAACTTTCACGATACTCCGCTGTTGTGGTCGACGAAGCCCATGAACGCAGTGTATCAACAGATCTTGGCTTGGGCCTTCTGAAAGGTATCGTGGAGTCCCGAAGGAAGAAAAAGGTACCCTTAAAACTTATTGTAATGAGCGCCACCCTTGATATTGAAAAGATGACCCGATTTGTTGGTGCATCCCCTGTACCAGACCCAGATGCCGATGATATACCACCAGCCCCTGTATGCAAGATTCCTGGAAAGATATACCCGGTTGATATCTACTATACGCCCAACACTATCGACAACTTTCAGACGGCTGCGGTGAAGACTATTTTCCAGGTCCATTACCAGCAGCCCTGTCCAGGGGATATACTGGTCTTCTCTACAGGCAGCGAAGAGATTGAAGATTTGGCATCGACAGTTGAGGAGCTCGCATTGCAAATGGAAGCAGATAAACCCAAAATGCAAGTTTTGAAATTATATGCCAGCTTGGATCCTTCAGAGCAGCAGAAAGTCTTCACGAAGGGTAATCCAAACGCTCGGAGGGTGATCATAGCAACAAACATTGCAGAAACATCCGTCACCGTCCCCGGCGTTAGACATGTGATCGATTGCGGCAAAGTCAAGATGAAGAGATTCAGACATCAGTTAGGTATCGAGTCATTATTAGTCACGGATATCTCACAGGCTTCTGCTCTACAACGTAAAGGCCGTGCTGGCCGTGAAGCCCCAGGTACTTGCTTTAGATTATATCCTGAGGATTTTTTCAAGAAGTTCGCAAAGGCTACCGAGCCTGAGATACTTCATTGCGACCTTGCGGGTGCTCTACTCACGTTGAAGGCGAGAGGTGTGGACGACATCTTCAACTTTCCGTTCTTGGACCGGCCGAATAGACAGAGTTTTGAGAAGGCCCTTCTAACACTCCATACACTTGACGCCCTCGATAACGCTGGGAAGATTACGGATATTGGGAGAAAGATGAGCAGATTCCCTCTCCCTCCGGTGCAAAGTCGGGTTATCGTAGCAGCCGGCGAAGAGGAAGCGTCAAGCAAGGATGAGGATGAGGATGTTCTAGTTGATGTCATTGATGTCCTTAGTTGTTTGTCAGTGGACGGGAATATTATTCTACAATCTACGAGGTGGAACAAAGTCTTCGATGATGGGAAGAAATCGGAGGATCCCCTGGTACCATCGAAAAAGAAAAAGAGAAAGGCAAACAAGGAAGACTCTGACGAGGACCAAACAATCGAAGAAAAGGTCCACAGCAAGCGCATGGAAGTCGTCCACCCGTCTGGTGACCATCTCACCTATCTTAACATCCTCCGGAGATACTTGAGCAAGCGACCAGCGGAGCGGAAGCAATTCTGTCAAGACTACCAGGTTTCCTACCCGCTCATGAGGAAGGTGGAAAATATTCGGAAGCAGCTGAGGAATTATTGCCGCATCGATAATGTTGGTGATTTACCACGTGACAGCGACATGAAGTATGAAAGCGAGACGATGGTAGCCAGGTACCCGAGAGTTAGCGAGAAGCAAACAGAAAGGATACTAAGGTGCTTTTTGAAGGGAGTGGGTGTAGGGAATGTAGCAAGAAGGGTGGCAGGAGGGAAGTATAGGACTCTGACAGCTAGCGGGAATGCGGCGAGTGGTGTGGATGTTGGAGTTCATCCCAGCAGTTGCCTGATGTGGGAGAGGAATGGGAGTGAAAGTAAGAAAGCCAAGAAGGAGAAAGATGCGGAGGATATGAGAAAGAGGGAAGAAGGGTTTGGAGAAGCGGTGATGTACCAGGATGTGGTTTGGACTAGTAAGGCATTTATGAAATGTGTCAGTAGGATCAAATTGGAATGGGTGGCGGAGATGTGGGCAGAGTGAGGGTGGGGCAGGTCGTGTATTTATATAGCATGGTCTAGGGATCTTGTCACTTGCATAGGGAATGATACCAACGTGTGGAGTTTTGGAATACTATCCTTCAACTTTCGATTCGAATCTCTAATTCATCGTATATACATGAAATAAGGTTAGAATATGATACTAATTTCTTATATCCACCTTTGCTAATGAGATCCATCTGCTCAAACACCGAGTTCGCGACACAAAGAGACCACCATTTCGGTAACCCTGTCCAAGAAAGTATTTAGCTAGCAAATGTGGGAGGAATACATGCGTGTACATCAGAAATTTGGATCACACATCGAATCTGAGGAGCGTAATTTTAGCACCTTAAGGTATACCCGAAGAACCCAGGAGCCACGAGATATCCAGGATAGAACAGGGAGGGAGGGGGATACTCACCTAATACTATAACTCACACCCTGCTCGAGTACCGCATACTAACCACCACACACCAGAAAGAGCCAAAAGGAACCCATCTTCACATCTTACCTATAATAGAATAGTAGGAGAGGAAGGGAGGGCAGGAGAGGGGTAAAGATGAACTTACTCACAACGAGATAACGATGGTTGAACACACACATCACGATGTCACGATTGATGGCGTGCACACTACGCTGTGAGCGTGATTTATGTCAGTGAAATTCTCAATCGAAGGGGTGTGAAGAAGGGGACTCACAGTCACGATTGGGTGGGCAAATGTCAATGACGATAGGAGGAAGACCCTGTCCCTCCGCCCCCCACTGTCTTTCCTCTTTTTCTTTCTTTTTTTTCTCTCTTTTTTTCCTCTCTTTTTTTTCTCTTTTTTTTCTCTCTTTTTTGTCTCTTTTTTGTCTCTCTCTTTTTTTTCATCTTGCTTCTTCTTCTTCTTCCCTTTTTTTTTTCTTTCTCTTTTTTCCTTTTAAAAATTAAAGGGTCTTCCTCAAAGGTGGCATTGACACATGCTTACGGGGCCTAAAGGAGGTGAATGTTGTTGAACATTCACCAAGCTACTATAATCATTTAGTAAGCAGGTGAAAACCAGATGGAGAAAGAAGTTAGCAAATTATACTTACCGGGTTACGACTACGAAATGGCATCTACACACAACATCTAGCTAGATGATGATTGAGACAGTTAGCTTTATTGTTTGCCAATATATCTAATCTCCGTTTCCATCTAGGATGGATGAGATGTGAAGATGGGTTCCTTCTTGGCTCTTCCTGGTGATGGCGATGCGGTTGGTCGGCGTATTCTGATATGGTGGTTGTTCTGGTGATGGTTGACAGGATTGAAGGCAATCAGGATGAGTTGGGAATAGAGATGGAGACGGAGGTAGTAGATGAAGGTGGATGAAGGTTGATGGTTGAATGTTGAAATTGACGGGATGTATGTTGCTCGAAGGAGGAAATTTAATGGATGGAGGGATGAGTTGTAGAGGACCCACACAAGTTTTAGGAATAATTTAAATAGAAATAATAATAATAATAATGATTATTTTTGAATGATGTTTGTGGACGTGGTTTCAATTTCTGTTTGACGAATTAAAATATTTTAATAATAATTCATATATAATAGTAGATCTGAGACATGATCTAGGATACATGTGTGAATCGACAATCTTTGCAATATACTAAGTATCTCAGTTGCTAAGATCAACATGGCTAATGCACTTTTCTGGCCATCCTAGAGCCACTCACAAACATGTAATCGTCTTGTTTAATATCTGAACAATATGATGCAGAGCTTCGAGCTTACCGGTGCAAAGACTAGCTAATTCCGAGTTCAGTACTGCTTAGCGTGCGTCTACCATGTGCGTACAATAATCCATCAACTAACCCCAGGATTAAAAGGCATCTCAAGTTTGATTAGAAAGCAACTAGCAATGTACAAGCTCTTATTGCTGGAAGTTAATCTGGGGAAGATGCACAATCTGGGGTATCATATCATCCGGACGAGTTACGGATCTAGCTTAGATATTAAAGCAGGGCCACCTGCGAAGTGATCATTTTAGTACCTTGCATCGGAGCTGTCGGAGCACTAGTAGATAGACTTCTATTGATCACTTGCAGGGTGTAAAATTGATGTGCATGACTCCATGACGATATATATGTGTATAACTCTTTAAGGGTAATTTGAGCTCGAATTTAAAACCGTTCATTTCTATGCGTTTAGTTAGCAGTAATAGTGGAGTAGTGGGTACTCGAGTCTATAAGCAATATATATATCTTTTATATCTCTCTTCTATGTACCTCTGGTTACGTAATATATGGGGGGATACCTACAGCAGGTGTTGTTATGATCATGCGATCAAGGATACGGGTTAAGGGTCCTGCTCCTGTCATCTGCGAAGGGTCACACGAGCATCGACAACACAAAAAATCCAACAGCGACGTATCAACACAGGTCACTCTAAAGACACCTCCAGCGTGCGAATATCACAAAGATGGCAAGGTATCACGTTGTATTATATTAATGACCTTTCCGAGTTACGTAGAGGAATGGAAGTTTATAAATACAAGGTCAGGCTCCACAAAATCCTGATGTTGAGTCTCAAGTTCATTCATACCGCTAGCTTTCCAGAATCTGCCACATTATAAGATATATAGTGATACCCCAGACTTTTTCCTAGTTAATTTTCTATACTCTTTCAAGATGGCTTCTGCTCGTGGCGCCTACACCAAAGTTAGAATTTTCTTCAGAGATAGAGTCTTTTACGTTAAACGCTGGTACCATCGGGTCGTTCGAAAGAAGGTCACCATCGAGATCGAACCTCACGATTAATTTTTTCCTCCCCTTCATTTATGCCCGACAGATATACACTTCGACGCCTCTGGTTGAAGAAACGGGAGGTCAAGTACTTTAGCTTCCCGGAATTTATCGACCGCAGCCCAGACAAACCCAAACGACTCCGAAGAGCACGGTCGCTTCAACCAACAGAGCTCGAAACGAATAATGAAAATTACATTTCCTTTAATCGCAACAACGACAACGACTACAAGAAAACCTTCGCTTCTAAATACTTTCCTTTCTTTTCTACTTCTTCTCGTCACCCCTAGCATTTCCATAGATCAAGGTTATGACGACCATACTATTGCCGCAGACCCGGAGCGGGTGGTGCGAGAATCTGCCCCACTATGGCTCCTACCTATCGGAACCTGCCTGCCCACCTCCGCAGTCTCGGAGCAAGGAATACAAAACAACGGCACCGAATCTGATATCTGCCAGCTTTACGGTTCTCTCAACTCTGACTGTCCCATACAAACTCCTTTCGACGGCTCTTACAGCAAATCAACGGCGTTCCCCACGTATTTCCTCTTCAGGTACTGTCCGAACGTGAATCAATATAGGGTGCTTTACGACTTGTATTTTCAGAAGGATACTGGGCATAAGCACGATTGGGAGTGGGCGGCGATTACTTTCAAGCAAAATCAGACGACGGATTGGAGGTGGAGGAAGGACAAGCTGATTCTTCAGAATGAGGGTACCAATTCTGTTTTCGATTGGAAGGATATACCCGAAGCGTATTCTGAAGGAGATGATATCCACAACAACTCCGGCCCGAACGGTGATCATCCAAAGTTGTATATCGGGAAATTTCGTCACTCGGTGCATATGTATCCGTTCACTTCTGCGCTGAGCAAGCGTCAATGCATGTACAATGGAGCTCCTGTTTACGGAAATTGGGATTACAGGGAGGCAGATTTTTATTATCCAGCTCAAGAGTGGTTGGTGAGTGGGGATGTTGTTCGTAAGGGCTGGACGTGGGGGAAGTCTGATAGTCCTCCGCCGGCGTTCTTGAGTGATGGCAAATATGATTTGTGTTACTTGCGGGTTGATGTTTCGTCATGATTGCATTTAGTATTGCATTTGCATTTTTGTCACTTTCTTTATTTCATTGCATGGGTTCGGCGCGATAGGTTTTTTTGAGTATACATGTTATTATTAATTTCCGGCACACTCGTTTACATTTATGAATAATTATCATTTATAGCCGCCTGGCTAACCAAATTGATATTTAACTCCCTTGCAGAATGCGTAATTGTAGATTAAGAGTATTGGGATCTTCGAATATCCCGGACAAACCAGCTTCCTTTTCTTCCGTCCCATTCCTGCTCGTACTGGAGCAATCTAGCATGGCTTCCAGGCAAAGCCCCTATTGGAAAATACATTAGTCAAGTTACAAAGCACTCACGGAAGCTATTATTGTCTTACCTCCAGCACCCCACGCTAGATAATCTAAAGGCTTGACCGCACCCCTCTCCCTAGCAAATGCCAAAGCCCTCTCCTTAGCATCCGCGATCTGGTTTTGGTAGTACCACATGAATAAGCGAACTGCAATATTTGACGGCAGGCCACCCGTAAAGTAAAGAGCCGTCAATAGTCCACTGACAACTCCAGCTATCGATGTCTTGATGACGTATCCAACGAACTGAATCGGTAAAGCGGGAAGAGACGATCCTTTCAAGATGCCAAAGGATGTGAAGGACTGGTGGATTGTGTATTCTGGGCTCTATTTTCATGTTAGTCCAAGGGCCTAACCAACTACCATTTGCAATGGACCCATACCACGACTAGAATCTTATCATTCTCATCCGTCACTACAAATCTATAAAACCCGTCTTGCGTCGTTAACGGGATATGCACGCTTATATGCGTAACCGAGTCAAATCCCTTAATATTCGCATTCGTAATCTCCTCCCCCGCCGCAGCAGCATTAAGATCGTACGTCGCAACATCCTTACAAAACGACTTTGAAGGTGTAATCTCCGTCCCATCACCGCTCGTATAAACCATTCTCCCACCCGACGAAAAAGTCTTCAACTCTACATGCGGCGTAACATCCCTCCAACTCTTTTTCGCTTTCGACCCCGTCCAGCTAGCGGAATTCCAACCAAAGAATCCATCGAACCATCCTTTTCTCATACGATATACTTTGAATTTTGGCGGTAAACCTTGGCTCGAAGGATGAAAGACTGGAAAGTCGACGGATGATTGGATTAGAGTGTATCTATCCCGCAAGCCTTGACGTAAGATGGCAAAGTTTGGTGTGATTGTTACTGTTGAGCCGATGTATGCATCTTTGGAGTAGCGGGCGGTGAAGCGAATCGTGCGGTAGAGCATGCGTGCGGTTTTTGCTATTGCTTTTGGGAGGATGGTTATCGCTGAGCCGTTGCTCGTGCTTGTAGGCTGAGTACTCGCATCTGACATTGTAGACAGGCTTGTAGATTTATCTTTTTAACCTTATTAATGAATATTAATGAAGAATCTTTAGCACCTGTGGCTGCGATTGTCTGAGCTGAGGCCGATAAGTCAGTTTAAGTGCTGACTGAATATAGCCGTTTCGCTTTTGAATATGATCATTAAGAGCTACAAAAGATTGAGAAATTTATTGAGGAAATCTAAAACTAATTCTAAGGTCAAAACTTTAAATACCGAGGTTCTTTTGGCTGTTGCACGCAACTGCGGACCTGGGCAAGCTATCATCAACGCATTCCATATGACATCATGGTTCTGGCATTCTGACACACGGATGCGGCAGTGCGACACAGAATACGACATGCAACAACGCTGCCCCAATTCTCCCACGTGCTTTCACTGAACAAGAGCAGAGTAATGCTAGTGTTCAGCAAGTTGTACATTTGGCTGCTCGCATATGTTGGTTATTAGCGATAGCTTTAAAGAATAATTAATAGTCTGAATAATTTTTGAAGTAGTGAAATAGATATCGATTTTCTGCAGCTGCAGATGTTATCACAGCGTTTTCGGGGTGCCAAAAAATCAGTATACTAGTGTTCTCAAGTCATCTCACTATTGGAATTACTATATAGGTACCTAAGTAGTATCCCCATAATTTTGATTATCTCTTGTTTCCACAAACGCCGCAGTATAATACATCCATAGAGTTCCGGTAACCCGAATCGCTGTTTTTGCAGGAACTGCTCCTGCATTTCCATGCTTCGATATCATCCCTCATAACATTGGAGCAGACAATGCAAGTAATTGCAAGAGCTTCATTCAAGACTTGACAGGCATTGCATATCCTTTCTTTTGCCTCCGACTGTGAATTATAGCTCTGCGCCTTGCTACTGTCACTTAAACTTGCCGGTGGTTTCTTCGGCTCCTGCCTTTTGCTTGGTAGACCCTCCTGTTCATCATCGTCTGACAGTACAATTGGTGAAGGTTGCTTCTGTCGCCTTCTAGGCGGAACCTTATCCAGATCTTGAGAGTCTGAATCTGTATCTTCTTCCTTGGTGTTGCTCTCGGCGCCTGTATTCTCGATATCGGGAAATGCATTCGTTGACGGCTCAACTTTTTGGTTACCTCCACAAGCAAAGGCACTCATTTCCTCCATCATCGCATTCATATCAACTTCGTCGTCCTCCATCTTTATCATTTCTCCTTCCTCTTCTTCGCTTTCACTTTGAGTTTCCTCCTCTTGCTCCTCTTCCTTAACTTCCTCTTTCTTCTGAGTCTCAAATCTCCTTAATGCGGCTTCTGCTCGCAAGTCTCTTCCTCTAGCACTACCCGCAACCCTCGGCTTTCCTTTTGATTTCTTGCCCTTCTCGAGTTCCTGCCTGAGATCTTCATCTCCTCCAACCGTGTTCCCTTCTAAGCTTCCAAACTTTTTGATAATTCTCCTTCTCTTCTGCTCTTGATAGTCGACTTTCTTCTTCGGATCTTTCTTTTTCCTTTTCTCCCGTTTATATACACCCCCGCATAAATCTTCCGGTAATTCTTCTTTTGGAATTAGACGTTCTAAAGTCAGGTCTGTTGAAGGGTGAAGCGAACGACCCCTCCCCCAGAAACCATCCCCTGCGTATCCTTTGGACTTGAGTTCTGAGAGTTCTGCCATGTACCCCAAACGATGTTTATGAAAACGCCGAGAGTGGTTCTTCGACAACTATTAGCTTCTCCCACAGTTCCTTTGATAGAGGATAAATCGTACCATCTCTTTGCTAAATACGCTATTAGCCAGAGACACCAGAACTCTCAATATCGTAATGAACTTACTTATGTGCTAGCTCATGTAGCATAACGGACTGTATCATTGGCATCGGTAACCACATGCCATTGTGTGGACTTCGTAGAACAAGTTGGATTACCTCTCCGCCATTGAAGTTGCGTCCCCAGAATTCTCTATTTGGTGGAAATTCTTCTAGGCTGAGGAGCTGTTTAGCTACCCAACATCCGAGAGTAGAATAACAGTATTCCGCTTACGCCATAACATATAAATAGTGCTTCTTCATTATCTACACTCTTTGTCAGCTTGTAACTTCAGTACCTAGAGAGTGCTACTCCAATATCTCTACTCACGGGATATACAATTGCAGCAACCCGCTCTAGAATATCTTGTGCTATCTGTGTTGTGATGCGTTAACACTATTTCGTGCGTCATGCTTCCATGCTTCCATGGGCCTCGCCGAGCTATAGGGCAAGCATACAGCTTTATCCGGTCCTTCTAGAGGTTTTATAAAGTTGATATTTTTGTTTGGGCGTTGTACCCGCTCGTTTAGACCTGTAACAGCGTCAGCTAGCCGCTAGTGTTCAGAGAGTAGCCAGTAGCCATCATATCGAATATATTTCTATTACTTACGTTCAAACCCCAGCGGCATCTTGAATGTCTTAGGCTACTGAGGCCAAGCTATCGAAGATTCAGAAGTAGCCTCAGTGCCTCTTTTAAATTACTAGGTGGATTAATATAGTTGATCTGTTGAAAGGGCGATGTTGATCAAGCAGTATTGTATGTTCAAGGAATGTGTTTCCAGGAAGACGCGTTTGTTGCATGCTTACAAAGCTAAATTGCACGCAGTCACACCTCAGGTGAAAGTATGATAAGTCTAGGCAGCAATCGGCGGAAGCACCGGCCGATTGATGTCTCAAATGGAAAGGTCTGGATAGGATAACCCCTTCTGGATTCAATAGAGCTGTATGACTGCTACCAATGGAGCTGCAGACATGCTTAAGAAGGCATCTGACAATAGGCTGTTACTACAACTACATTGTTGGTCTTGAATAGTTTCACCAAACAGGTTATATTACAAAATGTCAAACCCTTTTGCTGCATCCGAGGCAGAATTCTCGACCTTGCTGTCCCAGATACAGAATGCTGTAACCCAATATTATATTTCAAAGCCACCTACAAGCATACGCCCTTCAAAACATGCCCTCGAAATCCAGGCCGAACCAAGTCCGCTAAATAATGAACCCCAAGGGTTGCAGAAAACTGTTCAAGGCCTTCTCAATGCACTTGTCCCTGGGATATTTGCCCAATCATCTCCACATTTCTATGGATTTGTTACCGGTGGGGCCTTGCCGCCGGCTCTCCTAGCTGATTTCCTGGTGACAATGCTGGATCTCGATGTGATGGTACATCTTCCAAATGACAGTATTCATACGACAATAGAGCGCCACACAATTTATATGTTGTGCGACCTTTTCCACCTCCCACGCAGCTTTGCACTGGGCAGCACAATAACTACAGGCGCTACAGGAAGTAATATCCTCGGCCTTGCATGTGGTCGCGAGTGGTTGCTCTCTCGAGATGACCCGAGCTGTAGTGTTGCAAAGCTCGGATACTTGCAATCCGCCCTGAAATCTGGAGTCCACAATGGAGTCAAGATCATTGTCGCACGGCCTCACTCGTCCATAGCGAAGGCTGCTGCAATTCTTGGCCTCGGCTCTGAGAATCTGATCAATCTCCCAGCGTCGGACGAGGAGCCTTGGAATATGGACTTGGAAGGGTTGGAAAGGCTCCTTTCTCATCAAAAAGAAGAAAAAGTCAGGTATCTTGTTGTAGGCCAGTTAGGAGAGGTAAATACTGGACGATTTATGAACAATATCCCACTCCTTCGAGAACTTTGCACCAAATATGGCGCCTGGCTGCATATCGATGCAGCCTTCGGGTTACCCGCCCGATGTGTGAGTGTGTATGATGAGCAGACCGAAAATTTGGCGGATTGGGAAAAGGTATACGAATGGTGTTCAGGCGTCGAATTAGCAGATAGCATTACCTCGGATGGCCACAAGTTGATGAACGTGTGAGTTTGAAAGCGATAACCGAACAGAAACTAGAAGCTGACGAGACATTAGACCGTACGATGCTGGTCTATTTTTCTCTCAGCATCCAAATGTCTTGCAAACGGTGTTCCAAAATCCCGGCGCCGCCTATCTAGCGACCTCGGGCAACGATATAGTAGCTCCATGCGTAAGTCCCAAGTTACTACCCCTCCTTTCGGAAAGCTTCCTGTTCACTCAGAATAGAACATCAATATCGAAAACTCCCGTCGGTTCCGAGCCCTTCCTATTTACGCTGCTCTGACAGCTCTCGGGGCATCAGGATATAGTAGTCTAATCAGACGACTAATCCTACACGCCAGATTGATCGCAAAGATTCTTTCGGAAGAAGGGCTCCGGGAGCATTATGAAATATTGCTTCCGGACCTAGATGATATGTTTATGGTGGTATTATTTAAGGCAAAGAATCCGGAAATCAACGAAACGCTGGCGGAGAAGATAAATTCAACGGGTAAGATATGGGTGAGCGGAACCTCATGGGGAGGCTCTAAAGCCGTGAGGATAGCTGTTGCAAACTGGCGAGTTCATTTAGAGGAGGAAGGTTTTGGTGGGGTGGCTATCGTCCGACAGGCATTGAGGAAGGCCGTTGGTCTGGACGAGTAATATATGATGTGCTAAACGTCTCTAAGATGAAACGATGATGTACTAGCTAAACTCAGCGTCCGCCTTCAATCTTGCCAGCAAAATCTAGTAATCGTATCTTCATTGCATCCTTTGGATGCAGTGTTGCCACAAAGGATCGAACTAAGAATCTGGATGCCGCTGAATCGCGGGATAGCTTTGTATATGTGTGTGGGTCGTCTTCAAGTATCTTGTTCAACATAGCCTGTTGTATGGGTTAAAACTTATACTTCGCAACAAGATGATTTAAATGTGCAAATACCTCGATCAGGCTGAGAAGCTCTTCGCCAGCTTTCTTCTCTGGGTCGCCCGACCCACTCTCTTCATTCCCATCTCCCCATAACTCGTCAAGCCTTCTTTGGCCTCTCTCCCTTGCTTTCGCAGCTTTGCCCTTCCTCGACGGGACGTCTTCTACCTCGAGGTACTGCCTCAAGGCTTCAATGTCGAGTTCACTCCCCACGACCGGGCCACCCGCTTCCTCAACCGCAATCATAGCTCCAAGCCTCCCTTTAACGAACTTTCCAAGGTCTTTGACCAGTCTGGCGCTTGTCCCCGCCATTTCTTTTCGCATTTTCTCGTACTCTGCAGCTTTTCTCTTATCCCTTTGATCTTGGCTTTCATTTAAACTCCCAGCGGCTTCCAGCTCCGCAATCTTTCTTCGAAGTTCTCTTTCCATCTCTTCCGCATTATCCACCCAGCCTTTTTCCCTTCTTACAACCTTCTTCATGTCATCCAGCTTTCTTTCCGTGTCAGTGATACCTTTCCGGCTTTCCTCAATGACTCTCATAACACCCCTTAACGCTAGCAAAGTATCCAGTCCAGCCTCTTCCCCAGGTATCCACGGTAGCTCTCCGAAAGCTTTCTCTGATCCATTCTTCAGGCCTATAACTTTTGCAGCTTCTATCTTTTGAGGTGTCGCATCCTCTCGTTTTCGCAGCGCATCGAGCTGTGATCTAAGATCTCGAATCGCGTCCTCTTGCCTTCGAATAAGATCGTTCAAAGTTTGGATATTCTGATTGACGGACGAAACATGCTGAGCTTCAGCAGCTGCGACGGTATCGAGGTGTGTTTCGGTAGGCTTAGGGTAATTGTTTATTAAAGCGGTATGAAGATACGACGTTTCTCGTAGCTCTTGAAGGCGGGATATAACCGCAGGTGAAAATGGGGAGTCGTAATCCATGATTGTATTGTATTAGTATTTCGAACTATTTAAACGGCTTTCTCAAATGCGGACGGTGGCTTGCAGAGTTTGTCACTGAAATCGAGAAGACGGCTACTGCGTTAAGTCCGGTTCACACAACCAGGAAGACGCGATGTTTGGGTGGATAGACGTGTTGAACTGGATTAGGTCAACACAACTTCGATTCTAGTCCCAACCTATCTATTCGATTTAGAACGAGGTCTCTAGAGAGCTATATAGGGCACTTAGGAGTATGAAAATTGTAGCTTTAGTGAATAGGTAATCTTCTTTGGGTCCAATAAATATATTATTTCAGAGCAGGCTCTATCCGCATCACATTTCGTCGAAAAGGTCAGCGAGAATTGCATCCTCTAAAGCATCCTCATCCATCTTACCCATCCCATATGTATTCTCAAAACACCAGATGCTTAGATATCTCAAGAACGCGGTAATGACCTTCTTCGCTTCTGCACCATTTCCGTTCGTATTAATGAGGCTAGCATCTCGCTCTCGAATCATAAGACGCCTTGTTCCACTAGCTCCGCTCGATGCGATATCTATGCTATCTCTTCGGCCGGCTCGGCTTTTACTCTCAGTCAGCTCTCGGCCAACATAGTCTGCTAGGGCTATTGATGGAACTTCAACCGCGTAATCAGGTTTGTAGACAGCCTCCACTGTATCAGTAATAAACAACCACTCGTTTAACTGCCACTCATCGGGCTGAACAACGAGAAGGGTGTCTAGTAGTTTGCATCCCTCAATTAAACTGCTGTCAGTATAATTTTCTTCTGCTCCTTCTCTTGGTGGGCGGTTCTTCGTCAATGACATCAGTAAATTCTGCAGCTCAGCAACTATGATGGGCCAGAAGCTTGTCAAATGAATGCTGCTGATTCTCAATACTAATGCTCTAAGGAACAAGTACACTTCAGCACGAGTTGCAGCACTAGGGCTTGTGACATTAGTAGCACCAAGCACTTCTAGGATTTTTCCCTCAAAATCCTGTAAATAGACTACAAAGTAGTCTTTCTCGCCAGCAATCAGAAGAGTGGCCATTCTTCGTAACACCATTCCGACCCGCTTGTCTGCTTCTGCCCGAGCACTTGCAGCTCCGACGCCAAACAGTACACCTGCTGTGGCCGGAGGCGTTATCCTAATTAGGAGGTCCAGCATTCGCTCTTTATCACTGATAACCCATTGCCTCAGAAGTGGCTTCCAGTACTTCTTCATACTCGAGACATTCGCCGTGAAGAATTTAGCGTCATGGAAGGCATCAGACACTTCTTTCCTCCATAGTTTCTGGGTATTTGGGATCCTTGTAATCTGGTATAACATTTCCAATAGGGGACCTGGCAGCGCTACAGGGAACGCCTTAGAGCGAAGGGCGGGGGCCACTAGTGAAGAGACAATTGTCGTTACAGCCGTTAGCGTTCGATCTGGCTCGACAAGTATCTTCCGAAGCTTTGGTACTATCGTATTCAGGATGGTAGTAATATCGTCGACTGCCGGTTCGACTTCAGAAGGCTTCCTATCGCCGATGCTGATATCCGGAATAATCCCAGCAGGTCGTAGAGTGAAAACCGAGGAAAGAATTCGGATGAAAATATCCTATCGAAGTAAGCATGCATAGAATTATAATTGACTAGAACGGGAACTTACACCAAGGTCCTTCCGCATCTTCTTTTGCTCGCCAAATATAGTGTTGTCGACCTTTTCCCCGATTATCGCGGTAAAGTGCAGTAATAATGGTATTGTTTGGCGGTGTGGGAATGGATTCTTCAGGACATCGGAGAGGAATAGAAGACAATCAGACCATATCTCTTCCATTGCATCATCCTCAAGGGATTTTACATACTCCAACAAGAACGATGCAACATCGAGGTCTGTCAGTTCTGATGTTAGGGATGACCTTCTATTTTGTTCAAGCGCCGCTGCGTTCGTTCTGCTGAATATACTATTGAATATCGCGCCGATAGTATGCTTTGGCCGAGATGCGTCTAAAACGTGCACCAACTTAAAGACGGAATTGTTCCTTCCACTGATTTTCGAACCCCAGATCTCTATTAAGGTCTCCAGACACTCAAGTGTCTCAACTTGGTAGAGATGCTCCAATATCCTCCTCGCTCTTGCCCTCATTCTCGAAGAGGTATATCCATAGGATGCGGAACAACTACCATCACTAGTAAATCCTGAGCTTGCATCACCCCACGACCATATTGAGAAGCATATCCTGACAGTATCTTGAAAGCAAAGCAAAACAGTTAATCGGTTGTTTGCCTTAGAGCTTTTCGCCATCGCCGTTTCTCCCGTAAAAACTCCGGATACCATATTCCCGAAAAAGCCGGTATGCTCGTGTGGAGTTTTGGGGATAGCAGTCCTGATTTCGGCAGCCATTATTTGGTCGTGTGCTGCAGCTATTAAGTGTTCCAGCCCATTTAACATGGCAACGAGGGTGGTCTCTGGAGTGTTTATCGGCACAATAGACTCTTTGAATTGTTGTTTTAGGATATCAAAAGTTTGTCGAACTTGTTTGCATATACACTCGACCAGTGGAAGAAAAACTTGAAAGATCACAGGCGTCAACAGGGGCAGGCATTCTGTCAAAAAGTTTATCCAGCTGTCGAGTACAGGCCTTGTGCTAGGAGACGAAAGCCCATCTATTAAAACTTGGATTAAGTCCTGAGGGGGAGTTGGTTGTGCCATTGCCATCTCCTTTTCCAACTCAGCTGTGTTAGATATTCGTAAGCTGCCTTTGCTATCTCTAGAGGCTGGGGGCTTGGCTTGAGCGAGCTGGGCGAGTTGCGAGTTTGGACGATGCAGACTCAACTTGAGCGATGCAAAAAGGACATCCAGAATGGCGACTTGGACGAAAGTATCGCCCATTTTCAGAGATTCATTCAATCGTTTTGTTAGTTTCACCTCAAGCCCTAATTCCGCGAGTGAAACCGAGTATGGGCTCAAAAGTAGTTGATGCAGCACGGATAGAGCAGACCGATGGAGTCGCGTCACGGACCGAACCAATAATGGGTCGGAGCCATCCCCAGGAAATTTTGTCAGAGCATAGTACGAGAGCTCAGCGAAAACAAGCTGCAAGGTGATGTTCTCCTCGGTTATAGCTAAAATACTGTTAACAATCGCCTTAGAACAGTACTAGAATCCACTTACAATCATCGAGGTACTCGTGCAACCAAGCGAAGCTAGACAATCTTGCCTCTGCAAGACTTACTAAAATCGTTTCTGTCGAATAGCGCAAGATGTTATTCAGGGTTTGGAAATAGTATATGCAAGCATCGATATCCGTGTCATCAGTTATGCTTTGCTCCTTAAGGGAAACTTTGACGCCAGTTGGCGAGGGAAGTCCGAGGAATGGAAACTGCAAGAACTTGAGAAGCAGTATATCAAATAATCTATAAAGTCAGGGTTCAGCCTACAAACAGTTCCGACGGAGAGAGGATATGTATACCTGTCAGTCGATGACAAATTTTGGAGCCAACCGCGGGTGTGGACATTTCTTTCTTCATTGTCATCACCTAGAGCGTCTAATAATAGAAGCAATGGCCGCGATAGGACCATCTTATAATCTGAGAAATTGCTGCTATGATTCCAAAGAACAGCAAAACGCCGGCCAGGTTCCGCAGAAGTTTGCATCCCAGACTCAACCATCAAAGTGCAAATGGCAGCTTCTATCCTCTGATCTCGAAAAGCGTTTTGCAAATTCCATATTGCTCGGGTAGCCTCGACATGGTGTCTCGGGGTATCAGGAGAGAGTTCAGCCCAAAATGCCGTTACAAATGGTATCACAAGGTGTTTGGTCTGGTTAGGTTTAGAGTATCCCTTCTCGATTAAAATCGACAATAAATCAGCGGAACTAGCAATGCTCCCGAATCTGGCTTCTGGATGCAGAAGAATAGATTCAATGCTACTGAGGATATTTTCGGCCTTAAATGATTGATCGAAGGACACCTTTTTCACAACTTTCACAAGAAATCGGGACGTTGAAGACGCATTCGGCGCATTTTCCCTGAGAGAATCCGCAGTTAGCTGCGCAAACTGATGCAATATCAGATGGCCGCTAAGCTTGGTCGAAAAGGGAGGAAAGGCTGTTCTCTTCTTCGAGTCTAGCGAGAAGAAATGGGTGGTTTGAGTCAAGATGGCCTCAGCATCAATATCAGCACCACATTCATCTTTTACCATGGTTGATGTAAAAGCTCTTTCCGGTATCAAGTCAATTAATTCACTGGCAACTTCCCATATAGTCTGATTCGTACTTGCTGGCAGGCTTTTAGTTCCCTTGGCTTCCGCTATAATCGCCAATAAGACTAGTGGGGCGTAGATGATCACCATCTCCTCTTCTTGAACATTAAATGTCTTCAGAACGTATTGCGCCACTGTAAGCTTTTCGCTCGCCACGACAGGGTCTAGCAATGGGTACTGCTTCGACCCTAATGAGGTGAGCAGCATCTCCAAAAGCTCGGACCAAATCAAACCAGGCTCCACACCATCGAAGAACTGGGCAGCAGATCGTAGGACTTCGTTGTACTTTTCCTGCGATGGCGCAAGCCTTTCATACTGCTGTGCCGACTGCATCGCCGGGAAGAACAATTTTGGGACTATGGAACCCCCAATTTCCCACCGGTCCATGAGAGAGAGCAGAATTCTATACGGTTTCGCCATCTCGACAGGATCTGTCTTTTGGACCAAAACCCTCTCTGTGAGGCCCTGACAAAGACTTCCAAGTCCGTAAGTACTAAAGTATGTATTTGATTCCGCCCCTGTGTTGATAGGGGACGCCACGACCTCGGGCTGCTCGGGACCCAATAACCACACCCATAGTCTTCGGTTCAAGGACATATCACGCCGGAGGACGACACTGCATGCCGATACCAGCAGCTTCTCCCGATCTTTCGTTGTTACTAGCCTAGAATGAAAACCGTGAGCTAGACTATATATAAATGAGGGCCAAGATTCAAAATTACTTTTGGAGAATTGGCGATGAAAGCGGTAAATTTTGGACGAGGATATCTAAAAAGCCTCGCTGAACCAGAAGCTGATCATCCTGCAGCCCAGTCGCAAAACATCTTATCAGGAGTCCAGGTTCTGGGGTGACAAGCGGCGACGTTATGGCCTCCTCATCGCCTAGGGTTGGCATCTTTCGCGACAAATACGCCAACGCCCCCTGTCTTCGCCCTGGGGCTGATATCGAAGCTAGAAGGAAGCATTGCCAGAAATATGCATCCTCATCAATATTGGACCGAATAGATTCCAAAAGACTGAATGTTCTGTCAAAGAACTCGCTTCCTTCTTCATCGATTCCTGGGAGAATAGCCAGGATCAAACTTCTGAGAGCTGGGCGAAGGGATTTCCCAAGAGGCAGGTAGTATGTTTCGAGTATTGTCAGTAGATGTGGTTTGACACTGATAGCGGCGTAGGATAGGAGCGGTGCGATTCCGGGCGTCCATGTTGCGAGGTCGCGAGCGAGCCCTTCTTGCTACTCCAACACATCTTAGTTCCAAATACACAAACTAGGGAGGTCTCAAATGGCTGAACATACTCCGATGATCGAAAAAACGCTCGTATATACTTCAAGTGCCTTTTGATGAACCCCAGAGGGTAGCCTTGAGTTCAGGCACTGTGCAAGTCGTTTCGCGACAACGGCTTTCGATGGAATGACGGCGATAGAAGGGTTCGCTTGAATCGCCTGATGTAGCGGTCCATTAGCTCCACCGGAATAGAAAATATACTATGAAAGGTGATAAGAAACCGTACTTTATGCAATCTTCCTAGAAATGAGATGTAATCTGCCCATTCCTGCAATGTGTTTTCGAAAAGGGCTAATGCTCGTTCAACCCCGGCAGCATATTTCTTGAAATGCTTCGGGTCTTTCTGAATCAGGCCATCTAAAGAACGAGATTTACCAATCAGAATTCCATTCAATCTACTGAATCAAAGTTCCGAGCGGGGAGGGGTACCTTCATACCGTCGTACTCGTTAGTCCATCTGGGGACTGGCGAGGACCGCCCAGAGCTCAGCGGCGAGAGATCAGGCTTCCCTGGTTCCAGCGACATCGTAAACGTTATAAAGTTGCCCGATCCTAGATATTCAGTTGCTCCACCATACTTTAAGTTTCTGGAATTGAGTCGAGAAGGAGGTCGTCATGGTTGGCAAAGTCGCGCCTGTTGAAATTAGGTTGAAGAAGGGACACGAATCCGTAGCTTAACATGGGACGACGCCAAGACAACGGCCATCACAGAGCAACATCCTGCATGATATCATTGGCGCGACTCCTCAACACTAGCCAACCTTCTGTCACTAGTCGCGCGATCAGGCGTATAGAACCAGAATTACTTTTAAAGCTTACAAATCTCTCTCCTTAGAATACTACAGAAGTCAAGGCCTTTTTAACGACCGTGCCACCTATGTTATGAGCTTGGGCGCCTTGAGCAGCTACAAAAGCGGCCGTCCCACCGTGCAACCATGATGATAGGGCGTCATGGATCTATACTCAAAGACCGTAAACATGGTCGTTTCACCTCTCAAAGACATTTCCGATAGTGTGAACTCTACAATATCAAATTCTGCAGAACGGACGTGGCAGTTGATTAAACAGACCGGCGGAAGCCTGTCCCCGCAACCAGAAGGTGTTCCTTCGAGTAGCACTAGAGCCGATACCTCGAACCAGGAAACACCATCTGAAATGCCCACCGAAGGGCAGGTGACCCGGGAGGGAACTGGTAGCACAGAGGGAAACACTGTCAGCACAGAGCTCGCTAAGGATTCCGAGGACAACGAAGAAGCGCAGACTCGCAGCGAAGCTAGGGAAGACCCACTCCGTTTAGATACGCAGCATTCAACGGAACCTAACGAGGATGATGTTGAAACTCCACGGCCCCCGCTCCCTCCGCGGCCAGTAACAACGGATGAAGGTGGTTCGAGTAGTACTGCCATCCAAGTAAACGAAGATTATTTCAGCCAACCTACCTATGGTGAACCATCCGGCATGGCAACACTCAGGATAACAGAAGCCGGCATTGTAGCGCCGCTGTCCCTCCCAGTTACTCCAACCCTTGATCGACTCCAGAGCAAACCCACTACAGCATTGTCTCTATCACAGGTTCATGCAAACAGTGGTATTAACTCGTCCAGTGTTAGCGTGACACTTCCATATACCGAGTCTAGTAGCATACGGAGCCTAGTGCCTACCATTGACTCGGGCGATAACGATGTTGCAGGAATGCTCGGGGAGATCCTCAATGAAGACAACGTTGCATTTACATCCGGGTATGGCCAAGCTTGGGCTCTATCAAAGCAAATGGAAGAGGAGGAGGAACTAGTGGAGGATTCAGAGGAAGATTGGGACGAGAGTGATGAAGATGAAGATCTGTCAGAGGACGAACGAATAATGAAGTGGAGATCACGAAAGAAACACTTCTTTATCCTATCTTCTGCAGGGAAACCGGTTTACAGTCGGTATGGAGATGAGGCGATCGTTTCTCAGTTCATGGGCGTCATCCAAACCATCATATCTTTCTTCCAGGATGGCAACGACCCATTAAGATCTTTTACGGCCGGGAAACATAAGTTCACTATTTTGCAAGAAGGTTACTTATATCTAGTTGGAGTATCATCCCTAGGGGAAACTGATGCCCAGCTACGAACACAGCTCGACATGCTCTACACTCAGGTGCTCTCAACCTTGACTCTTACAACAGTTGCCAAGGTTTTCACAGAGCGCGAGAATTTTGACTTGAGGCGGCTACTCGGTGGAACTGAGGTGTTTTTAGATGGCTTGTCAGATGCTATGGTTCGAGGCGAACCAAACATCTTGTTAGGATCTCTCGAATGCGTCAAGATGAGAAAGCACGTACGGGAGAAAATAAATAACATACTTCTAAAATGCCGGACGAATAATCTACTCTATGGGCTGATAATCGCGGATGGTCGCCTAGTTTCAGTTATCAGACCCAAACGGCACTCCCTGCACCCTCCTGACCTACAGCTCTTCATCTCTATGCTCTTCAACGCAAGTACCTTTAAGGGTGGTGGCGAGCATTGGACACCAATATGTCTACCCAAATTCAATGCGAAAGGATTTCTTCACGCATATATATGCTTTTTCCAACCGGAGATAGCCTTAGTCCTAATATCACCAACAAGGGAAGCCTTCTTTGAAATGAAAGAAGTCAAAGATAAGATTATTGAGCAGCTAGACAAGGCTGGCAGCATACCTATCATTGAAGGGGCAGTGAAACGGGGTAGGTATCTGACATCAGATATCATCGACGGGACCGTTATACAACATTTTCTGTACAAGTCAAAGGCGAACGTGCAATTCACGATGCCATCTTTTGACCCGCACTACTCGACATCGCATTCACGGCGGAGGCAAGTCGGACTCTTTGTTTTCATCTTCGTTCTCACTAGATTTACTAACTTGTTCGGGCTAGATTAATGGTCTTGTATCAACGACTGCATGCTGCAGTCCACGCCCGAAACGCACATCTCAAGGTCCATCACAGCATACGGCGTCGGTCTGTATCACTAGCCTGGGTCACACCTACATTCGAGCTGTACTGCATCGCAGGTGCAGGTACCCCAAGGAATGCTCTTGCGAAACACGCAAACGCTATAGTGGGATGGGTGAAGAGAGAAGAGGAACGCTTGTTCATAGTCGGAGGGGCGGTAAGTTCACGAACAGCTTCTCTCGCGCATCTTCAGAGGCTAACAATATAAATAGACATTTTAACAGTTGCCTAATAATTTTGAGCATCAGGGATCCCAATAGTAGTTACATTATACCTCCGTTCAGAGTAAATATCCACAGCCTTAGATGTAGCACCAACGCCTTAACAATTAGAGGCATTCAATTTAGAGATTCCATCCCTAACCTATCACAGTTCCCACAACATCCGCAGAACCACCTCTATCTAGGTTAAGATCCGCAGGGGCATCTTTCCAGACACCCTTGAAACAAGATCTCTTAACGACTTTGTTAATAACCCCAGATGAGAATAAGTAACTTCGTCACTATCCCCACCCGCCGCCCTGCTACACGCCGTAAGTCTAGCCCCGGGGATTACGCTGATACTATCAACGTCCCTCGGTACCTGCCAAGCGCTACCATCATGGTAGAACTCGCGGATGGTGTCATTCACCGTGAGACGGTACAAGCGGATTTTGGGGGTAGCATCGACATTGCTTACAGTTGCCGCTAGAGGGACTCTGTAAGGTGCGGACTCTTGGCCAAATTGGCCAGTCTTCCAACCAGATTCCCAAACGTGCTCTCTGATGCTTCCATCGGCATCTTGCCAGTAGCCTCGGATGCTAGGTCTATCGAGGGCACGGTTGACGAATGCGAGAGATGACCCTGGAAGAGCATCACCTTGGAGTGTTGCTCCCTTCACCCAATTTCCGCCCCCGTAGCAGTACTCTTCGATTCGGTCATTTAGTCCTTGGTAGTAAAGCCTATATCAACCACGCTTTGTCAGTAAACCGTATCATAGTATCGCAAAAAAAGGCAGCATACCTAATACCCACGCCTCCACCGGCACTCCAGCAACAAGCACTAAGGCCGCTGTAAGAAGCAACGACAACATTTGATTCATTCAATTTGCCACCGGATATACTGCTGGATGCTGCCCCTCCCTCAATGCACAGCTCCCTAAGCTCGTACTTGGGACTGAGGTAGTAAAGTCGGATATGCTTGTCCTCCCACATGATAGCTGAGAGAGGAGTATATAATGCGGCAGCCAGTGGACCATCTGTTTTCGCAATGGATCTGAACAGCCACTTGCAATCGGGCCTCTCCCAGTGTAGTTCGAAGAGCTCTCCCCATGAGTTTTGAAAGAATACTTTCTTTGCGGAAAATTAGTAAATTACAATATCGATTCTCATTAATATACCCTAATATTGGCTTACCATGAACGAGGCATCCGACGCTACCAAGGATGCATATTCGCCCCGCCAAAGGAGATGGACATCATAGGTATGCTTCTCGACATCTGTATGCTCCAAGTTAATATAGTTACGGGTATATAAACCTAAATATTACATAGTACATAGTAACTTACTAGTAGTTCCGTCTTCTCCAGCTTGATCGGAGAACTTTTTGTTTCTTGGGACTGCTATTGGCATAGTGACAAATACGGATGATAATTAATGTCCAGCTAATTCAGAATAACTCGTAAGAACAAAATACTGGTTTTAATTCCACGTCTATAAAGTCATGACTTCGGGCTCTAGGTCCCTTATATAGACGAAAGGTCGTTACATCCTTCCAAGTAACGGCTAGGGTAGACACCGTCCCCAAACCTTATGCTCTGAAGAATCAATTCTAGTAGAAGATGATCTATTATAGGCACCGTGCCACAACGGGAACATCTACGATCTCAAGCAAGAACGGACACACAAACGGTTAACAATCTCCCCGTATCAATATTCCGATTGCGACTTTATCGAAGTCTAGCTGGGGAAGCGGAAAATCTCCGTTGCAGAACGGGGCGAACCTGGGGTCAGATCAAACGGCAGCTAGGATGCCGCATAGTCACGAGCAGGATCGTCAATTGCTCTATACAAATCCATCTTAGTTTCAATCTTGAGACTAGAAAAAACCTCAACGACGGCTCATAAACAAGGATTTTTTCAGCTTCTTGCCTTCCACATAGGCCTATAGGTCTCGTCCAGTGCATGTGGGTAAACAGTTAGTAGACTGGCAAACCCACCTAGCTCAGCCTAGGCCATACAGAACGGAAAAGATTATAACGATATGTACGATTCGCTGGCAGCTTCGTAAGCCGAAGTATAGAATGGAACTATACTATATCTTCACTAGCCTCTTGAAAATCATCCTCGATCCTCCCAGTTAGAGACCTAGATGGTTTACTGCCAACCAACACAAAATCTCCAACATAGCTGGGTTCAAATGTAGCAAGCAGAACTACCTCTACCAGTGGCGTACTACAATGGGTTCAAGCTCCTGTAAATACGGCATTACTGCCAAATAGCGGTAGTAGGCTCATCGCCAGGCTGCAGTGTTGGGCTGACACTTTGTGTGGCCCGCATTACGCAGGTCGCCCACAAAACGTGTGCACCAAACTTCATTCACCAACCAGACCGTGGAAATGGCAAATCTAAAGTCACATACCACGAAGAAGGGAATATTATGTTCACTAGATTTGGATATTCTGATGTATCCATCCATTTGGTCTAGACCGGCGCTAGCTCTATCATAACAAGATTGCACTCCGATGCTCGCTCCTTTAATCCACGAATTCGGTGGAAACATTCTGGAACTCTCCTTTCTCCAATTTCTGTTTCCAGAATATTGGATTTGTGTCCTGCATATACTGTCAGCCCTCGCCTCAGCCCAAGATCCATGATAGCTACTTACGTTAAATCCATGGTGAACCCACCCGTCCTCCTTAATATGGTACAAGTTAATGTAACCACCAGAGTAAGCATCACGATGTGTAGCAGCCAAAATACTCCTGGTTGCCAGCTCCAACGCCTCTTCGTCGGTCAAGTCCCACTTGTAACCTCTGTCGAGCACACCGTATGCAAAAGTCTGACCGGAGCCGACACAGAAGAGATTTCCTTCTAGACGAGTACCATCGGTATCAACGTAGTATAGACCGAAAACACCACCGTGACCGACACCAGTCAGCATGGTACCCATGGAAAGACCCATGCCTTTGTAGGAATAGACGAGCTAGATTGCCTCCATCAGCAATATTCTTAAAACAAGACAGTTCATAGAGAAAAAAAGCATACATTCGCTAGGATCTTACTAGCAGCGGCGACAGATATTAATCGCTTGTGTCGCAGTTGATGTAGGCGGCACTGCATTCCGAGATACGTTAACCAGTATTGGCAGTCCTATTGCCCCCATTAGCATCCGATATTCCCGAGAATAGGCTACCCAAAGGCTAAAGACATACTGCAGCACCACCAGCCATAGTTCCCAGTAGATATGGACTGTTTGAAAGCCTTAATCAGCATAACCCTTCTAACCCCACTATCAACCTGATGACGCGTACTTGATCTCGATAACCTTCTTCACCGTCTGCGAAGCAATCCAGGGACCTTGAGTAGCTCTCGAATCTGTACAAACAACAACTCCACCCTGGAATTTGAATGCTAGCGTTGTAGTACCATGCTTTAGTTTTATCGGTGCGTTCGGGTTGGTATGGTCATCCGTCATTGCTCGAAGGAATCTGGCGGGCTAGGTTGACACAAGTATCAGGAATTAACATTTAGTCAGATCCGGATAATATAAGGAAGTCATACTTGATCTATAGGCGGTAAGGCGAAAGAAACAGATTGTGGGATGCTTGAAGAGATGTCGTCGTCATCTTCAATGAGGTTGAGGTCGTCAAGGTCGGAACCGCCGTATTTCGAGACCAGAGAATCCATTATTGGCGAGATTGCAGCTTCAGATCAACTTCTGATCAACTAGCCAAGGGATATAATATCGATAGGCCGACGATGAAGTTAACTATAGAACGGATAGATGTGGATAACGATGAGGGAAGTGGGAGGTCGTGGAGCTTGGGAATGTTCTACGCGGCGTGCTTTCGTAACGGAGCCAGTTGAGTTGGAGCTACCAAACTAAGCCTAATTAGGTTGCACCCAAATCACAACATCTACAACACACCTTTTGTATTCGATTGATCAGGAGTTCAAGCTACAGTCTCACTGAATTTAAAATTGTATCATAATTCATAAATTCTCAAGCTATTTTATATACTTGGTAAGTAAAGAGATACCGAAACGCCAGGCTTCAGAATGCATGCCATGAAAATACATCAACGCCGCAACAAATGAGCACGCCAGGCTCCGCTGACGCACCTGACCATAGTGAAGCAACCCAGAACAATTACAGTAACTAGAGAGAATCAAGATTTAAAAAAAAAAGGCTCCTCCAAAAAGAATATCTAGCTAACATATAATACTCTCCCTTCCCCAATATTACAGGATCGATCACTCAACGATTGAGTGGCAACCTCACCGGCATCCAACCACCCATCGGCCTGTTAACTTCCTCGGTCGAGTAAACAGAGCTAGTACTGTCTGAAAAAGACACCTCACCTGCTTCTGCTTCCAGAATACTCTTAGGGTATCCAATTTTTATCGTCATCCTCTTCTCCATCATCTTTTTTGCTCGCCTCCTGCTGAATAGCAAGACGAGCCAGTAGACGAAGCCTCCGATAAGGGCGGCACCAATGCCAGTGCCCACAGCGATCCCCACTATTTCAATAGCACTAAATTCAGCCGCATTTTGAGCTGGGATGGAGGTCGCGCTTGCACTAGGCACCTCAGTAATGCCTGTGACTGAAGAAATTTCCTCGATGCTGCTTGTGGCTGGAATATATGTTTCACTTGGTAGCGGCGTTAAAGTGGCTATGGCCGAGACAGTAGATCTTGTAGGTTGTGTAATAAAAGTCCTGGAACTTTCGATCTCTTTGCTCTTTGATATCCTGCTCTCAAAGTATGAAGAAAGATCGAGACTGGCGGTAAGTTCACGAGTTGCAGAGGAGAATGAGGTTCTGTGGAATTGAGTAAAGTGGTTAGTCCCGTGGATAATACATCTTCTCCGATGCCGTGGGTGGACTTACGGTTCCGGAGAAACAGTTACACTAGACGAAGGTTGCACGGTTTGAATGTCCGAAAGGGTGCCAAAGCCAATGGTTGAGAATGGTTTACTGAAGAAATCAGGATCAAGTGTTCGAGGCCCAGATCCCTCCCCTTCGAAGCCTTCAGCATTTACTTCCGGCTTATGATTGCCTTGGATACCCAAGGGGTCGGCTGATACATATACAACCATACTTTATGCGAAGAAAGGTAATTTTTAAAGGTGTCTAAATTACTAAGATTAAGAAGTAATGGTAAAGAATCTCGACTCCTTCATAATTTGATAGATATAAATTAAAGGTAGGGTAGATGGAAGGCAAAGATAGACCCGGCGCCGACAGCGACGTTTATATCACTTTGATCCGATCTAATTTCGATACAGCTTCGCTTGTTAAATCAGCCGCCTGGAAGGATGTATCCAACACTCGTATGATACTTAGGCTGGTTAGAACCATCCGGGGATACACAGCCTTCCCGATATCAGTCACCGTTAGGCTTAATAAAACCACATTGTTTGGCCAATAACAATAGGACTAGAAAAAGGAAATATGGGCAGTGAATAGCCTCCACGTTTCGTAAAACGTCGGATGTTAACGTTGGCTGCAATCGACTCAGCCTCTGGCATTCTCGCGGTTATATATATTCTTGGAGGACCAGGGTCGCAGAGTTATATCTGGAAACTAGCGATAGGGCTCAATCCGTAATCATAAGGTTTGGCCGGAAGGATCTTACGTGGAATTACATACTGAGTATATGCTAGTGTCTACACAAATATAGAGTCCTCTTGTCAGCTAAAAATGACAGTTTGCAGCTTTATCGATAAGATCAAAATATTTCTATCCAGTCATTTTACTTAATGTTTCACTACTCGGTCCGTTATGAAGCTCATCATGTTTCGAGTGGTCTAGCATCTCCCGCTGTGCCGCATTAGCGCATGTATTGGATGCATTTACACAAGGGGAACCCAACAATGTCACAGCGCTTAGCCGTCGAAATGTGTTGGAGCCTTGCTCTACCCAGCCAACAGAGCCTTGCATCATGGGCTTGTACACGGAACACTGTGGCTATAATTACGAATTCATATTTGCAGGCAAGCCGTCGAGGTAAGAAAAGCCTTCCCATTTTTCTTGGACAGAATGCACGATTGAACCCTTATATCATGTTATTTTTATTCCGCTCCCTTTTGGTCAACTCGACCCTGGACTCTCGGCCGCAAGATATCTCGTTGGCCGTTTCATCTAGACGCCCAATAGTTTAATCCCACCCAAGAAACCCTGCAAGACGAGGCTCTTGATCAAAAGAAGATCAATATCCCACTGTAAAAAGTCCATGTGCGTCTGTCTCACGATTTGGGATTTCTCCACCCACTCGAGCTAACTTTAGAGATAGATATGTATTCTCCCCATTGGTCATAGGTCTTGGAGGGATTCAATTCTAAGTTTTAGCTTTAATTCTCGCTGGCTTCCTTAAATAATTGGCTTCCGCAAACTTCTTGCATATATAAGCGCAATTCCTGACTCGAATCCGCGATCGTATTCCATTCATCTACCCGCACTCGCAGCCTAAGTTGCCTAAGACTATCACATACCTGAATGCAGCTGCAGCCGTTCCCTAGAAGAGTTAAGATGTCTCTGAATTCAAACTCGATCCCGACATGGCCTATTGCGTTCAAATTAACAATTGGGTAGCTCCACCAAGCATCCTAGCTAGACAAAGTAGTCCAACGGATAAACCAGGTTCTCAGGATATGGCCATAACACCCCTGCCTACCATTATCTAAATTTACCATATGGCAGATTTACACATGATCTCCATCTATAGATATTAATAGCCGTACGTACTGAAATATCTATAGTGAATTTTGCCTATGGGAAAGGGAGGAGCGAGTCGACGCCCTACCCCAAAACCTAGCAGGGAGCAAACTTGTTGCCTAACGTACACTATTCAAGCTGTATTCCCGTCTCCGAACTTAACTTTGACATGAAACATTCCCCGAAAACAGCAACCTCTCCCTTATAGGGATGGTCGAAGGGTCTGAATACTTCAAATTTTTGTTGTTTAGAAATCATGAGCCTCTAAAGCTTTCCCAGTGCCTACCAATCGCATCAAACGAGAAGTTATCAATAGTCGAAGTTCAAAACATCTGTATATATAAATAGCTGTCGAAATTTTTTTAATTTAAATATAGGGTAAACTAGAGATAATATATTGGGTATCTTTTTTTTAGTTTCTTTATGCGACTTTGCGTAGATAGATCCATGGGCTCATTTTTGTGAATGGTACAGAAGGTTTCTGATATCAACTTGATCTGTAGTGTTTCTGAAACCCTTGTTGAAATGATACCCCATGATGTGATAGAGCATCGATACGGGCTAACCAATTTCCAGACTCCCTCTTCAGGCCCAACCGGCGTACTTGACCTTATCCCTTTTAACGGAGCAAATTGCATTGCTGGCGGATTAAGAAGATCCGGCCGGGTGTGCGGTGTTGTTACTGTTGGATTCCGTCTTGCCACCATCCGCCATACAAAACAACCTACAACATAAAGAAAAACCCCTCTCCAACTCTCTCACAAGCTTCCCGTTCAAACACCAATATACAGCCAACATAACCACGATAAGATATCCCCTCCAAAAAATCAAGCTCAAACCTTAATCGCAACCCCGCGGACGATGCCCACCGTCGAACTCCTCCCAAACACCTCCGGAACCTCCGGCACCACCGGTTCCTCATCATGGTACTACTCCACCGCACCGCCCTCCCAATCCGTCTCCGCCATGCCCAAACCTGAAGACCTTCGCGCGCGCAAAGCCAAAACCGCCGCCTCACAGCTAATAAACCAAAACCCTTCCGGCGTCCCTTCCTCCTCCTCCCAATCCACCTCGCACAGAACCGCAGCCGAAGCAAAACTCGACATTGCCGTCTCCCGTAGAATCGCAGAGCTGGAAAAAGTAAACTGGCGCGACGTCCAGATCAAGATCGAACAACCCTTCTCCTCGAAGAAACCGAAATCTCAAAATGTTCGTCGGATCCTAGCTTCCGCCAAGACTTTTTCGAATCACCTGTCGGATGATATCGCGAACCATGAGCTGCAGCTGCAGAATCCGCTGTATAAACCGGAGCCGTACGATGCCGCTACGACGCCGCTTGGATATGTAAAGTCGGTGGCTGCGCCGCCGGCGACCAACGCGACGAAGCATAGGAAGTTCTGCGAGATTTGCGGGTATTGGGGGACCGTTGGGTGCTTGCGATGCGGGGTTCGGTTGTGCTCTGGGGAGTGCGAGGTTACGCACAAGGAGGCGAGGTGCACGAGGCGGTTTTGATGCGGTTCGATGAAATTGTTCAATTTTTCTTAACACATTGGGATAAAGGCGTCATGGTTTGGAGTCACATAAAAGCAAAGATACCCGTTCGCTATTGCATGTACGATATGATACAATACTAGAAAGAAGACAAGCTAAGCTTGATAATTTAACATTAATTTGTATTCCAAAGTATGTAACTAGAAACGAAGGACGTCAGTGTCATTTATAACTCTTAGACACCTATTACCAATCGTGATGGTTAATATACCAACATTGAACACTCGTGAATCCATCAACGTAGCCATTTATACAATACAAACGAAGGTATAATCCGTCTAACATCTATACACGTCCGCCAAATAGATAAAAGAAAGAAGGAAACCCTACAAAACTCCAGTACAACCGTTGATGCGGATTGTACATGCTTGTTCTTCATAATCCATCCATTAAAGACTTATTGATCAAAAAATCGATGTCGAAAGGGAATAAACGGCCGGCGAGGGTGTGGTAATCGCCATGCATATAATAGCTGGTTACTCGAATTCCGGGAATTTATCGTATGGAGTGATCTTCGGACCAGCCCATTTTTCTCCATACATATTGACGCGGTTACCCGAGAGGAATCCATCATGGGTCTTACGAACAACATCGAGCCAGGAATTCGGTTCTGGGTGCTTCGCCCACTAGAAAATTACGATTGTTAGCATAAACATGGAAATCTGGATGAACATGTTGACGTATATACCTGATTATGAATATGATATGCATAACCACCTCTGAAGAAGTTCTCCAAAGTTCGATTATTTGGTGGATAAGGATCCTTATCAATATCATAGCCTTCAGCAAAGCCGATAGGGGCACGCTCCTCAATACGCGCCACATCAGCTTGAGCGACACTCTCTGTCCTCTTCCGCATCCGCTTGTCACCCCAGCCAAGAGGGGCGACAATACTCTTAACCCAAGAGTCATCCCTCTTGCCCCCGCGACTATTAACACCAGCATCATCTCCACTAACTCCGCCCTCAATGATTGGAAGCTGAGATCCTTCAAAAGTCCACCATTCTTTCGGATTGGAATCCTTCCCGCCCATAAATGCATATCCGTAATGTTCAAAACAGGGAGATGTACATCTGGCAACGCCCGGTGCATTAAACTGGCCCCAGATGGGATCAAAAAATCCGTCCTCAAACATGGTGAACTCGTCTCCTCTGCCATCCTTATAAACGAGTCGTCCGATAATATATGGGTGAAAATTGATGCCCATCTTCACCGCACCTTTCAAGAAATGCTGGGAGAGCGACGAATTGGGGTGGAGGGACATGATGGCGGTGTTGTAGTCCCAAGGGCCTTCTTGCCAGGCCCATCTTTCAGCAAACCCGTGGTTTGGAGGGACGAGGAACGGCCTCAAATCTATTAGACCCAATATTAGTTTTAGGTATCCTAACAAGTCGAAAACATTGGAGCATACCTCGTAGAAGGACATTGTCCATATCACAATAGACTCCTCCCTCATAATGCAAAACAACGAATCTAACCGCATCGGAAATCGCAACAGGTAAGAACGTCATACGCCTCCTAGAGAATTCCAGCCATTCGCTACCATGCTCGTCGATATAAACACCATCTCCAACTTGAATAACCTTGCCGTTCCCCTCGCCATCGCCGCCCTGTCTCAGCAAAACCTTGCTCGGAAACTTCCAAACCCTTAGTTTGATATCACCTCTCTTAACCAATGGCAAGAATCTTGCGAACCCGGGGTCACGCATCATATCAGCAATGGCATTCGGGTTCACATCATGATCTAACCACAGATTCAACCTCGAGCACGGCAGATTCTGAGAGTGGAAATAGCTCTTGACGAATAGCTCTACTCTCCAAGTACACTTCCCGCTCCACCAGATATGATATGGCACGATTGGGCCGTTACAAGTTCCAATGTTGTCTTGGGATGCTGGGACGAAATCGGGATATCCTTCTGAAGGCCTGTCGGACGGTGGCAAATAGTAGTACTCCTCCTCCCGTTCAGCGAGATATCTCATACAATCATATACATCCTTCATCCTCTCCAAGCCCCACATGCTCCCGCGGCAGATATCGACCAAAAGGGTAAAGTTGGCATAGGTGTCGGCATGGGGTCGAGGCCCCATATATGCATCATTGGCGACGACTAGCGAGTCTGGCCGTAGCTTAGAGTATATTCCAGAGGATTTAGTATCGGAACCCTCTTGGATCGGGGAAGAATTGGGCGATGAAGGATAGTCGCCCGAAGGTTTCGTGGGAACACGCTTGGTGGCGGTGAAGCTGCCGTAGTAGAAGAACTGTAACGTCGCGGTGATGATGAAATAGGCGGAAATTACAAGCAGAAGGTTTCGAACGGTCTGCAGCAGCTTTGCTGCGGGCCTTTGCGAGTCCATTCTGAGATTTTCGCTCCTGGATTCCTTCCTCCTCAGTTATTTGGAGCTGGAGCTGCCGTTCAACCAGCAGGTTCAGCCGCCAGAAGCTTGTTTGGAAGTGTTGTATGCAGTCGCGAATGGAAAGGGGCAAACTTTAACGCTTTTTCCACGCCATTCAGAAAAACGCTATTCAAACAAAAAGTTCCGAATCGCGAGAAGGATAACAATGTCGGAGTCGAAATGCTTAAAAAAAATATCTCGAAGTAAGAAGATAGAGAGGAAGGAGGGAACTGAGGGAGGAATGGCTTAGCATAAGACAAAAGCTCCGTTGAAGAATCCATCCATCCGTTTCAATATTGGCTGGTTTGGTCTGCGGGATCAGCCTCAAGAGGTAATACGGACGAATTGACGGGGCCAAGACTGTCCTGGCACATCGCCCCCTTCCCCCCAAAAGCAGTAGGAAGCATAGCCATGGCCCCTAAGCTAGGCCGAAGCAACAACAAAATGTCAATGCCACCGCCCGACCAGGTTAGCCGACAGGCAAGGCGACGGGAATCAATCTCCCTTCAAAGTCAAAGTTAAATCTTGCTCGATCCACCCACATGGCGTTCGCGTAGGCCCGAAGGAAACTATAAGCTTTAAGGGCTCGATTTAAGCTTAAAGTGACCAATATATTTGCTATACCGTTAAAGTCCTCAATACAAATTCGACAAAACTACCAGTATCAAGCAGTCAATGAATATTCAGTTTAAATATATTTTTCCGATTCCATGTAGTAGTTGTTCATGTTCCGAGGTTCAGCGTGACTGCATGAATAAATTTCGAAACTTAAAATCCCGTAATTTGCGGCTGTGAAAATTACGCGGGTCCACATTATTCTCGCTCGACTCCTAGTGGCTCCACACCTGCGTCCGTTCACCTCTCATGGCAAGTTAATCCTGGTTAGAGCTGACGTATACTGAATCCTCTGTCGACAACCGTCGTAACTCGACCAGCTCGAAAACGGGAACTGGCTACTTAGTTGCTTAAAACATAACACGCAACACATATTCCAGCCTCTATCGAGATAACCAATATCGATATTTCATACGGAGGATGATAATAATTGACGACTTGATAAGTATTTACATAGATCCCACCTGCGAATTTACGCCTCCTAAACTTGTCCATTCCATAGCGGAACAGCACTAACAGCAATCATCTGATGTCTGAATTCTTTGCAACTTCCCAACTCGTTCGGTGAGATAGTTCCCGCTGGAGGCCCGCTGCACTGCAAATTATCATAAAACTCAAACACATACGCTGCACTTGGAGCATTAACTTTAGCGGAACCATAAGTTCCCCACACAGGCGTAGACACCGGGTACCTAAATGCGAAACAATTGGCTGGCCAGTCAAGACTGCTGACAGATGGATATTGACTGCAAGTCTCTCCGCCGCCAACGGGGGGTACCGGGCAAAAGCTAGTCGTGGTGGAGTAGCAGGTGGTATTTCCAAACCATAGCTGCCAGCTCAGATCAGCTGGGATTGACAGTGTACTGGTGGTGGTTGGCGGAGTTGGAGGTCCGGCTAGGTCTGAAAGCATGTGGCCACTGTAGCTGTTTATGTGATCCTCTATCGATGATGCGTTAACACTCTTGAGACGCACTGTAAGAAAAAAATCAAATAATGGGTTAGACTCACGAAGATTGATCGAGGCGGGGATATGCTGGCCCCAGGTAGGCTTGCAGAGGCAGGACAAAGTCGCAGGAGCGACGATACTGCAGTCCTTGCAGCTAGCAGCATAATTGCCATTCACTTGCCACTGGCTATCTTTGTTAACTATCACTAGTTCCCTAGATCCTGACCAGAATAATACATACCCCGAGAACACCTTCAATGTTTACTAGCTTGGTCTGGAGGTATACCGAGCTCTGGATCCTCGTATTTCCAGAACCAGTACGACAGTCAGCCACCAGCCACGTATTTTGGAGTCTAATATTGATGCAATCGCTGCTTAAGCTAGCTTGGACGGTTTGCATGCAAAGGCTAGCCACAAGCAGAAAGAGGGAACTGTGAAGCATTTTGAGGGGAGGAGAATATATCGTTAATTGCGATTGAAGACGGTGGTTTGAGGTTCGAGCTGTCACAGTAGAGGATCTCCATCCGATATAATGATCTCCAGTGGCATTTTATATAACCCCGCTCAATGCAGAGCTACATTCTTGCTCCTTACCCGACTCTAACATATATTCTCTTCATCCCTGTTACAGCTCCCTAATAGTTGCCCCGCGGACGGAGTTAAACCAAGCATTTCTTAACCGACGTTGGAAACATGCAGAATCGGCATATCCGATCTAGGGTATCTTCATGGCTCCCCTAGCATACAAATTTAAATCAAGGATTTTAAGATATGCAGTCTTGCTGTCTTCGTTGAAAGCTTGTAATGATACAAGATGAGCATATTTGTGGTCTGACTCGAGGCTTCGAGCTCCCTTCAGATCGGGTAAGGATATTTGCTGGAGCCGCACATAGGACCGGTTGAGCCTGGACCCCGGTACCTGGAACATTGCGGCCTGGGGGTTTTGGCTAATATCGAGGTTTCAGATGGTTTACGCAGCCGAACGAATGCCTATAGCTAAAAGATGAAGTCCCATATTTTCGATTAACATTATGTTCATGTTTTCGGCCGAAACGTTTAATCTAATTCACGAGGCGGCAAGGCACATGGCCTTCTTCTTTCATTATTCTCTCTATTTAGACGTCAAACTGAATCCGCCAAGCGAAGCCATCCCGAGCGCTAGAAGTACGTAATATTCTTATTATATTAAAGTATGCAAGGGCAATGATTTATAAAGTATTATTCAGAATCGTCGGAACTTGCCTTTTCGTAACTCGGCAATTAGATTTAGCTGATTTTTCTGTGAAAGTGAAGAAGGAGAATACTTATAATAGTCTATAGTTCGAATGCAGCTGTGTCCTTGATATACATGTTTAGCTATAGCGCTATTTTGCAGTAGAAGTCACTATGCATTGGATTTTAGCTACATAAAACGAAAATCGATTAAATCAAGAGTAATGAGTATACGAACGGCTCTAGCCAATGCTGGAGAGGATCTCTAGCATAGTTATATCAATTCTGATTACTCTTTCAGACATATTTCGGCAAAATGAGATTCAAATATTTCGATACGTAAGCTATAAGCTTCCCGTTCCTTTAGCAATGGGCATCCCCAACGCATGTTCGTCCCGTCAACCCGTTAGATCTGAGCAGGTACCAGCCAAATACGAAGGAACACATCCGTTGCTTGTATCTCGCATGGTCAAAAAGTGCCGTCATAGCCACCCTCTGCTAGTACCCATGTCTATAAAAAGGTCCTTTTATTAACAACTAGTTTCCGTACGTGGTCAGGCTTTGTAATATATTTATAAGATTTTTCCCAAAGTCGAAAGAGCTAACCGTTCACTATTGCGCTGCCGATTCTGAAAAATGCAAAACTCTTACATAATCTGTAGAGGACTCTTGATTCGCAAGCCAAAATGAAGAAAATCAGTAGCACATGAAGTTCCAGCTTCGTTTATTCTATCAATTCCTTCGTTTATATAATTCTCGCACTATAGCTACAGCTCTAAGGGCTCCTAAATTTAAATTATACTAGCTAACAAGCATGAGGACATGGCGGAAGCTAAGCTTTATCGCCTCCAGCCATCCCAACCAAATTTCCATATTTGACAGTGTTCATCGTCGCAGCATATTGATCCGCTGCAGGGGAAACTGTAAGAATCATAGCAGACGAGCCATCCTCGCTTCCGAGAAAGTGCTCCCTTAATACCATAGTCAAGGGTGAAGACCTAAACGGAATCCTAGACTGATTCAAGGATCTCGCGCGGATAACCTCCTTCAACGCAAATAGATCCGAGTTAATTTGTCGACCTTCCTGTTTTTCTTCTGCCGTCTGCTTGCTAGCAGCGGCCGAGGATGTCGACTTCTGATCGTAGTACTCGGAGCCAGCGAGGTCCACAAAGACAAACTTGCCGCCGAGGCATGAGTATCGAGCAGTTGCAAAGATATCTTGAACACTCGCCTCAGCAGTCTCTAGGCGTTCCTCGTACTCTCTTTTAACTGCTTCAGCTGCGTTGATACGCTCCTGGTTTATAGTATAGTCGGGATTAAGCATATATTTCCCATCGGGGCCTTGAATAAACCCCTTGGAGTTTTCTTCAAGATAGACATCTGTCGCATGTTTCCCGTGAGGTACAAGCTCCGCCTGTCGTTCAATTACAGCATCTCTAGCTTCGACGAGAGCTTTATTGACGACCTCTAATTCAAAGATTGCATGCGTTCGGGAACTCTTGTCGTGGACTGTCGATGTACCAGTGGCTCTCAGGCTTAGTCCTTTCTCTAATTCATCCCGTAGCTGCTTGAAGGACCAGCAAGGAATGACTTGAATTGGCTTAACGCGAACTCTTCCATCTTCAAGAGTTTCTGTCTCGCCGCGAACGTGGGTTTTACCGTCGGGGCCTTCCCGAACATAGCATTCGCTTCGGCCGTTGAGAAGGTCAAAAGCAGACTTTTTGCGAACCTCATACATGCGGAGCCCAATGGCTAGTTTCTCATTCTTTTCGTCGGAGTTATTCAATTCTGCAAGCTTATCGAACAATTCTCTTGCCGCAGATAGAGCCAATCCGACCTGCTGGATATCCTCGTGGTCATACCCAACAATCGTATGGGTCTTACCACTACCAGTATGACCGTAGGCGAAAAAGTTGCATGTTTTTCCATTCATAACTTTTGGGAAGGTTTCGGCGACGACATTTTCGAAGACATGGCGATTATTATCTGAGTGTTCAAAGATTCTGGTGAAGGATGCGGCACTTGTCCAAGAGCGAGCGCCTCGAGAGGAACCTGGACCGGGTTGAGAGATAGTGACGGATTCATAGTCACCAGCCGGGGTTTGGCTCTTCTTGATCTCCGTGGCGCTACCTTCCTCTGGAAGGGGTCGCCATCGAACGTACACCTTGAACGATGCGAGTTGTTGAGGTTGCTTTGGAGGCATTCTGAGGATATTAATGTAGTAGAGTGTGAAGTAAAGAAGCTAGAAGAGTATTCAACTTTGTGACTTTTTGTTCTATTTGATAACATGCGGTTCAGGACCATTCTCAACTAGCTAGACCCGCAGCAGGTTTTATATACAAATCGAATCATGAGAATATTAAACAATGAGGAACACGGTCGACGAGAAATATAAACAACCTTGTGAGCTGGAGAGCAACCTCGAAACAAGCCTTTAGTGTTGAAACGGGAAGCTGGATGCGCTGCGTTGTTCTGTAGAAGCGCGTCTGCAGCTTCAAGCCTCACCAACCTTGCCCCACCCAATCAAACCGTATTCTCGAAAGCCTCAAACAGACGACTTCCTCCCGGTCCAAAATATCTGATTCGATGGAAAGCGATGAGTCTTTCGGTTCCCTGGTCTTCGGCTTCCCGCGATTCATCTCCCTGGCTGCACTTTTGCAATAGGGACAGGCTTCTCGGTTTTAGCAACGGAAACCGAAGCCTAGCTTGTTTGTGTTGACAATCCTACTTTCCCCAAAAGTCAAAATTCAAGACTTTGGGACGGCCGCATGCATGCTTTAGTAGTAGAACAAGGGAGCTATCCTCAAGCTATCCCCAGCTCTCCTGGTCTGGCAAGTTACGATACAGGGTATTGAGGTCTAAACCACCCTGTGCGGCATAAAAGCTGGGACGTTGCAGTCGTCCCGACGTTCATACCCAATCGATGAATGCATGGTATGAGATGCGTCCAAAGTGTGTTGGAGGTGCGTGTCAACAGACCACCCTCCTTGCGGATATATTCCCTTTCTATGTACTTACTTGCCTTCTAGGCTTCTTTCTGTTTTTAATCACAAATACTGTAGGACAGGATCTACCCCGCGATCTCTTCCAATCTTCGCCTGCCAACCACTGCTGCACCCTCGTATCTGGTTTAAACTTACTCAACTTGCCATAAATTAAATGCCGGATGGGCCTCGAAACTGCCTTGCGACCTCCAGGCTCTAAACATCCCACTCAAACTATTCTCTCACTAGAATCCATGACATAAAGGCTCCCAAATTAATTTTAAAAATATAAAAGGTTCTCTTCCATAGTTACCGGTCGAGAAAACAATGTCGCAGTACACAACCGGAGAACCCCCAGCTTCACTGGCTACTCTTCCCACAGAAATAGCGTATGTGAACCTTCTAGCTAGCACCTCTTGGCAGGCAACCCTCGTCTGCTTGTCAGCTGGGTGTATGTCATGTCCGTAACTTAAGTACTTAGCTAACTGGAAAACACCAATATAAAAACATAATAGAGACACGATATACCAGTCCCTCACTCCAGGAACTCTAGCCCGTCTTGCAAGAGTATCCAAGGACATATACGCTGCTGTTCAAGGCCCACTCTATCGGAGGCCTGTTCTAACCAGCTACCGAAAATTGCAACAGTTTGTCCAATGCCTGAACGCAGTTGCACACTGGGACAGACGAGGCAATGAAAGAAGCAAAAGAGTTGTCCATCTGACACTCTTGATAGATCCTGCGAGGGAGCAATCAACTACCGGCAAACCGCTAATCGCTGTCTTACTGGCAAAGTTGATTGGAGCTATTGCTAGATACAATCCATTAATTACCATATCGCTAATCATATCGCACTCAGCATGCGATTCCCAACCTGTTCGCTCCTTCGAGAGCGAACAATTCCCCCGAGTCACCACATTAATTCTCGACCTGAGTGGTGACCTTACCACTCAAACTGCTCCAACTCAGCGGGCAGGTTTAAGCTCTATTGATACGATTATACCTGTCAGACGTCACATTGGAGCCCGTAACTACAACTACAACACAACAGGAACCAAATGTTCTCCCAATGCCAAATTCTGGACTCGATTTTTCAACGGGATGAACTTTCCAGACCTACAGAGGCTAGAGTTACATCATAGATCGAGGCGCGGACCGGTGCATGGAGCTTATGAGGGATGGGAAGGCCTTGGGATATTATTTACGGATGTGGATACCACGGGATTGGCAAAGATTGAAAGACTAGTAGTAAATTCGGTACCGGAATTCAATGATTCCGTCTTAATGGCCGGGCTGCAGCACGCTCCACTGCTGACTGATCTCCATATCGAAGACTGCCATGTTACCTATGCTGGTAAGCTTCCGGCTGGCATAATTACTATTTACAAAGGAGGCTGATGATATTAAATGATGTAGCACTCGACAAGCTTCTCGTCCACGCTCTGCCAGTTTTACAGAGACTTGTTCTAAGGGTCCCTTACACATCCCGTTTTGCCCAGCATGCAAGAACCAATATGAATATGCGACATATTCCTGACGATAACCCGCATTTATGCCAGCATTTCCGCCGTGGTGGCAAGAATCTAAAACATTTCGAATTCACAGCTCCGTTTATCTGCCGTGACCTGTTTGTCGATGAGTATGAGAAGGCCAAGTTACGAGAATCTGGCCATCCGGGTACCTTGGCTGGGGACCACAACGGGACCATTGCTGCCGGGGATTTGGACATTCTACTGATTACGGGTATATTGAAGAATGCGAGGCTGCATCGAGCCACAGACAGTATTGCTCACGCACCCAAGCCCTCAGAAGGGACTAGCTTCGAGGAAGATAAAAAGATTGTGGAGAAGGAGAGGTTACTGAGAAATCGAAGATTTAAGGTTGAGAAGGAAAGATGGACAAGGAAAATACATGTCCTCGAAGGGATGTGTACAGATGGCGATACGTTTGATGAGTTGCCCGCCTTGGCTGAAGTGGAGGAAGAGGGTATTACGTGGTTTTTTGGTCACCTGCCGAGTAAGAAGGCGTCAAAGGTTATGAATGGGATGATGAGGGAGATATCGTATGCTGGGGAATTTGAAAGGGAGCAGCCAATGATTCGGAGGACGCAAACTCTCGAGCATGATACGAATGATGACTTGATGGGGCATTAATGGTCAGCTTGCAAATTTGGTGCATTCAACTATGCCTCTGTCTTTGGTTATCGTGGAAACAAGTTAGAGTTTTTAAACCACGCATGAGCTTCTGGGAGCTTGCCCTTGTGTGGAAGCTAACGGTGTCATCCGGGCTGCATCAATTCGTTAAGTTTTGGCTAATAGTTGAGTCTATCATTATTGTACAAGTGGCTAAAATCTGAAAAATTATATCTTGCAATCTAGGAAGATATTTCCCACGCTGCCTAATCCATATGCGAGTCCTGCAAGTTTGCTTGAAATTGCGCGTTAAAGTTTATAGGTATGCTCCCAAAATCAAGATTGAAGTGGATATTCCGTTCGGGATAAATCAAAAGATCGGAAGATAG